>WBMZ01014195.1:0-73046 GCA_013400975.1 Atrichornis clamosus | reverse complement strand
GGGATGGGATGGCTGCTCCTGCCAGCTCCATCACCACTGTGCTGTTTCACCAAAGCCTTTTTCCAATTCCCTGTATCCACAGCCAGAATCCATCCAAGACTGCTGAATAAACCCATGCCCACATTGCTGCCACCTTTCCCACCTCTATCCCAAATATCTCCCAGGGAAGTGGGATAGGGGAAAATGGTGGATGTTGTTTGGGGTTTCCTGGGGATCTCCACTCTCTACCCCAAATATCTCCCAGGAAATTGGGATGGGGGACACTGAGGGACATTGTGTGAGGTTTCCCTGGGGACACTACACCCAAAACCTGGGGACTGGGACCCTTCACACGGGACTGTGGGGATCAGGCTGCTGTGGGAAGTTCAGTGGGAAGCTCTGCCCAAACAGCTCAGGACACTTTCTTCCTGTCACCAGCCTTTGAAAGTGGTTCTGTTTTCCCAAGCACATCCAAAATGCTTTCCTGGGAAGATGGGGGACAGCTGAGGCCTCCACACGGAGGATTGAAAATTAACCTGGGTCATTTTGGCCCTTAACAATGTGCAAAAGCTCTGGAAAGATTCATCCAGCTGGATCCATCCTGCTCTTTTGGGGTCCTGTGGCTCAGGGACACCCGAAATGGGATTGGTGGCTGCACTTCAGTGACAGTGAAGGCACCTGGAGGCTCCATGTCCCCATCCTGTGCCCCAAACCCCGGGATAAGGTGGCCCTTCCTGGGCTGCACTGAAGGTGTTTTGCAGCATTTTCCCAATTTCCCTTCCAGCTCCTCTCCCAAACCCCCTCCGAGCCCTTCCCCTCGGCACCCCCAGCCTGGCCAAGTGGGAAGCCCTTGTTGGAGCAGAGCTCCCCATAAATCACCAGGATCTGCATCTCCAGGCTTCTTCTTCATCAGGAAAGCCCCCAGAAAAGATCGAGTGGGAGAAATGTCACTCTCAGCACAGTGCTGACACAGCCCTGGTTTGGTTTTCCCTCCTCCATGAGAACCAGTCCAGGCCCAGCTGGTGGCACGGGGTGAGATGTGTGTTTATTTTTCCCTTTCCCCTTTTTGGGATGGTGGGGCTGCTCCTGTGAGGTCCCACTTTCATGGCAGATCCAATCCCTGATGATAAAAATAGAAGGCAGGGGCTTCATGCCAGCGAGGGAAAGAGGAGAAAGAGGGGATGAAATGCCAAAGAAATTAATAAAAGTGAGAGAGTGACTGGGATGCAGAAGGATTTCAGGATCCAAGGAGCTTCTGGCTGTGTGGTATCAACACAGGGAAAGGGCTCAAAGGATGTGGTTTTCCCACCATCCTTGGGTGACGCAGGGAAAAACCCCTTTGCTGGTGTGAAGTAATGGATTTACGCCCTTCAGTGCAAATCCAAACCCTCCAGCCCCTTTCCCAGCTGGATTTGGAAATCTCTGTCACTGCTGACCTATTTAAAGGCGGTGCCAAACTTTTGTCTGGGATGTGCCAGAGGGTTGAGATCCCACGGTGTCAAGTCTGATGTGGCTTCTCTGGGATGCCAGCAGCTTCCCGAGGTCCCCTGGGATCCCCAGCACCCATGGATGCCTTTCCAAAGGGCAGGGATGAGATGCATGAGGTTCTGTTTGGTGCTGCCCTGGGATTTGCCAGGTTTTGGGAAGATCTGTCATGGAATCACAGGATGGATTGTGTTGGAAGGCTTAAAGCTCATCCCATTCCAGCCCCTGCCATGGGCAGGGACACATTCCACTATCCCAAGTTGCTCCAAGCCTTGTCCAGCCTGGCTTTGGACACTTCCAGGTATCCTCAATTTTAATGTCCATACTTCCTTATCTCCCCAGTAAAGCAGGGATAATACCAAAAAAGGGTGCCCGGTCTCATGGCTCTGCCAAGACATGTCTGATTTCGGGGTGAAAAACAGGGAATATGAACCGGGAGCAGCAGGAGCATCCCGGAGCTGTGACAGCACCAATATTTACAGCCCAAGTGGAGGAGCTGCAAAATTGGCTGCAGTTCAGGACAGAGCAAGGAAAATTATTGGAATGAGGCTCTGGGAGCTTCATTTCTCTCCCTGAGTGTAGGAGGAGGTTTATCCGACTCTTAGGCTCCCTTCCTCCATGGGAAGGGAAATTTGGCTGTGGAAGGCTGAGAGACAAAAGCTGATCAGTGAAATGGGAAGTGGAAATGAGGGTGGTGTTAATTGGTGAGGTTCGTTAATCACTGGAAGGGTTTGGTCAGGAATGCCGTGGATGAAATGGAACCAGGGGCTCCTTTTTGCTCTGCACCCCCCAAATATTTTGTGTAGCTCAAAGAAATCATTCCTTGCAGCAGGACACAGAATTCCTTGTGGGGATCCCGTCTGGATGCCAAGGCAGAGGTACTGACAACAAATCTGGGATTTTCACATGAATTTTGGGAGCGTTTCTGCAACTGAATCTTATTTTCAGCTGGAAACGTACCATGGTGCCAATGGCAAATCCATCCTGGACTGCTGTGTCCAGCTCTGGGATCCAACAGGAGAAGGACCTGGAGCTGCTGGAGAGAGTCCAGAGGAGGCCACAGAGATGCTCCGAGGGCTGGAACCCCTCTGGAGCCAGGCTGGGAGAGCTGGGGGTGTTCCCCTGGAGAAGAGAAGGCTCCAGGGAGAGCTCAGAGCCCCTTCCAGAGCCTAAAGGGGCTGCCGGAGAGCTGGAGAGGGACTTGGGACAAGGGATGGAGGGACAGGACAAGGGGAATGGCTTCCCACTGCCAGACAGCAGGGTTAGATTCCCATCTATTTGGAAGGAATTCCTCCCTGTGAGGATGGGGAGGCCCTGGCACAGGTTCCCCACAGAAGCTGTGGCTGCCCCATCCCTGGAAGGGTCCAAGGCCAGGTTGCACGGGGCTTGGAGCACTCTGGGATAGTGGAAAGCTTCCCAATGGAATGAGATGAACTTTAAGGCTCCCACCCAACCCACTCTGGTGGGTGGTGATTCCATGACCCCTCCCTCATCCCGGCTTTACCACGCTGTAGCAGCAGCACAGTGGGATTTTCACATTTCCCTTCCCAACCACCTCGTGCTGCACCGGCCCAGCCCGAGGCTGGTGCCCATCCCCAAAACCTCCCAGCCTGAACCCAAAATTCCGGTCACAACCAGACAGGCGGGGAAGGAGCCGGATCCGCCTTCGCCTGGTCCCGGTGAATCATCGGGGGTGAGGCTGTGCCAGCTGCTTGCTCAGCCACCAGCAAGGAGGAAAAAACTCCAAACAAACCCAACAACTCAACAGAAATCCATTTGCAATTCCTCTCAGGAAGAGCGCCTCCGTGCTCGCACAAACACACTGGCAGGAAAACACGGTGCTCTTTCCATAGGAGCATTCCTGATGTCAGCCCAGGGACCTGTGCAATCCTTTTCCATTAAAATTAGCAACGAGGAATGTGCAATTCCTACCGGGATGGCTTGTGGGAATGATCAACAGAGACAGAACCAATGCAAGTTTTATGTGTGGATTTAGAAATCTCGGCAGCTGCAGTGCTGGATTCCCCCACCGTGAGCACCGGGATCGTAGGAGAGAGGGGGAAAAGCTGGAGCACAGGCTGCTTCCAGAAGTTGCACATTTTGGTTAAATTACTTTAATAAACAATTTGTTTTGTGATTCAAACTTGCTCAACCACATGAGGAAAGCTGACAGAAATCAGCCGTGGGCTGGTTCGTGCTTGCCACGAATCTGCAAGGGGCTCATCCCTCCCCAGGTGTGGAGATGTCCCTCGGAGACAGGGATTAGCTCAGGGACCTGGCTACAAGAAGGATTTGAAGGATTTAGCTCCAAATATTGCCCTGACCATGACCAAAGTGAGGTGGCACCAGCAGAGCAGCACAGAGAGAGTGATTGTCCTTCAGCCCTGTGTTTTGGGAGGATCCACATCCCTCCCTCTGGAGGGAACATCCTTCCCAATCCCAACCAGCCTTCCAGCCCCACTGACAGTTTTCTCAGACATTCCTTCTGAGCCATGGAGATCTTGGGCTGGGGTTGCTGTGACTCCAGAAATAAACACAGGAGGTTCTGCTGGGGGATAAAAATGAGTTGTGGTTTTCGCCCGCCCGACTTCTGTGCACTGAACTTCCAGATGCTCCGGAAAGGCCGGCTTTGCCGAGGGCAGTGGTGACATGGCCTGGGAAAAGCAGGGCTGCTTCAAGGCAGCCAGTGGGGCCCCAAAATTCAGAGCCTGGCGTTGGGAGCAGGAGCTGATGGAGCTGTGGAGAGGGGGAAAAGCTCAGCAACGTGAAGTGCAGTGGGAAGGAATTCTGGTGTCGTCCCGTGTGCTCTTCTTGTGGATGATGAAGGTTTTCTGCAAGGGTGGATTTGTTCCAAAAGCACCTAAGTGGGATAATTCACATCCTGAAAGATGTCAGAGGTGCTGGCAAACATGAACTCAGTTCTTTCCTTCCCTGCTTTCCCCACAAAACCCTGAGAGTCACTGGATACATATCCAGACTCGGTTGCCTGTTTGCTTTCCTTGTCATGCTCTGGTGGCACAGGGGGGTCCAATCCTGGCGTGTCCTGGATTTTGCTGGACAAATTCTCTCCAGAAGCTCCAGCTCAGCCAACTGCAGCCACCAAAATCACTGGCACAGTCCCTGACTTGATCTGGTAGCCCCAACACAGGGATGTGATGGGTCTTGGGGGATTCCAGCCCTGTGTGTGCAGATGAGGAGTCCCCTGGTGTCCTCCTATGGATGAAATCTCAGATGGGTTTTTGGGAACATCTCTTGGAAAACCAGCCAGGGAGGAGAGCAGTAGATCTCCTTTGGGAAAGGCAAAGCCTGCAGCAGGAAAGCTGGTGGCAAATGAATGGAATTCCGTCCAGCACAGGGACTCGGAGCTGTGAGGATCCCAGACTGCGAGCGGGGCTGCCTAACCCAATCCAGATTTCCACAGGAAACAACTCCAGGACACTTCCACCACAAACTATGCACTGCTGCTGCTTGGATAAGTCCGTACGCCGTCATCCCGGGCTATTTTTTTCCCCATCTTCCCTTCCAAGCATTGTTCCAGGCCCGAGGACGCTGCCACAACCAGCTGGGTGCCCTGGGAAGCAACTTTCCCAGCACTTTCCCTCTCCCAGTGAAGGTCATGGTGGGAAGCAGACAAGAGATCTTGCCAAAGCCAGAGGGAAGCACCACGGGGGGTGTGGGGTTATTTGGGAATGTGGCTCCAAGGAGGGAATGCCGACTCTTCATCCCCATCACCAGCCAGGCAAAGCTGGGATCCAGTTGGTTGCTCCGGCACCACACAGGGAAGTGTGGGGTGGGCTGGGAAGGCAAAGCCTGGCTTGAGAGGCAGGATGGGGAAGACAATATCCATCTGCTTTCCAGGAATGAGGATGAACACCAGGGACCATGACCTCAAGCAGGGTTGAACAGGCCAACACAGCCCCAGCTTTTTCTGCTCTTCCCAGATGGATACTGGGAGCTGTGGGATGTTGGGATGTGTGCCTTGGAGTGCCGTGGCTCTGCCAGCTCTTTGGACACTTGAACTGCCACACGAAAGAAAAGCCTGGAAAAATCATTCCTGGAACAGGCAAAAATCCCTCAAGACAATTTTCTAGGTGAAGAATGGAATTCCTGAGAAGCTGTAATTGATATCTGCTTTCCATGGAAATTCTGGGATTGACGTTACAAAAGAGGGGAAGGAATGAGCACAGAAACACATCGCGTGGGAGTCAGGGCAGAGTCTGGCTATGAGCTGAAAAATATCCATTTCCTGGGGATGGAGAGGAATCAAATGAAATCAAAACCTGTCGTGATCAGCTCTCCAAAAAATTCCAGAATCTTCTTTTCCCAAGGGCTCCTGGCACTCGAGTCTGTAACCCAAACAGCTTTAGCAGCCTGGCACAAGGGCTTTGGAGGCACCCAGAGGGATGGATGGATGGATGGATGGCTCGTCGGGTGGAAGGATGGACGGTAGGAGGGAGGGAGGGAGGGAGGGGGGGAGGGGGGGAAGGAGGGAGGGAGGGATGGAGGGATGGATGGAGGGGTGGATGAAGGGAGGGATGGAGGGGTGGATGGGGGGATGGATGGGTGGATGGAGGGGGGGACGGAGGGAGGGAGGGATGGATGGATGGATGGATGGCTCGTCGGGTGGAAGGATGGACGGTAGGAGGGAGGGAGGGAGGGAGGGGGGGAGGGGGGGAAGGAGGGAGGGAGGGATGGAGGGATGGATGGAGGGGTGGATGAAGGGAGGGATGGAGGGGTGGATGGGGGGATGGATGGGTGGATGGAGGGGGGGACGGAGGGAGGGAGGGATGGATGGATGGATGGATGGCTCGTCGGGTGGAAGGATGGACGGTAGGAGGGAGGGAGGGAGGGAGGGGGGGAGGGGGGGAAGGAGGGAGGGAGGGATGGAGGGATGGATGGAGGGGTGGATGAAGGGAGGGATGGAGGGGTGGATGGGGGGATGGATGGGTGGATGGAGGGGGGGACGGAGGGAGGGAGGGATGGATGGAGGGAGGGAAGGATGAGTGGATGGATGGATGGCTGGCTGGCTGGATCCATCAGTCTGAGTGGAGAGAGGTGACCCAGCCAATCTGCTGAGCTCTTACTGGTTCAGGGTGAGGCCATCAAAATATCCCAAATAATTCCTGCACTTCCATGGCCACCTTTTTCTGGACAAGGAAAAATCCCATTTCCGGGAGCTGCAAACGGGGCAATCCCATGGGGTTTTAAGGCATTTGGGGGTTTTCCCACAGGTCCATGCTGGCTGGTGTGAGGGAACCAGGAATGAACTCAGAGCCTCTTTTGGCCCCTCAACAGCAGCTCCTTGGCCTGGAGCCCGGGAAAGGATTTATAGGGACAAGAGCAAAGGATAAATTCCACCTCTGCGCCGCTGACAGCTGGAGCTACCTGGAAGAGGAAACCTCATTTTTAATGTGGTGTAGTTTGAACATCTGTTGGAGAAGGAGTTTGGGGAGGAAAAGGAGTTTGGGGAGGAGAAGTCTGGGGGACCTGGGCATTTCCTCCTGGAGCTAATCCAATTGATCCAGCACAGGGAAAACTGTGAGCACAACCAGGATCACTGTGGGGATGCCTTTGGTGAGGGTGGGAGGGGGTTTAGCCTTCCCAGAGGAGATTTGGCTTGGATTGGGCAGCTCTGCTTTCATCCCAGCCTTCCTGATTCCCCCTGAAATCCCCCCATCATCAAGGATTTGGGAGCAGCCAGCTGTGCTCATTGCAGTGGGAACAGAGTAAAGCAAATAAAAGCATAAGGAATAAACTAAAGTTGTATTTAGTGATGCTTTTCCTGGGAAGGGATCAAAATTAGCTGGGAATTGCCGGGGCTGAGGAAGATGCTGATCCTGGCAGTGGCTTTCTGGATGTCTCCAGGACTTTATCAGCAGGCAGGGAAGAAGGAAAACTGCTTTGATCTGCTCATTTTGCCTTTGCCATCACAAACCTCTCGCCCCCAGCCCTCTCCATATTGCAGCACTGGGATTTCCATGGAAGGAACCGGGACCTGAGCATGGAGAAATGCTCAGCAGAGAGCAGAGAAAACCAGGACCTGAGCATGGAGAAATCCTGAGCAGGGAAAACTGGGAGCTGAGCATGGAGAAATCCTCAGCAGAGAGCAGGGAAAACTGGGAGTTGAGCATGGAGAAGTCCTGAGCAGAGAGCAGGGAAAGCAGGGGGACCCCAGCAGCTCCTGGGGTGCCCTGTCCTGCTCCCACCCTCCCGGGGAGCTGACTTCCAAACGCCAGCTGGAAGCGTGATCCCGGCTGCCCCGCAGGAATGAGAGGTTTCTCCAGAGCTGGTACCCAAATTCCCAGGTCCCTGAGCAGCTTGTAAGCCCTGGGAGCCTGAACACATTCCCTGGCATTAATCCCTGCTAATGGAAAGCAGAGCTGGCTCCTGGCCCCATGGAGTCAGGGCAGCCCTTGCTGATGCATTGGGAAATGCAGGCTGGGAACAGGCTGGGAAAAAAATTCCAGGCAGGACATTTTACTTTTTTTTTTTTTTTAATTAAGTGGAATTTCAAAGTTGGAAAAACATAAAAGGAGTAAAAATAAAAACAACAACAGCAAAAGCCTCAGTGATCTGCTGGCCCTGAACCTCCCTCCTCCTCCTCCCTCTTTACCTCCCTTCTCCGCTTCCCTGGATGCCACTTTCTATTCCCTAAGTTTAGCTGGGTTGGTGGGAACAGGGAGGACAATGGAGCAGAGAAAAGGCCTGGTTGGATGGGGCTTGGAGCAACCTGGTCTGTGGAAGGTGTCCCTGCCCAGGGCAGGGGGTGGAACTGGTTGAGCTTTAAGGTCCCTGCCAACCCAAACCATTCTGGGATTCCATGATTCCATGAAAAGCCTTTTCTGATCCAGCTGACAAGTGTCTTCCTGGCACTGGGGATCAAAGCAGGGGTTGTGTCAGAGCCACGGCATCCTCCAAGGCCTCAGTGAATCCCACTGTGATTTATGGTTGGACTTGACGACCTCAGAGGTCTTTTCCCACCAAAATGATTCCATGATTCTGTGATTTCAGGTGCTATAAATCTTCTCATCCCAACCCTTTTGCCAGAGATATCATCCAGAAAATTGGATCGAAATCCTTGCTCCTGACCTTTCTCCATCCGTGGGCATCTCAAATTTGGATTTTTCCTGCTTCTCCAGCTGTGTTAGGTGGGATGAACTCAGGTAAAGATTGATGCAAGGACAACTGCAGTCACAGGGATTGTAGGAAAACTTAGGAGAGAAGGATTCTTGAAACAATTAATGAGGTTTCACTAAATGATCTCCTCTCCCCACTATTTAGGAAGTGATTGGTAGAGATTTGTGACGAGGAGATAAATCTCTCCAGAACTTTATTGGATGGTGCCAAGAAGCGAAAGGTATCTGGAATCATTTGGAGTCATTGGGATGTTTTGGAGCATCAGGGCTTGACATCCATACAAAGAAAATTGCAGTCAGGAAAAAAATCCTTCCCAGCCCCCAAGCAACCATCCTCCCTCCCTGCAGCTTTTTCCCACCAGAAGAAAACTTGGATGTTTTATAGAAATGTTTAATAATGTGATGACAATCCCAGCCCCTGCTGCAGCCTCAGGCTGATCCCTGGGGGATGCTGAACTCCAAACATCTCCCAACCCCCTGCTCCCTCCTCCTGGAAGAGTTTTCCCTCCAGTAGAGTTTTCCATGTGTAGTGGGGGCATTTTCCCTTTCTCTTTACATTCCTGCTGGAGTGACCACACGTGGGGCTGGCATGTGGAAATATTCTTTTAAACATTGGGTTTTTGGCTGAGTTCATCCAGGAATGAAGTTTTAGCGTGTCCTGAATATAAACAGGGAAACTGAGGCACACAGTGCCTGTATTCCCAGGAGGAAAAAGAAAGTGATGCCCCCTCCTTTTTGCTTTCATCATCACCTCCTCTTTCCCAAAAATGTGACAGAAAGAGGCTGAAATGGGGCTGTTTAACCAACGCTTCATTCCTAAAGCTTCCCTGGAAGAACAACACGGAGTGCTTGCCTTATCACAGCATCCCAGATCCCCTCCAGGGACGGGGCCGTGTTTATCTGAGATCTGAGAGGAAAAACGGGGCAAAACCCAAGGGCTGCTGCCCACGCAGGGCAGCGTTGAAAGAGATCCTCCTCCCCAGATGGATGCAATTAGGGGGAAGGCAGTGAGAGAAAATATTGCGCAGGTGCTGTGGGACATTCCTGGAAACTTCAGACACTGCTTTTCCCAGCGCTTCCAATCCCACTCTGATGTCCTGAATTACTGCTGCAGTCCTGCATGCACAACCCAGCCCAGGGGTTTAGGAAACACTTGAATGGTGTGGAGGAGATTTTATCTTTTTGGTCCTCTTTTCATTTTGCTGCTTCTCTCAATTTTATGCCCATCCACATCCCAAACCTGGGATTCCCTCTGATTTCCTGGTTCTCACAGGTTCCATGCCCAGATGTGCAGCCAGGCTCCTCCCTCTCACCACACTGAAATCTGGTGCCTCTCTGTCATCATACCTTTGAAATAAGCCCCTTTTTACCCCTAATTATCCTGTATGGATAAAAAATCCCAAGTTTTTCCAAGGAAAGCACTGCAGGGAGGCTCCTCACTGCTGGCTGGTCACTGCTGGCCGTGAGAACTTGGGCTTTGAGGAGGGATTTTTTGACTCAATCTGTTTGATTTATTTTTCCTTCAGCAGAGAGAAAATGGATGCAAAGTGATTGGGGCAGCATTGCTCCATGTGGAGAGCATCCCATGTGTCCGTGAGGAGCTGGGCAGCTGCTTTTCTTTTGGCCAGGATTGTGTGAAAACTCACATAAAATTCCCTGCCTCGCTCCCAGGGTATGAAGGGAAAGGCAACATCCATCCCTGCTCCATGCCTCAGTTTCCCCAACTTAAAAATTACATTAAAAATAACTTCTCCAAGTTTTTTTTTTTTTGGCAGAAGGGTTCTCCATGCTCTGTGTTTTAAGTTCAGGGCACAGAACTGAACAGCACCGGTGGAAAGGATGGAAAAATCAGGAAAAAAACCCAACAAAAGTGGGGACTATTTTTCCATGGCCATGCAAACAGCACAGCAAATTCCCAGTGGCACTGCTCTTTGTTGGGACAGGAGGAGCCAGTTTTTCTCCCTCCGGGTATTTTTAGCAGCTGCTGCCCCTGGGCAGCTCTCCCTGATCACTCCAGCTCTCCCTGATCACTCAGCCACCTTCTCCACAAGAACTTTGGTGACAATGCATTTTCCCGGGGGTCATTTCCTCTGGGCAGGGCCCCGCTGGCCACTACAGCACCGGGAGCTTCTGTTTCACATCTGCTCCCGCTTGTCCTGTGGCCTTTCGGGTCAGCAGCTCTGCCCAGCGCAGCTCCCCTTTCACCCCGGGAACAGGGACAGGGAGCATCCTTCCCTCCCGTTCCCCGGGTGCTGCCCCAACGCCCCCACAAGGAGTTTTGGTGCTGGGATGTGCTCCTCACCCCATGGGGGTCACATGTGGTGGCCCTGCCCTTTGATCCATTGATCCCAAGAAAGCGGCTTTCCCTGCCGGATAACCCCGTGCTCAGTGCATGGCTGAGCCTGATTGCATCCACCTTTCCTCCAGGAATTTGGAGTCCAGCAGCCAAATCTATCCTGAGAGTGGAGATGCTGGGCTGCAGCACAAGCTCAACCCCTTATAAGACAGCAGAGAATCTCCACTGCAGCTTCCATGAGCCCGTAGGGAACTCTTCGGATTTTTCCCAGTAAAATTGAGGGTTTGGCTTCCTATCAAAAGTGATCAGCTTTCTGCTTTCCAATGAAATGGCTTTGGCAGTGAGATGAGGGAATGTGGTCCTCAAAGGAGTTGTGGGGATGCAAATTCAGCAGCAGCAAAGTTCATGGCCCTGGAACTTTGGGGTTTGTACATGAAACCACCCCAAAATGTCAGGAATTCTTTTCCCCCTTGTCCAGTGTGTGGACTTTTCCTCCTGGCTTACTCAGCACCACCACGTCAGGACAATCAGGTCCCTACGGGCACCTCCCGGCCCGGGCAGGAGGATGGAGCATCCCTGGGAAATTGAGCGCCTGGTTTTAATTTTCCTCCTGCTCCGTAGAGAAAAGGAAGCCCAGAAGATTTATGGGCTCCCTTTTCCCCCTCCAGGTTTATAAATAGCATTTCTCAGGTGCTGGGCACATGGTGGCTTTGGGGGGAACACGGAGAGGGATCAAAAGCAGCGTTGGGTCCCTCCTCCTCCTCTCCCCTTCCCACGTGTCTGATCCCTGCTCCCGGCTATGAACGGCCCCATTAACCTCTCTGGTTCAAACTGGAGATTCACTGCAGTCATTCCACTGCCTGAAATCCTGAAATCCCTAACTGAGCCTGCCTTTGGAGCACCAGGACTCCCCCCAGCTTTGATGTCTCTCCTGAGGAGTTCAGGTTTTCACATGGCTGTGGGGGAGAGGGAGAAGCTCCAGGAGTCCCCACGGGGGGACCCCACTTCCATGGGCACTTCGTGGTGCTCACACTGCTGAAAGGGTCTTTGGGGTAAAGGAAAGCAGCTCTGGGAATTAAAAATAAAGCAAAATATAAGCCCAACCCACCCCAACCCAAGGAAGATTATTCCATATCATCATTGCACAGAGGTGGGTCAGTAACTTTGTCCAAAACTTTGGTTCTTAGAATTAATTTTCACTTAAATCAGTGATTTATACCTTTTACTGAGCCATTTTCCCAGTATTTTTTAATTCTGAAACTTTTGACTCCTAAAGGAAACGTTTAATTTGAAAATGGAAAGTTGAACCATGCTCACAACCAAGAGCCACAGGAGAGGAAAGGAAACGGCTGAAAAAGGCACAGGTGGCAGAGAGGGGAAAAAGGGTCCAAAAGGAGAGAGAAAAATAATTTCTATGGTCTTGGGTTTTCCTCTTCTGCCTAAATTTCTGTATCCTTAATTATGGCATCCAGCTTCCTTGGAAGGCTGGAAGGGCAACACTTGGCCTTGCCAAAGGGCTGTTGATCTGAATTACCAGGAAAGGGAGAAGCAGGTTATTGATACCAAGAAGTAAGAAAGAAAAGAACAACTTTAAACCACACAGAGCTACATTTTAAAATGTCCCTTTTAACTCGAGCTCCGGCTTTAAAACACCTCCTTTTTCCACCCCAAACGCTCAGGATCACCAGACAAACCCGGCGGAGATGCCACCATTTGCAAAGCTGCCACCCCACAGACTGCAGCCCTTTGATGGGGACAAAACCCCTGAAAATCCTCCTTGGGAGAAGTCACGGGCTGCCTCTGGAAGGGGTCGTGCAAGGAAAAAGCCCAGCGATGGTTTTCCGCCACATTTTAATGCTTTTTAAGGAAAAGGGAGCTTCCCCCCAACGTTTTTTAAGGAAAAGGGAATTTTCCCCCAATGCTTTTAGGGAAAAAGGAGTTTTCCCCCCAAGACCGGAGCTGCACAGTGGTGGCACAGAAACCAGGAATATTTATCTTTCCCTGCTCCCAGCAATTATCACGCGATCGTTATCTGCCACCATTAAGAGGAGCTGCGGTGCAAACGCAGCCCCGGGATAATCCTCCTCCTCCCCTGCAGCACAGCACCCAGGGCCACCTCGGCCCAGCCCGGGAGAGCATTTTCCATGGGGAAACAGCTTCCAGAGCGGCTGATGGTAACACTGCGCCAGGATTAACCTTTTCAGACCCCTCTCGGAGTTTGGAAAGTGGTTGGTTATGTTTTTTCTCGGAGACGTCAGGCCCAGGAATAAATAAACGAGAGAAGCTTTCCAGCACTCGATGATTCAAATCTCCTTCCCTTCCGCTTACAAAGGGCTTTTTTGGGTATTTTTTGCACATGCCTTTGCTGATTCCGGTGTAGATTTGCAGCAGAGGGGCTGTACAGGGAGGATTAACAACCTTCAGTAAACAATGCTGCTCCACACACATTTGGAGAAGATTTCCAGGTGATATAACTCCACCAACGTCAGCAGGAATGGACATGAGGATGGAAAATCACCGTCAACAGAATTGCAAAATGACCAGCTGCTGGTTTAAAGTTGCTCTTTTACAACCAAATGATGAAACAATGGCTTTTTAACTAATTAGTGCGGTTTTAATCTGGTTTCAAATCCTTTTTCTGCCCGAGCAGTGGAGTCCTGTGCCTGACCGATCCTGGCATTGCTCCCCACGCTGCTGGCTGGCACACGGGGTTGGTTCTGATGGGCAGGGGCACCTTTTGGGCTCACAGATCAACGGATCCCAAACTTTCCAGGGAGAGCAGGCTCCTACACCCACCGAGCAGCCAGACTTCCCACCCCCTCCCAGCGCTGACCTCCTGGCCAGCTGGATTTAAGGGATTTGAGCCCACTTGCACGACTCCTGCCAAGTCCCATGGCCTCTGCATCTGCTGTTTGGGGCTGTGTCTCCTGTGTTTAGTGGAGACGTTTTCCAGGCTGACTTTATCTCCCAGAGCCGGCCATTCCCACCATTCCAGGTGCCCCCAACCATCGCCAAAAGCCGAGGCTGAGCCCTGCACCAACCCCGTCCCAGAGCTCCTCCATGTGTTTGACACCCCCTCGGTGGCCAAGGAAAAACTCCAGGGAGCTGGAAAAATTCCAGCCCTGCCCACCCATCCAAGAGGTCCAGGGTGTCCTGGCCAGCAGCTTTGGGCTGCGCAATCCCTGCCCAGGGCTCCCAAGGAGCTCCTTTGAACTCCAACCCTCCGGGCCACGAGCCAGCGGTGTTGGAACATGGATTTAATCCCAGGGGATGTGTTTAGTGCCCCGACATGGCTCGAACCAGAGGAGATCTAAGCCCGGCCTGGCAGGTGTGATGGAAAGCAGATGCCGCCCTCGTTGGCGCTCCAGTTCTGAGGCCCAGTGGGAAAAGCAGGATCAGAAGGAGTTGCCCGGATGTTTTGTGGTGGAAGAGCATCCATGGAAGCTGGAGAGGAGAGGGGGAAAGCAAAACTCCACGGAAAGCAGAAAAGATGCAAAGGGGGAAGGGGAAGTAAAGCAAAAAGGCACAGAATGATGGGAATGAGGCACCAGGACAAGGCACCCACTCCTCCACAAAAGAGGCCGATGGAGCAGCACTTTCCTTTTTGGGAGTAAAAATTTTCCAAATAAATCAGTATTTTCTCGCTCTTTCCTGTGTCTCTCCCAAAAATGATGTGTTTCCAGCTAACCCCAAAGCTAAACTCCTCCCCTATGAAACAGGTATGGCAAACAGTGCCATTCTTAGGATAATTCTTATTTAATCTGAGCACCCTCTTTTTTTTTTTTAGTAAATCCAAAAACATCCTTATAAAAATGTGGTTTAGGTACATGGATAAAAAAAACATGGAAAGGGTTCTACATTCTGTGTAATTTTCTGTGTTGCCGATTTTCTATGTCTTCCAGGATAGACTATGAAGTCTATCCCCTATTTCTACCCCCTGGCTGTCTCCAGCCCCAGTGAATTAACACTGATTTATCCCGGCAGGAGACCTCGATTGCAGCCTGGGAATGGGGGATGGAGCAGCTCTGGCCCTTGCAAAGGTGAGCACGGGAAATCTCAGCTCCTTTTCCTGGCACTCCCACAGCTGCCGTTGTCTCTGCACAAAGTCTGTGTGATCTATTAAACATCTCAAAGCAGGATTTAATTTAGTTTTAATAAGACAGTTTGGGAGATGTTAATTAAGTTGAGTTATTAAAACCACATGGGCTGGACTTGGCCAATACATTTCCTTTTTTATTAAGTCCATTAAAAAATAAGGGAAGATAGAAGGGGGGGAAAAAACCTTTGGATGCAGCAACACTTCCAGACAGTTTCTTTTTGCTTTGTTGAATTAAACATGTGGGAGATAAATAAATACCAAAACCCAGGTAGGTGGTCTTGAATCCTCCCCAGCTCAGCAAGATTTGGATTAAAGAGAAGACAAAATTATGAAACCCCTTGAACCCAAGTGCCCAAGAGGTCTCTGCACTTTTAATCCCCAAATTTCCTCAAAGTTCCATCCCTGCTGCTGCTTGGCACTGGAATATTGCTGGGAGTGATATTGGAATAATGCAGCCACACATCATTTCCATCCATCCATGCTCCAGCCAGGAAAACTACAGGAATTCAAGTTTTATCATCTTGCCTAATCAGATTTTTCCTACCTCTGGCAAAAAATGCTTCTGGGAATCTCTTTGGTTGCAGGAATTGTCAGCGTGATTGGGTTAAGCTGAAGAAAAACTCCCAGGTGCTTTAGAAATGACAAATTCTTTATTAGCTGGAAGTGTAAGCAGCTCTAATTAGCTTAGCAGGCCTGGGTTAGGAGATCCATCAGCTTCAGAGGATGGAATACACTGGTGGGACAATCCAAACCGACCTGTGGAGGAAATCCATCCCACACGTCCCAAATGAACCTATTCTTTATGTCTGGGCTGAGCACAGAACGCCTGGAGCACCACATGGTGCTGCCCCGAGGGCTGCAGGGGATGGGGAATCCACCAGGCTTTATCCCAGCTGTCTTCTCCTTTACTCCTTCATTTCTCTGGGATTTCGTCTTTTCCCAAGGCCCCTTTTGCTGTCATTCATGGTGTATCAGTATTGGCAGGTCACGTCTCCCATTTGAGGATGACTCTTGGCAGACCTTGGTCCTTCTCCATCCTCTTGTGCTGAGTGTGTGGATGGAAAGGGATCAACAGCACCAGGGAAACTTCCTGGGGACTTTTATATTCACCAAAGCTGCAAAACACAAGGAAATGCTGGAAAACAAACCAAGACTCCCTTCTTTCCACGCTTGTCCGCTAAAAAGATCTCTGTGATGGATTTTGGATGGCTCCCAGTGCAGACACTCATCTGCTGGGCACGTTGTTATAATGAACACCTAAAAGCCAGAATTATATTAAAAGGAAGGGAAAAGAGCATCTTATGGGGGAAAAAAGGATGGGTACTTGTGGGATTGGTATATCCACCAATTTTCCAGCTTTGAAATGTCCACAAATCCATGTCATTGGCTTCTTCCCGTCTTCGCTGCCCACATCTCCTGTTTGTCCTCACCCCAAGTGCTCAGAGCTCTCCCACTCCTCCTAGTCCATTTGTAGGAAGGAAAGTCCATCCTATAAATGATCCATCTTCCCACACCAAGGCAAAAAAAGTCATCTCCCAGATAACTTCAGATTCCCCTGGGAAAGCTGATCCCTTCTAAATCCTTTTTCCCATCAAATCTCTGCAACCATCGTGTTTACCCTGGAGCTTCATCCTGTCCTGAAGGGCAGCAGGGATCTTTTCATAGGAAGGAAAACCCATCCTATAAATGATATCTCTTTTCATAAAATAAGGTAAAATAAGTCCCTGATCCTCGAAACGCTCCATGGAGCCATGCTGAAGCATCTATCATGGATTCTCCAGGTGTTTCTTGCCATACTTGTGCTGAAGTCCCCTCTGCAAGTGCTGGAGCACCATCCTAAGCATCCATAATTTATCCTTGAATTAATAGGTGCTCTCAGGCAGCAGGAATGGCAGGGCCAAGCCCAGGGAGGGAATGTTGGTGTTCCCCACAAAGCTTTTGCTCTCTGCTGCACCGAGGTGAGGAGCAGCCCCCGAGCAGCATCCCTGAGGAGCCAAAACCCTTGGGAAACCTCCCTATATTCCAAAACAAACCCCAAGCAGCCTGTGTCCGCTGAGAGCCACCGGCCTGGCCCACACACAGGATGAAGGTGTTGCTCTAAATGAAATGAGGAGATCGGGGAGGGTTTCAGGCCCCACTGGGGCCCTTGTGAGGCTCTGCCCCAGTGTCCCTATGTGCTGACGGGTGGCTTTGCGTGGGCAGTGTGGCACCACGTGGGCTCCGTGAATCCAGCCATGGTTTGGGACGTGGTTTAGTCGCCTGCCATGTCCTTGTTTCCACGTCCTGCCTGCACAAAAGGCAGCCTGACCAAAGCTGCTGAGTTTCCAAACTCGGCTCTGGTTTCCTGAGCCACAGCAGGGCCGGGGCAGCGCTGGGGAGGCTCCGTGGGGCTCTGGGCACGGGCCAGCGGGGGCTCTGCAGGGATGGACCTGGACACCCAGCAGCTCCAGGGACTTGGGATGATCCGAGATCAATGGATCAGGGGTGTCATAGCCATGAGCTCAGACTGATTCCTGCTTCCTCTCAGGAAGAGGGAACCTCTGTGTCCCTGTTTGTGCCCAGGCAGCCCAGCCCTGCTGGCTCAGCGTGGTGAGGACGTGGGACCAGCTCCTCCCAGCACTCTGACACTCCTCCAGTGATTTCAGGACATGGATTTTGGAGCTGTGTCCCTGTGTCATCTCAAAGCAACCGTGGTGACCTGCACCCTTAGTGTTTGTCCACCCCTTATCTTGATGGCCTTGAGATAAGAACCTTCCAGCTCGGGGTGTTTCTTTCTAATGACCTGAATATAATTAAAGGGAAATTCCACTGCCTGTAGCTCCCACTAACCAGCAAAATAAAGGGATTCCCTTTCCAATCACTTTAATTCATATTTTTTTAGCTGTTCCACATGAACCCAGTGGGGCTTGATGGCCATAGAGCAGGAAGGCTCTGGGAAGTCTCCTCTGGATGTGGAGGAACTGTGGGGTTTTTCCAATCACACTATCAATGTGTAACCCCGTTCTCTCTCTCTGCTTCCCTTATTAATTAGAGATGGATTTTATCTGCTCTGAATGAAGATGTTGGCAATGAGGGTGTTAAAACTCCAGCACAAAATTGTCCAGAGAGGTGGGAGGTGCTCCATCCCTGGAAGTGTCCAGGGCCAGGCTGCGATAGTGGAAGGTGGCAGGGGGTAGAACTGGGTGGGCTTTAAGGTTCCTTCCCACCCAAACGCATCGTGATTCTGTGGTTTTCTGATTGCAGACTTCTGATCAAGGTAGGAACTATATTTTCCCTCCAAATGAGGGAAAACACCAGGACCATCAGCACTGCTTGGGGCTTGTGTAGGGGGTCTCTCAGGAAAATCCAAAGGGAGAATTAATGTAGAGAAAATACTTGGTGTAACCCATGGTGGGATGTCACAGCACTTCCAGAAACTTCCTGGCTGCCATCTGGAAGGAATGTGGACCTCCATCTCCACCAATTTCCCGCTCATGTGAGGCAGGTCACCAGCACCATCCTTCTTTTTGTCCTGAGAAAATCCACACTGCTGGAACCTCTCCCATCACAGCACCCCATGCTCCTCGAGGCACAAGTTCTACCCCAAAAAACACTTGCAAGGAATCCCTTCCCCAGCTGCTGCTGGACTGCAGGAGGTTTTTTGGGGATGGAGGTGATGCAGGGTGGGATTTTTGCTCAGTTTGCCCTGCCTGGAGCAGGTCTGGAAGAGAAGAAAATAATCCCAGCACTGAGGAGCCTCAGCCCACACTGGCACAGGCTGTGGGTGGGATGCTTTGGATCTGGTTCACCAGCTCTGCTCTAGAGCCAGTGACATCCACACATGGGCTTTCCATGGAAAATATTTTGCTTTAGAGTTAAAATAAAATTAAAATTGAAAACTAAATTTTTTTAAAAAAATATTTATTTTTCTTGTGAGTTCTAGTTCTGCCAAAACCAACACATTCCAAGCCATTCTGGGAGATGTTTTATCCCTTCCCTGCCTGGGATCAGGGAAACCTGTGGAGTGCATGCACCAGCCTTTAGCTGGGTTTCCATTGTGTTGCCATTCCCAGCAAAGGAAATTCAGTTCCTTGCAAAGGCCAGCTCCAATTAATGCTGTTGTGATCCCACTGTGATTCCCGTTATCCATCTCTGTCCTCATAAATAGTGATATCAATGACCTAATAAATTACACATCACATGAGATTTTATTTTTATTTTAGATATTGATTAACAGGAGTTGTATGGAATTTTTTCTACATTTATTTTCCTATTTTTGGGGGAAAAAAAAAATCTATGTTTGCAGGCAGCTGCTCCCTTCAGATGTCCCAGTGCCAGCCAGGCTGAGCAAACAGCCCAATGCTCAAAACCCCAAAAACCTTGGGCTGGGCTCCGGGGTCGGAAACATCTGGGAACACGTTTGCCTGGCCTGCCATGGGCAGATAAAGGACAAATGCGCAGTGACAGCCGTGGGCTCTGCACACGTGACAGCCCAGCCGGGCTGCAGGTGGGATTTCAGGGGGTGATTCTCCGTCGGTGGGTTGGGATCAGGAAAAACCCACACAAATGTCGCAGCTCCAAGAGTCAAGGCTATTGTTTGTGTGCACGTCCGAGGGGGAGAAACGACTCGTGTTCCTCCAGGAATGAATGGACACCGGGAGTGACGTCCCCACCTGCAGCCGGGGGCTGGGGGCTGGGTACAGTCAGCAAACATAATTATTTATCCACTTTGCACTAATGAATGGCTCTGAATGGGGGTTTCCTGCAGCGCTGGCTCCACCCAGCTCGTGCAAGGCTGAGATTAAGGTTGGGAGGCTCTTGTTTGGCTTTGTTTAATTCCCGCTGCTGGGATTGCTCCGGGGGGCTTCGGGTGCTGGTGAGGATGGTGACACAGGATAGAGTCTGGCCCTGGGGTAACCTCTGCAAACTGTGGGCTTGATGATATCTCTCTTTAGGAGAACAAGTGGGAAAAATGGGGATAAATCATCCCCCTGTGCAGTGCAGAGAAGACAATGGTGGGAACGGGTCAGCCTTGTGCCCACCTTGCTGATCAAACCTGTTCAGAGCAAAGCCAGGGGTTGGTTTTCCTCCTTTTTCCAATTTCACCCTTTTTCTGCCCACCCTACTGATCAAACCTGGACAGGTTTGTTCCAAGGGTTGGTTTTCCTCCTTTTTGCCATTTTGCCCTCTTTCTGGCACGAGAAAAAATGCCTTTTCCCTCAGTCTTAGCTCTCTCTGCTGGGGCAGCATCACGGTGAGGGCCGGGGAACCCTCACGTTCTTCCACCTGGCCCAGCAAAGCCATTGAAAGTGGGGTGAGGTCACATTTTCTTGTCACACCTTTTCCCAAGGAACACCGAGTTATTTTTTGCTAGCCTGAAGCGAATCCCTTTGGCAGAGAGAAGCCCAAGGCCCGTCCTGTTGTGGCCCAGCTCTGTCACAGAGGTCACTGCGAGCTCTTGGCAGCACCAGCTCTGCCCTTGGTCAGTGCTGATTTACCTTCCCCAGCAAGAAAATCTGTTTGGGTAAAAGGTCTCTCCTGCTGGAATAAACTGTTTCCCACATGCTATCAGCACAGAATGAAGATTTTTTTCCTCTTTATTAATATAAAACACAACAAGGCTTGACTGCAACAAGGCATGACCATGGCCTACTCAGCTACAACACTGCCTGTTCCAGGAGAGAAAAAAAAGGTCCATTTGGGGCCCAAATCTGAGCCTGGCTGTGGTTGGGGTCACATAGCATTTCAGGGAGGTAGAAGGACTTGAGATAGCCTAGATTTTATTTCCTGAGCAGTCTCAGAACAAACTACTCAGGGTTTGAAGCTGGTGCAGTGCCTGACGCAGCTGTAACAGCGGTAGGGTGTCTCATCCTGGGTTAACCCATCTTCTCCCAAATTTCAGGGGCTTTATGGATTCGTTGGATGCATCCCAAGCCACCCTCTCAATCACTGCTGGAAGGATAAACAGAGCTGTGTGGAGGTCTCCGAGGAGTGGCCGGGCCTGGCTCCTCCCGAGCGCCGTAAACAGGAAGGTGCGGAAGTGAGGAGCAGGGCCCGGCTCATCCCGGCTGCCGCACACAATGCCGGCCCGGAAAGGGGGATTATAAATACCCGGGGTCAGGGCCGGGCTCTGGGAACAATGGGCAGCAGGAGGATGGAAAAGGCCGGCGAGGACGAGCCGAGGGCCAAGGCCACCCCAGCGGGCTGTGACGCGGCTCAGACTCGGGGTTTGGGGCTGTGGTCATCTCTGCAGGGTTTTGGGGCTTGTGGGGAGGTGGTGTTCCCCAAACCACACGGTGAACCCCAGAAAATCATGGAATCTTGGAATAGTGTGCTTTGGAAGGGTCCTTTAAAGGCTGGGCTCTCTGCAGGGTTGGGTGATTCTGTGTGAGCTGGAATTTTGGGGTTGGTTTTGGCAATTGCAGCTCCCCATTGCCACTGCTGGGGTTCCTACTTCCCAAAAAGGGATGCATACATCCATGGATTCTGGTCTGTTGTGGAAGGGGTCCAGGGGACCCAGTGTCTGGCTGATGTTTAACAGGGTGGTTTAAGATCCCACCATGGATCACCCTGAACATCCCAACAGGCTGGAGAGGAAGGATCACTCCTCCTGCTCCACACTGAGGCCCTCAGCACTTCACAAGGACACCTTGAATTTATCCAGGATCCCCAGCCCTGGAAGTGTCCAAGGCCAGGTTGGATGGAGCTTGGAGCAACCTGGGATAATGGAAGGTATTCTTGCCCATGGGAGGGGTTGGAACTAAATAAGGTTTAAGGTCCTTTCCAACCCAAACCATTCCATGATTCTCTAGGACTTTGTACCAGTGTAAGTTTGAACTGAGGGATTTGGGAGCTGCTCATGGATGATGTGGACAATGGAAGTTGCTCTTCCTGAGCTGACTGGAGGCAGCCAGGATTCCCCACCCTGCTCCAGCATCTCCTGGGGTTATCTGTGCACATTGTTCCCAAGGACACAGGAGGCTGCGATGATCCCCTTCTGTCTCATCCAGCCCCACAGAGCCACCTCTGCTCCGAGCAGATCCAAAGACGTCAGAGGAAGCAAAATCCGTGGACAGATAAATCCATAGAGGGGGATGCTGCAGCCTGGGCTTGTGGGGAAGGTCAGCGATAGCCCAGCAGCAGCACCTCGATAACGAAGGTCAGGGCCAGCAAGAATTCCAGGAAACATCTTGGCTGCTCGGGAGCACCAGGATGGCTCTGGAAGGGAGCCCAGCCCCTTCCTACCCCCCAGGCCCGGCATGGTCCCCGGCACGGGGATGCTCAGGAAGCTGCTCCGCTGGGAGCTGCCTCCTGATGGAGGCCCGTGGCTGGAATTCCTTCATGTCCATGGATTTCCCACTCTGGCCCTTCAGAGAGGCACACTGGGAATGATGTTGTCCCCTGGGATTCACACTCCAGCTGAAAGGGTTGTTTAACCACCGGATGTGAAGTTGTTGGAGCATCGCTGGGGGAAGCACAGAGATGTCCATGAATTTGGCCCTGGAAATCCCCAAACTTAGGTCAGAAGCAGGGCTGGGGGATTGCTCTGCTCTCTGGACTTGCCCTCCCCCCATCACCCTGCCCAGAAATATCCCATTTCCCATCTCCAGTCCTTAATGGGGTCCCTGTGCTCTTAGTGCCTCTCCCCTGGGAATGCACAGGGATGGTTTGGGAGGGGCAGAGGATGCTGGAGGCACAGATATCAATTAGGGATGACAGCTAATGGCTGGGGATAACATCTCCCGACATCCCTCCTTGGAAACCTCCCTCCGCGGCTGGAACACCCCCAGTCCACTCCTGTGGGGGCTTCACCTCCCTGTTTTCTAAGCTGAAAACCAAATATCCAAGAGAAGAATGGCAGGAAGAGCTGTTCCCTTTCTCATTTCAGAGAGGGATGTGGAAAAACTGTTTACAAAATCCCAGGAGAAATAATCATCACGTCTCAGCCCCAGCTGCGGGGGGGGTCCTGCAGCCCCCAGGAATTATCCATGGCAGGAGGGTCAGTGTGAGGCTCTCCCAGCCTGAATTCCACCTTGGGAAGGGGAATTGCATCCATGCAAGTTGTATTGATCCCAACCAACGTTAAACAGGAACAAATATCCCCCAAATACAGATTATGAATTCATTTAATGCCCTTGGCAGTTGGAAAAAGGGGCTGAAATTTGTGGGATTTGCTGTTACAGGAGACTTGGAGGAGCCTTTATATAAAAATCCTTCCAATAACTGCTGGTTCCTTTTTTATTTTTAAATTACAATTTTTTTGGAAGGATTGAGGGATGCACAAGGAATTTTTAAGGTGCTGGATATAATGATAAGCACATAAAACAAGGCATCAGCATCACTTGAAACACTTTCTGGGCCCTCTAGTGGTGTTGCTGTGCTGAGGGTCAGCTCTGCTTCCAAAAATAGCACCAAAATTGGAACATTTTCCCTGCTATTTTCACTCAAATAAGGAGAAAAAGGCCAAATGTCTTTTTTTCACCTTCTTTTCTTAAAGCACAATGATGAGAAGAGCCGTGCAGGTTTGGGATCTTTCTGGCTGCACCTTTGGAACAAAAGCAGGGAGTGAAAGCTGCTTTCCAGACGGAAAACAAACCCTTTGGAAAAGCCAAAGGAGGAGAGATGCAGCAGGAGGAGAAACTGGGCATTGCAGGGAGCAGCCTCTTATCCCAACCTTTACTTTTCCCACTTTCGACTTCAAAAGAAAAGGATGTTACCGGGAGCTTTGGAAGCTCTGAGGGATGCTGGATTTCCAGAGGGCTGATGTGTTTCTGTCCGAGACATGTTTATAAAATAAATAAATGTTAATTTGGCTGCAAGGGGCAAAATATTTGAATTTTATTTCCTGCGTGGAAGCTGCAACCAAAGGGGAGAAAGAGAAAACACGTTCTTTGTGTATTTGGGAGTAGCTTGTTAAATATATGACAGATATCAAATATTAAAAAATTTAAATATTAAATATTTGACAGGTATTTTATATATATATATCTACACATAAACTTGATATATAAATAGATAATAAAATATTCCCCCCCAACATCCTGGCTGTCATATTCTATCCCAATTTTTCACTGGAAACACACAGCTTTATGTTCTGCCTATTCATTGAGTACCTTCCATCAGTATTAAACCTTTGCCAGTTAGGGATGTCATTTTTTTCCCAAAAATGGCTGTTTCTAGGGATTGCAGGGCACGGGCAGTATTTTTTGTGTAGATTGTGAAAGAATTTGGGATGTATTTCTGTGCCTGCTCCCACCATCCACCCCTCTGGCATCTCCCAGCCTTGGTCAGGAAGAAAGAGAAGAGGACGCAGGGGGCATTTTGATGGATATCCAGGGGGAATAACTTCATGGAGATCCACAGGCCATTCCCAGAGCACTTTTCCAAAAAATCGCCCAAGCCATATTGAATTATCAAAAATCCCTCTCCCAACCTTTTCCCACCTGCTGGGATGTGGACGGGCTGGGGTTGAGCACATGGCACAAGTTGGGTCAGTCCTCAGCAGCTGCTCTGGGATGGAGGGCCAGGACACAGGGAATGGCTTCCCACTGCCAGAGGGCAGGGTTAGGTGGGATATTGGGAAGGAATTGTTCCCTGGGAGGGTGGGGAGGCCCTGGCACAGGGTGCCCAGAGAAGCTGTGGCTGCCCCTGGATCCCTGGAAGTGTCCAAGGCCAGGTTGGACAGGGCTTGGAGCAACCTGGAATAGTGGGTGGTGTCCCTGCCCATGGCAGGGGTGGGATGGGATGGGATTTAAGGTCCCTCCCAACCCAAACCATCCCGGGATTCTGGGATTCTACTTTCTTGATTCCAGCCCTCCCTGTTTTCCCCCTCTGTGTGGACTGGAAAGGACTCAAGGCACCCCCGAAATCCTGGGACAGGGTTGTGGGATGAGATCCCAGGCTGGACCAGTTTTCCAAAGCCAAGGCTGTTCTTGGGTTGCTTTTGGGAGATTTTGCGGAGTTGAGTGATTTGGGTTGGTTGGGATCAAAATGCATTTTCCCAACACCAGTTCCATGGTCCAAAGGGCTCTGGGTAAGGAATCCTAAATTCCACATCCTCCAGCTCCCCCCTGAGCCCTTTTTGCTGGTTGGCAGAGGAATGTCCTGGGGCTGGGCTGAGCATCATTCCCTGGAATTCAAGGTCCCATTGGAGGGGGTTCTGAGCAACCTGCTCCAGTTAAAGGTGTCCCTGTTCATGACTTCAAGTTCCCTTTCACCCCAAAGGATCCTGTTTTTCCAGGATTCTATGGCCATGCAGATGGATGAGTGATGGTGCTCAATTCCCAGCGTAATTCCCAGGATGGCCAGAGCTGCAGGATGCAGTGATTCCAAAGGACACCCAAATTTTTAGAAGTTTTCCCTTTTCTGGAGGAGAAGGGAGGTGGTGGGAGAGGGGGAGGCTGTGCCAGAGAGGAGCCAAATGGAAAGAGGAGATAAGGGAGATGGGATGCAGGGAAGGATGGGCTGGGGCAGGAGTGAGGAGTGCCAAACCCCAACTTTTTGGGGATAAAGCATTCCTGCTTCCTGCTGGCTGGCATCGAGGGATGAGCCAGGGCTGAGTGTGAGGGTGGAGCTGCTGTCCTGCACCTCCTCCCCAGCTTTGGGAATCTGGGGGGATCCCAGGTGGGATCTCCTACCTGCAGGGAGCCTGGAATTCCTGCTGGGGTCTGAGGCACAGGAAGAAGTACAGAAGTTTGATTAAAATGGGAAAAAAATTGATTTTTCCATTATCAGGTGAATTATCAACATCTGCCCACACGTCTGGGCACAACTCGGGCTTTGGGATGTGGGACACAGGCTGGCATAGAAACAAATAAGAGTTTTCCCTTTTTACCCCCATTTTTTCAAGGAAAATTCTGTCCAGCTCTGCTGTGCGTCTGGTCCAGCATTTCCATTGAAGCAGAAGTTTTTTAGGAAAAGAGCCCAAACCCAGATGTTGCCAGGATTTCTGTGGGGGCAAAGATGCTCCCAGTCTCTCTTGCTTCATTATTGAACATCCAAGGGGTCCTTTTAGGAGATAATCCTCAGGAATGGTGTCTTTGGAATAAATAAATGAAAAAATAAATATTTAAAAATCTTCCTCTCAAAGAAAAACAATAATTTTATTAAATATATTTAATACATATAAAAATAAATAATCAATATAATCTATATAACACAGATGTAACATACATAATATATAAAAATGGGAATGGGTTTTTTATGGCAGGGTTTTCCACTTCTCTCCACCTCTCCATCATTCCAGAGGGGTGCTGGTGGTCCCTTCCCAGGGCTCCGGGGGCACAGGGAAGGAGCAGCCGTGCTGTTATTTTTGGATTGCATTACACATCTCCCCAGATGGAAACTCTCCCTCCCTGGGGGTAATAAAATGGATTAAAAAAGGAAAAAAAAAACCTGAAAAAGAAAGGTCCTGACCCCATCAGTAAAGCAGGAACAGCATTTCTTGGGGAGAAAAGCCTTTTATGAGGTGGGGAAGAGGAAATTTGGAGCTGGGGGATGGAGTGAGAGGGAAAATGGGGATCAAACACTCTAATTCCATTCATTTAGAGCCTGTGGAATTTTACAGTAGCATGAGGAGGGGATATAATTAAACCAGGCTTCATTAATTAACCACTTTTTAATGTGAAATGGCCGAAGAGAGGACCCAGGCAAAGTCCTTGGGCCCAGAAAGCTCCAGCCCTTCCCTGCTTGGAAAACAGGCTGAGGAAAGTGGAGGCTCTTTGCTTTTTATTGGTGTTTGAGTTGAAATGAGCACAAAATTCTCCTTCTGAGACCTTTAAAATATTTTCTCATGGAGGGGAAGGTCTTGTAGCTGATCACAATAAAAATGAACACATCCGTGGAAAATCAGGATTTTACTGAATGCAAATTGTCACTGGGGGTGGATGCTTTCCTTCCAGCTTTCCCATAAAAACAAAGTCAGAAAGTTCGGGTATTTCTGATCCTGGAGGGTGCCAAAGAAGCACCTGGACTGGGAGGAGAATTGAATGGAGAGGAAGGGGAGAGTTTATTTTCATCTGAAATTCCTGGTGCTCCTGGACATCCTCTAAATTTCACCACGGGGCCAAAGGGACCTGCTGAGGGTGCCTGTAAATATCATTTATTAAACATCTCCTTCATAATTTATTTATCCAACGTTTATTGGGATATTTGAAGCAGCAAAGCAGCATCTCCTCTTAATGAGCAAAACACAGCTTTATGTGGGAAAATATTCTTTGCCTCCAGAAAAGGGGGAACTGTGTCAAAACAAGGAATTGCGTTTTTGGGGATGAACTTGACCTTTCCAGCAGTTCCCTCCCCTGATCCAGGCAGGCAAAGTTGCCCTGGACACAAGATTATTTTCCCACTGGTTTGCCACCAGCACCTGATTTATTCCATCAAGATGACAGCAGTGAGCTCCAAAATCCTCCAATAAATGTGGAATATTGGACCTGGCCAGGATTTATCAATTCCTGGCCCTGTACTGTGTCCCAGTTTCCCTATTTCTACAAACAGGGCTTTTCTTTGCCACGCTCCTTTTAAAGGATTAAAATCCACCAAAATAAAGTTTATTGCAGCCTCTGGGCCAGGAGGGTTTGGGTTTTCATCTCCAAGCTCAGTTCTTTCCAATAGACTCGCAGTGATCTGCAGGTTTTATGGGGAAGTTCATGGAATTACAGAATCCTTTTGGTTGGAAAAGCCCTCTAAGATCATCGAAGGCCACTAAGATCCATTAAGGAGAAAATGTAACCTGGAGGAAGGGCTTGGAGCCCATAAAACTCTTTGTCCTCCAGCTGCATCATCCCCGAGGATTTTCCACCACACAACTCCTCAGGAGCTGGAGCATGCGCACTAATCCAGGTTTCTCCACCTCAACCAGGAGCAGGAGCCCCAGTCCAAGCACGTCCCATCACTGACCCCTGTGGTGCCAACTCCTGATGGAGTTTTGCCCATCCCAAGGTCCTCAGTCGCTGCTCAGCCTTGGTCTTGATCTTGAGACTTTCACTCAGTTTCTGGGCAAAGCAGCTGCAAAGCAAACCCCAAAACTACAAAGCAAACCCCAAAACTCCAACCGCACCTGCCGCCTTTGGAAAGGAGCTGTTCCCATCCTGAGCCACAGGCAGAAATGACAGGGGCAGTTCTTGTCACGCCTCCCCGGTGTCACACAGGGCTCTGAGCCACTGCTTTGCCTCGGGGATTTCGGGTGGCAGCTCTGGGGAGCTCAGGGGCACAGGACTGCGGGGAAATCTCCTCCCTGCAACTGCAGCCTCTGCTTTTTGGAGAGATGCAACTGAAGGAGATGTTTGGAACAGCTCACGTGTCCATTGCACAGGGAGCATCTCCCCCAGAGCCGCCTTGGCCTCGCTGGCAGTGCAGCCAAATACGAGACCAAATGTGGGCATTCATTGGCCCCTGAAGGTGCCAAACATGATACAAATAGGAGACAAAATGTAGGTTCTTTATTGATTCCTGAAGATGCAAAATATGATGCAAATGTGAGACCAAATGTGGGCCTTTATTGGCTCCTGAAGGTGCAAAATGTGATGTGAAAGTGATACAAAATGTGGATCCTTTATTGGCTCCTGAAGATATGAAATATGATAAGAATATGATACCAAATGTGGGTCTGTTTTTGACCCCTGAAGGTGCAAAATATGATACAAATATGAGAAAAAATGTAGATTCTTTATTGACTCCTGAAGCTGCAAAATATGAGACCAAATGCGGGTCTTTTGTTGGCTCCTGAAGATGCAAAGTATGATACGAAAATGATACAAAATGTGGGTTCTTCATTGGCTCCTGAAGATGCAAAGTATGATATGAAAATGATACAAAATGTAGATTCTTTATTGACTCCTGAAGATATGAAATATGATACAAATATGATGGCAAGTGTGGATCTTTTGTTGACTCCTGCAGATATGAAATAAGACACAAATACGATACCAAGGGTGAGTCCTTCATTGGCTCCTGAAGATTGACAGCAGAGTTTTGGTTTGTGATAATAAAATCTGTGTTTCACCAGGCTTTGTTAAAAGTTTGCTCTGATGCTGGACCTAAAACCAGTTCCAGGTACTCCTTGACCTGAGCAGCTTCGTGCAGCTGAGCCCTTCCTTTCCTCTCTTTCTTTCCTTTTTTCCCGTTTCCAGTGCCCTTCCCGGTGCATTTGGCTTGGCCGGGGCAGGCGTGGCAGGATCACCTTTCAGCCCCTGCTCTTTGGGATTTTCAGAGGCACCACCCAACGTCTCCTGGACTTGGGCACTGATCCTTCACTTCCACCCCTGCACCTCGCCCATGCTGGGATTTGTGATGGGATCTGCACCTGAGTGCAGGTTGGCTCCAAAATCATCCAGAATCATGGAATTACAGCATCCCAGAATGCTTGGGCTGGAAGGGACCTTAAAGCTCATCTCATTCCAACCCCATGCTGTGGGCAGGGACAAATTCCACCAGACCAGATGGCTCCAAGTTCTGTCCAACCTGGCCTGGGACACTTCCAGGGATCTATCCAACCTGTGCCAGGGCCTCACTCCCCTCATCCCATGGAAACCTCAACCATATGGTCATCCTAATATCTGTGTTTTCTGGAGGAGTTTTAGTTCTGTCCTTGTGGTGGACAAGTTCCTTTTTTTTTTTAATTCTCCCCCATTTTGCAAATATTTACCCAGGGCCATCATCCCAAACCATGGAAGGGCAGGAGGTGCTGGAGAAAACTGTGGGAAAGGGAGATGGAAATAGGAGAGCTTGAGTTTTGGTGCTCTCTGGGGTGGTTTTTACTTCTCTGGCCTTTCCCACCCTGCACAGCAAAATAAATCCACACATTAATAGGAAACATCCGTAATTAGTAAGAAAAATTCTCAGGAGTGGCATCCAGGGCAGGGGAAGCTGGAGACAAGAGGAGTTTGCAGGCTCCTGAAATTTCCCTCATGGGCTCCTGTGACTCCAGTGGGATGGGGTGGGATCTCCTCCTGTAGGAATATCCACATTAACCCTTTCCCTGCCACTGCTCAAGATCCCTGGCTCCCATTGGGATCCGCTCCAAATCCCCTTTGCATCCGCAGATGTCAGAAAACCTTTACAGAGCCACCCTGGGGAGTTCCAGGACCGGATCCAGAGCTCCAGCCTCGAGTTTCCTTCCATGCTTGGTTTTGACTGAAGGAATTTCTGCCCTCTTGATTGTGATCCATACCCACAAATATTCACCAAGGAATATTCCCTGGAAAATGAATGGTGTAGGCCAAAGACATTATTTATGGGGAAAACTCAACAATTCCAGCTCATCCCTATTTTTAAGGACCTCATCTCTACAAGGTGGTTAATTACAGATTGACCTGCAAGGGTTTGTGAGCTACGCCAGCCACCTCCCAGCACTGCCGTGCTGCTTTTCCAAGGGATTCATGTGTCCTGGCAGGATGGGGATGGATGCAGGCCATCCCAGAGCCAGGATCTGGAGGAACAGGCCAGGCAAATCCCATCGGCACCGCTCCAGCCGCTGCCGGAGGCCCCGGCGGGGATGGGGGTCCTGTTTATTGGCAGGGTCCTGACCTTCCCCCGTTTATTTTCCCCCCGGGAGCTGGGCATGGAAAGGGGATTTGTAATGTGACACTCACAATAACACAGCTCCGGGAGCCGGGACAGGGCCGTGCTCTCCCACAGCCCGCAGCTGCTTCCCGGGATGCCGACGGCCACGGGAGATGCTCTGCACGAGGCTGACTGGGAAAGGAGGGTGTTACCCCTAAAGGAGGGTTTTGCCTCCAAACTCCATTTCTTATTTGACTTTAAAGGAAAGGAAGCTCCTGGACACCAGGGTGGGAGGTGGTGCCATGGGAGGTGGCTGCTCCACATCCAAAATCAGTGACCAAAAGGAGCTTCCCAGAGGGTTTTCCCTTGGCACGGTGAGCAAGTTCCAGTGGGTTTTAATCCACAAACACGTTGCTCTTCCCTCCCTAATAAAGGAGTGCAAAATGAGAAAGAACTACCAAATTGTGGGAATGCTGTGCATGGAGAATCCAGCCCAGAGCTGGGTTTGCATCCCTGTTCCAGGCCTGGGGATACAGGGTGAAGAAAGCAAACCCCAGGGATGCCAGAGGGAAAGGAGAAGGGATGGAAAGGGGCCTGGAAACACATCCCCATACCATGATTCCAGCTCTATCTACAGCTGCAGGCAAATCCTGGGACATGCCAAGCCTCAGGCAATATTTCCTCACCTGTCAGGATGGAAACATTTGGATAACAAGTTTTCATCCCATTTATATCCAGCCACCAGATTTCCAGTACAGCCAAGCCCTTCCATGCCTCAGTTTCCCCAGGAAAGCTTCACGTGTGGCTGTATGGATCCCATCCCTTCATCTCCATGACATTTTTCCCTCATCTGAATTATTGCATAGGAGACATTGAACCATGGAAAACCAAATATTTTGGCTTTTTTCCTCATTTTTGGGCTCTTTCCCTGCTCCAAGTTAAATCTGAAGCCTTCACATGTGCAGTGAGTCTGGCTCATCCAGCTCATCCAGCTCATCCAGCTCTTCCAGCTCCCCTTTTCCCTGCTCCTGTTTGGAGAGGAGCTCAAAGTTCCGGAGCTCTTTTTGCACATTCCCTGGGGATGGGCAAGGATTTCCTGAGCCCCTGAGGTGTTCCAGGTCTGGTTTTGGTGATGGAAGGAGGTCTGGAAGCCTCCTCAATTAAAAAGAAGTTGAGGTTCATCTGTAAAAATGGGATTTGGGAATTGAGGTTTTTGGGAGAAATGAGGAGTGGGAGACACAAGAGCAGCTCAGGTGGCCTGGCATGGATGGGAACATCCAGCAGGGTGGCAGATATTCAGAAAATTCCCTAGGTTTTTAGAGTTTATTCCAGCTTCCAGCATTCACTGGAATGAAGCCAGAGGAAGTTTGCTTTGACTTGAAACCCAAGTAAGAGACACTTCCCAAATCCAGTCCTTCCACTCCCAGAATTTGTACGGGGCTGTAATATCTGCAACAGTGCTCCACATTTTCTGGGGACATGGATATTCCCCAGATTCCCACCCTGTTCCTCCCACACTCCTTCTCCTGGCACCATCCAGTGGCAGTAGGGACGGAGCTGCCTCTTCCTTTTGGGGTGGGATCAACGGGCCCCCTCCTCCTCTTCCTCCTGCCTCCAGCCTGGATTCACTCCTTTGGGAAGCTCTGGGATGCTGAAAGTGTGAAACCCAAACCCTAAAAGGTGAAGAGTCTTAGGGAAAAGGGAAATCCCAGCTCTACTGGCTCACAGGATCCCAGGGAGACACTTACAGGTGATCCAAGTGGTTAAATTCCAAAGCTCGGGAATCATCTCTTTTGTCCTTGCTCATCTCCAGCAGCCCGTAAACAAATTCTTACTGATTCCTGCAGAAACTACAGTCCCACTTGGATAACTCCTTAAAACCATGGGGTGGCTGAGTTTTCCCTGGAGTTTTATGTCCAGATTGGAGCATTTGCTCCTCAACACCTGCACTCCCATCCCAGCGCTCACTCAATGGTTTTAGGGCAGCTTAAGCAGCAAAAAAAAGGAAGTTTCCACCATCCAGAGCTGGTTTTTTTTTCCTTCCAGAGTTGTTTTCAATTAAATTAAAATAACCCAACCACCTCGTTGTAAAGATGCATTCCTTAGATCCAGTGTTTTCCAATGATCCTGATTTAGGAGCCAAGGAATAAGGCTGCAGCTCTTAGAGTACATAAAAAGATGCTTTTTGCTTTTTTTGAATTAGACCTTTAAAATCTTCCAACAAAACCCCCCCAGTTTTCCTTAAAAACATGATAAGGTTGATGATAATTTTTCAAATCCTGGAGATGGAATTCTCTGCTCCTCTCAGGAAATTCCAAAAGAAGGAACATAATTCATCCCGGACAGAAAGGACAACTGTGAAAGGAGAAAACTGCTGGAAAATTTTCATTTGGCTCCAGGGCTTTGGAACTCCCCATGTCTCTATTTCTTATAATCCTAGAAAAGGACTTCCGCGTATCCCTAAAAAGGTCTGGGGATGCATTTCCATGTGCTATGACATCCTCCAGACACAGAGCCTCTGGTGTCCAGCAGAGCAGCAGCTCCCAAGCACCCAAAATTCCCCGATGAGCACAGAGCCGGGTGGTGGGAATGTTTGTAAGGAAAGGATTTTTTAAATGGCAAATGGGATTTCTGTTGGATCCGAGGGGATGGAGGGGAGGAAGGGGATTTGCTGTGTGTCTGCAAGGCATCAGGAGGATGCACAGAGGGCTCCTGGGGGTGATGGATTGTCCCGGGGCTGGATCCCGGGTGATGGATGGAGGTGGCCCAGGCTGTCTGCAGGAGGCTGGGAAAGCGTCGGGAGTGTTTTCATCCCAACCCTTGCACTCTCCATAACCCAGGAATGAGCTCCTGTTCCCCTCTGGACAGGGAGATCCAGGGGAGGTGGGAGCTGCCATGCCCCTGCAATAACAAGGTGGAGCAGACCCTTTGTTTAGTTCCCAAAAAAAGATAAATTAGTAGGTCCCACTGTCCACCACCTTCCCAGACCTTCCTCCCGTCTCCTCCAGGATTTTTAAATCTGTCACTAAAGTGTGGCAGAAAAAGCCCAATCCCGTCATTTCCTATTATTCCGAAATAAAAAACAAATGTTGGGCTCAGAGTTCAGATCAGGGGAAAATCCACAAATCTTTTGGCCGTCTGGGATCTTTTGTTTATCGCTGCACTTAATCCCATTTTTTGGGTCTCCCGGGCTCAGGCTGGAAGGAAAGATAAATGAGGTGCGTCAGAAGCTCACCTGATTAACTTGGCTAATTCCATGGGGTTATTCTTTCCCAAGGCTGGGTTGGAAAGGGAGCAGAAGGAATTTGAGAGTGCAGAGTCCCAGTTTCTCCTGAAAGCAATAGAAAACGGCTTTTTGGTTGGTCTTTTTTCTGCCAGGAGGACACTCTGCAGGGAGGACATCAGGAAAAAACCTCTGGATAAAGTGTTTTTCCTTGGATTTTCCCCACAGGTCAGATTTGGCCAGAGTCAGTGCCTTGTGCTGCCATCCCCCCAAAATAGCAGCTTTTCCCACAGATTTCGTCCCACAGATCTCCATGAAATCTGTGCTGTAGATGGAGAGCTCCCATTGCAGTGCCACATCCACTCTATTTCCTTTGCTTTTTGTGAGCTAAGATGGAAAAAGAGGGAATTTTGCCAGTCTCTGGGGATGTGGGAAGGAGACAGAGGGATGGAGATCCAATACTCCTGGCAAAACCCCCAAAACATCCCCAAAATCCTCCCCTGTGGCTCCAAACTGAGGTGTGGAGCCCACGTGGGCACTGCCTCCCATCCCAGCCAAAGAAATCCCCAAATTTTTCCCAGGGCTGAGAAAGCCAGGACTTTTCCTTGCATTGCTTCCCATGTGAAATCCCAGCGCGGCACCAGGCAGGGAGGAGGATGCTGTGTCCATGTCCCGCTCCTGCCGCGGGATCCGAGTGAGGGATGGGGAGGAAATGGGAAGGCAGCCCTGGGCTCTGTCAGACATGCCATGAGTTGGGCCTCGGAAAGGAGAATGGATTAACTCTGCTTCCCAGGTTGGAATGAACTCTGCCTTCCAGACGTGTTTTAAGGCACCCCTGCAGGAGCATCCCTGCAAGGGAGATGCAGCAAATCCCACCTCGCTGGAGGCTTAATCCCGAATTTTATCCCCGCTCCCTGGGGCATCTCTGCTCTTCTTGTGCACATGATGTGTTTTAACCACGTTATCTCACCGGGTCCCTGGAAAAAGCCCTCCCTTCCCATCTGGTTTGGGTTAGGGATCTGTCTGCCGGGGGGGCTCCGTGTTGAGCCCCGGGAGCGCCGGGAGCCCGGAGCTGCCGGCCGGGAATCGGCCCCGCCACTCCCGCCCCTCGGGTGCCCCCCCGACCCCGGTGCTGCCTCCAACATCTGCTTCCAATCGCTCCTTCATCTGCCCAGCCCTGGGAACAACCAGGATTTCAGACAAAACCCACCCTGCTCTGGAGACATCCAGGTTAAAAATCTGCAATCCAACAGGATTTTCCCTTTGTTTAAAGTCAAGACAGGTCTTTTGAGTCCAGGTAAGCAAGACAGATTTGAGATTCCTAAAAAATGCAGCTTTTCTTCAGTGCTGGCCCTCGGACATTATGCTGGTTGAGTGATGTACGTATCCGTGCAGGATTTGGGCCTTTGGAATTCCTTAGGGACAATCCCACATTGTCCCTGAAGGGTCTGTTCCAAGGCAGACCTTTGAGCTGCCTATAATTCCTGCCTGATGTCCCGACAGCCCTTGGTGCTCAGCCCATCCTCAGCGTGGGGCTGAGACCTGACGTGTCAAAAGCTCCATCCCACCCCCTCCCAGTGAGCTCCTGGAAATCTTTTCCAGGCCTGGCACAAGAGGGAGACAAAAAGCCAACAGTAGCCACAGATTTGGGTTGTTTTTGTGGGGAAAAGAAAGGAAAATATTGCATTTCTGTGATGAGAAGCACAAGGATTTAGCTCTTCTTGTATTGAGGGCTGAGTAAGGAAATGGACCCAAACAGCCCCTGGAATTCAATATTCATTTTCCACTGATGGATTGAAGTGGAATTTTGCCTCTTGGTGAGTGAAATCACTTCTCTGAGCAGCCCAGCAGTCTGATCCAACAGTCAGAGCTCCAAAAATCAGGCAGCTGTCCCGGGGCTGCACTCCTTGATCCTGTCCTGCATCCCAAGATTGCGGCAGCCCCCAGCCCGGCCCGGATCCCGCCTCATTCCAGCAATGCTGCATCCGAATGCACCATGATCCCATCTCCCTCCCTGATCCCGTCTCCCTCGAGCACTAAAAGCTGGAGAGAGCACAGAAGAGCATTCACGCTGCACTCAGAGCATGGCTGCAACGAGCTGTGAAATGTCAGGGCAGACCCAGGGCTGGGAAAAAGAAGGGGAAATTCTTTTCCAGAGGTTCAGAAGGGCCAAAACTTGAATTTCATGGCAAAAAAAAAAAAAAATAAGCAGAGAGTGATTCCATGGCAGGAAAACTCTTCCTTCCCCACACCACAAGTGGGATTAAGCCCTGGAGGAAACTTCTGGTGGGGTTGATTGCTAAAATTAGCTCAGAGAAAATTTGGGAGATGGAGGTGAGAGAAGCATCCATGCTGCTGGAAGAGGCTGAGCTGCTCTTGGGCTTTGTGTGCAGGGTCCAAGTGGGGCTTGATCCACCTGGGTTGGCAAATTTTGGGTTTTTTGCCCCAAAATTGGAATGTTGGCAGATGGCTGGTCCTCTCCTGCATGTGATCTGGCTGGGAAAATTACTGTGAATATTAAACACTGCCCTTGATTTCAACTTGCTGACACCGTGAAGATGGTTTTAATTAAAACTCATTAACAGCAACCTGTTCCTGAAAATGAGTGTGGCTAACCCAATTATGGAGCCCGTTCCTTGGAGATGCTGCTCTTCCCAGAAGTCCATCCTGGACATGTGTGTAAATCCTCACCCTGCTCCTGTTGCCAGAGTTACTGAGGGTGGAAATCCTGAAAGGAAGGTTGAAATTTTGGGGTGTTGCATGGCTTTGGGATGGTGGAGCACAGGGAGGGATAAGGCTGTCACATCCCAAGGAAAATCCTCTCCCTGGGAACACTTCTGGGAGATCTGTGCTCTGTGCAGCACAGTGGTTTGAGCTCTGCAGGGAGTTTGGGGTGTGAAATGGGTATTTTGGGATAAAATATAAGCTTGTTTCCTGGGCAGGACCTTGAGCCTGGGCTGGGGATCTCAGCTCCAGGATTTAGGTGGGATCCCCCTGCACAAAGCTTTCCTCTGGGACAGGAGGATGCAGGAGGAACATCACACCTACCCAGGGGAATGGGAAACCCCACCGAACTGGAAAAACAGCCCAGCAAAGAGTCAACTGCATCCACAGGTGGCAGATCCCAAGAGCTGGCCTGAGGGTCTGAGCATCCTCAGCATCCCCAGCATCCCCACCATCCTCAGCATCCCCAGCATCCTCAACGTCCCCAGCATCCTCGGCATCCCCAGCATCGCCAGCATCCCCATCTTCCTCAGCATCCCCAGCATCCTCAACGTCCCCAGCATCTTCGCATCCCCAGCAACCCCAGCCACTCCAGCCAGGTTTTTCGGGAGCCTCCTCCCCATCCGCACCTCCCGCCGGAGCTTTGGGCAAGGCGCAAAAATTATGAATGGTCCGTTCCCCGCCTCTCCAGCCCCGCTGCTCGCACCCTGCCATCCCCCGCAGGCAGCTGTTTCCCATTACCGGGAAGGCTGACAAGGTGCAGGGCTGGAGCGGAGCCTCTGCTGGCAGGGAGTTTTGACGAGAGGCAGAGGCCGCCCGGGTGTCTCTGATGGGTTTCCGGGGCTGTTATCAGCGAGACCCCTCCCGTCTGCGCCCGTGCCGGGGGGACCGCGGGGCTCGGCTGCACCGGCTCTGTCCGCGCTCGGGAAGGGGAAGGGACATCCCCGGCAATGACGGGATATCTCCAAACGCCGTCTGTTCTCGGTTCAATGCCGTGGCGAGCGTTTCACCTGTCTGCAGGAAATCCATCCCTGCTGCACGCACTTACAGCCTTTTATCCGCCGGCAGCAGAAATAACCCAGCTGTGTGCTGGGATGAAAAACCTCCCCGGGCCGTCCTCCATCCCCGTCTTTCTTGTTGTGCCAGGATTCTGGTACCCTGCCCTTCCCCTTGGCACAGGGATACGGGCGGTCGGGAGCTGCCCTGCTTTGAGCAGGATGGCTTTTCCCAACAGGGCATCCATTCGTGCAGGAGGTCAGCCAGGGCTCAAGGATTAAATGTATTTATTCAGTAAAACAAATAAAGAGATGCCCCCACTTCTGGGTGTCTGTTGCTGCTCCTCCACCTCCCTGGATGAAAGCAGCTCCATGGCCTCAAATACGGCCAGCACGTCCATGCTCCCAGACAAATTAATGACCTCCTTCCCAGTCAGACACATCAAACATCATTTTCCAGCTCTGCCCAGGCACTGGGAGATGTGATTGAGGGCGCGGCGGCTGGAAAACGCCCGGGGCCGCGCGGGGAAGGAATCACCGGGGAGCCTGGGGGCAGCAGATCCTTTTGTCTTCCCTCTTTCCCTAGTGGGTTGCGGGAAGTCGCTGCCTTGTCTTAGCTGGGTTTGTGGGACACGAGGTCATCGGGTGGGATGGCTCCGGGGTGGGTTGAATTTGGGGATTGTGAGCCAGGAACGGGATTGTCCTCCCCGGCCGGGCTTGGCAGGGTCCTGCAGCCTCCCTTTCTCCCCTTCCGGCAGTTTGGTCTCCCTAGAAACTCTCTGGTTTTTCCAAGCACGGCTTATCCATTTCAATTGTCCTTCATTAGGCAGTAATCAGGTAATTACCTTCCCTTTAACTCCAGCCCGGGCAGCTCCCGGCACTGCACATTCCCGTCTCCAGCCTCATTAGCAGGGAGATGCCATCCTTCTCCAACTGCCATCCTCCTCCAACTTCCATCCATCCTTCTGTACCTTTCCAGCTCTGGCCACCCTGCCTGGACCCTGCTCCCTCTTCCAGAAAAGCTGATGAGGCAGGGACAGATTTTGGGGTGCAGAGGGGTTGACGTGCTCAGCAATGTAGGGATTAATGTCACAGAATCCCAGAATTCCAGAATGGCTTGGATTGGAAGGGTCATTAAAGCTCATCTTGTTCCACCCCCTGCCACGGGCAGGGACACCTTTCACTGTCCCAGGTTGCTCCAAGCCCCGTCCAACCTGGCCTTGGACACTTCCAGGGATGGAGCAGCCAGAGTTTCCCTGGAAAACCTGTGCCAGGGCCTCACCACCCAGCCCTGCTCCCTTCCAGCCACACACACTCGTCTCCATTTCAATCCCATTTGCATTTTTCCAATAAAACCCGCCAGACCCATCCTGCTGAACATCAGCCACACCCCATCACCACACTCCTGACATCTTCCAGGGCTGGCCAACACCTGGCTGTCTGGGAGAGGGAGGAGAGCTCCTGCAGCAAGCTCCAGGATAATTTTTTCCAAATTTGCTTAATTTTTCCTGGCAATCCTGCCTCAATTTGCAAAGGATGCTTCTCGGGAGCCTGCCTGGAACCATGATGCTCCAGAGCATCCTCCATCACCAGCACAAACTCTTGGCCTTGCTGGGTCCAAAATCATCTTCTCCCACCTCTCATCCCATCACCTTCCTGGAGCCCAGCACTGAAAAGAACAAGGATTTTGGGGCCAATCACCTCTTTGTGGAGATTTTAAGGAAAACAGCAGATTAAAATCCTGCTGAGATGGAAGGATCAAGTCCAAGGGCAACCCTGAGCAGGGCCTTTCACACGGAACCCTCTTTGTGTGGCTGCTGGGACCCCACACTGCCCTGGAGGTTTTCCACACCGGGGTTTGTCCAGTGCTGGCTTTAATTGTGGGGACAGGGGTGGATTTATCCGAGGTGTTTGTTATCAGCTTTTCAATGAACAGGGAGAGTTAACCCCGTTAAAACGGGGTGAGCATCCCCATCTCACCCATAATGGGGCAGAAAGAGGAGCTTAAATGTTTGGGGACAGATGGAAAATCCCAATCCAAGGTAAATTGGTCCCCTGGAGGTGACGAGTGAGGTGCTGTGCTGCCCTTGGCCTGCCCCTGCATCCTGTGCTGGGGAAGACTGAGGGCCTGGGAGCTTCTGCATGCATAAAACCTCTCCCAAAGCCTGGAAGGCATCACTCTGTCTGAGTCCAAAGTGGCTCCAAAGGTGAGAATGTGTAGGAATTCACTCCAGGGAGGTGCTCGTCCTGCTTCGGATGTTACTCACAGCACCAGGTGGTGCTCCAGCAGAGTGTCAGAGCCAAATTCAAACCCTCTATTTTCTGTGCATGTAATTTTTGGTTTATTTTTCCCAAAGACATCATTTTTTCCCAAAATAGGAGCACTTTCCCAGTTCTCCCTAACTCTTTGCGGTACCATCACCCCAACTCCCTCCTCATGGATGTGCAGCGTGCTGAGCCCTCAGTGGTTTTAGGGGGATGGAGGATTCTCAGGGGTCCCGGGATGATGTGGGATTTGGCTTTTAGGGAAAAACCTCACTGTTCCATGAGCAGATTGACTCCAGCAGTGGTCTCAGGTTTGAGCAGAACTTCAGGATGAAAGGAGTGATGGAAGTGTCAAAAATGATGCTGAAGAGCTCTGCAAAAACTCTGTGAGGTTTCGGGAGCTCTGCCAGGCCAGGAGCTGAATAAAGCCCAGCTCTCCCAGGGTATTTATTTTGGGAAGGTTTAAGGTGGTTTGAACAGCAAGGTCAGAGCGGGTATCAGGGATGGGAGACACAGCCCTGCTTCCCATCCTCTGCACATCAGGCCATGCTCCACGTGGAGAGGCGCAAAGCTGGGACCCCCAAAAGGCAACAGGAGAAAATTTGGGATCTCTCCAGGATGCTCCTGTGTTATCCCAGGTGCACAAGCACAGCAGGTCTTGCAGAACCTGGGAGCTGCAATCCCATGGCCCTGAGGTGTTCCCGAGTGGCTCAGGAGTTCCCAACCTGCTCGTGGCACCTTGGGCCACCTCATAAAGAGCACATGGGGACAGGACAAGGGGGAATGGCTTCCCACTGCCAGAGGGCAGGGATAGATGGGATATTGGGAATGAGTTGTTCCCTGTGAGGGTGATGAGGCCCTGGCACAGGTTGCCCAGAGCAGCTGTGGATGCCTCATCCCTGGAAGTGTCCAAGGCCAGGTTGGATGGGGGCTGGAGCAGCCTGGGATGGGGGAAGGTGTCCCTGCCCATGGCAGGGGGTGGAATGGGATGAGCTTTCAGGTCCCTTCCAACCCAAACCATCCTGGGATTCTGGGATTCCACGCTCTCTGCACACTTTGGTGCACAGACGTAGCTTGGGGGACGCAGGGGACACAGAAGCAGCCGGGCCAAGCTCAGGTCGTGCTTGCAGAGCTCTCTCCTGTCACCCACTGATCCCAGTCAGGCTGCACAAATCCTGGGATTGCACATCCCATCACCGAGATCACGGGGAGAGCAGGAAATGAGCCGAGTTAATCAAATTAGATGGAAATCGAGGTAACAGGAGTCTGAAAATCCCATCTGGGGAACAATTTCATTGGTGCTTTGCACTCCTGGGGAACATTTCTGAGGGGCAGTGCTGGGACACTCACCCATCCAGGCAGTGCTGGAACACTCCTCCATCCAGGCAGTGCTGTGTGGGCACCGCACTCTCCGAGGGAAGAGGATGGAGAACATCATTTCCACCACCGCAGTCCCGTTGCTCTGGGCTGCACAAGAAAGAATCAAGACCTGATCTCATGTTCTCCCGTGGCTGGAATTCAACTAAACCTGCTCTTCTCTTCCTTGGAGATCAGGCAGGAGTTTTTGGTCTCTCCCATCGGAGCCCTCATCCTGCTTTTGCTCACTGCTTGTATCCAGAACAATGATGAGGAGCCAAATCCCTCCTCTCCCTGCTCTGGGTGACAGAAATACAAATGAAACAAGCAGGACACATCTTCCTGTCTTGATCCCACATTTGGCTCATTCTTCCTGCCTTTCTCTGGATTTCCTTAACAGAAGGAATGAACATTTCACTTCATTCCTTCCGACATTGACTTCTCCTGCAAGTCCCCACAAAATCCTGGCCCAAACAGAGCAGATGAATGCAAAGAACGGTGAATGCATCACATAATTCCCAAAACTTTCAGACCACCCAACAATACAGAAAACAGCTGATGTTCAATGGTGATTTTACCTTTCTCACTCTGTTTTGGGGTTCTGCTGTCCCACCCAGGCTCAGTGGTGGCCCCTGAGCTTTGGTAGAGTTGGGATCTCATGGAGACATCCCAAAGCTTTGCCGAGTAATGCCCAGGACATGTTTAGGAGCCTCTGGAAGAGACATCTCAACCAAGCACCTTCTCTTTTGGTGTTTGGGATGCTTGTCCTCCCGAGGACCAGAGGAGACCCAGGCAAGGAATTGATGGTTTGCAGCCAGGTTGGGATGAACTGGTCCCATCTCTAAGCAAATGAAGTAGAAATGTCTTGGAATACCTGTGCCTGTGTGTAAACCAGATTATTTTTCCCATTCCTCTACTGGAGGGAGTCAAAGCCAGGCTAAGAGAGGAGGAGAACTCTTTGGGATGACTTCATTAATGCATCCATGTGTAAAGATCCAGGGATCCAGAGCCTCTTGTCCATCCTTTGGCATCATTTTTGGTGGTGATGGAGCTTGGATTTCAGCCTGCTGCAATCCCATCCAGAGCTCAGGTTAAATTCCTGGGAAGGGCAGGACTGAAGGAACAACCAGTGCTCCAAGGTTCCGTGCAGATTCCAGCTTGGTTTTCCAAAGCTGTGCCCACCTTCCAGCCCTCACCACTCCTCCCCTGTCACCCACAGGAGCCCCCCTCCCTTCCCCACACCCCTGGAGCTGCCAGACCCCGTTTCCCTCTGGGTGCAAGGAGGGGGAAAGGTTTGACTTGCAAATCTCGTTTCGGTTCCCCGAGCAGAATTGAGCATTTCAGCGCTGCCATTTCACTGATGCTTCCGCACCACCTCCATCCCCCTGTGCCCAGAAAGGTGCCCCCCGGATTTGGGGATGCAGCAGAGGCACCTGGATGGCAATGCCATGGATATATTCACTCCAATGGCCTTGATCTCCAAACATTCATATCAAACATCCCCATTCCCAGCTGCCACAGCTCAATCTCGACATATTCCCATTTTATGAGCTTTTTTGGGAGTTAAAATCTGCACCCACCCTCATTACTGAGTCACCTGGATGGGTTTTCTTAAATTTTTACATGTGGCATCCTTTTTTTAACGAAAAAAATACCCCAAACTTTGTCAGAAAGTGGGAGTTTTGTCACAACTGAAACTGTTCGCAGGAAAGGGCCCTCAGATGAATTTCCTGTTTCAAAAAGAAAATTAAAAAAAAAAAAAAGCTCTTAGAATGTCCTGAAATTGTCAAAAACATCCTGTTTTGACATTCAAAGAAAATTTGTCTTTTGGTTGGCAACGAGTTTGTTAAAAATTAGTAATTTTCAGAAAAAATGGGGAAAAGGAACCCCACCACCACCCCAAACCAAAGTTTGCTTCAAGGATCTGGGTGAGACCAATTCTAATTCCAAGTTGGAGGGTTTGGATTTATGGATGTTTAGAAGGAACCTGCTCGCTTTGGGAAGCAACCACGTGTTTGGTGGCTCAAAATATGGGAAAAAAATTCCACCATGGTTGAATCATCTGATACTTCTGGGATCCAGGTTTATGGGGGAAAAAATCCAGTAACAACAATATCTGCTCCCTGCAGGTCCATGGGGGCTTGCCTGGTCCATGGAAAGCTGTGGAATTCTCCTTGGAAGGAAATAGGGAAGAGCAAGTTTTGAGGGATTGGAGATGGGTCTGCTGTACCAGTGCTTTTCCTCCTGGAAGCTTCATCCCTGGGATGCTCCAGACCCAGGGTGCCTTTGGATCGCTGTGATCCTGCCAGGATTTCACACCCACCTCAAATCTGGGTGCTGATGCCTCCCAATCCAGAGCCTGGATGTCAGGGATGTGGTCCCAAGGCAGCTGAGCCCGAGGTGTTTGCAGCCATCCGTGGGATTTGGGCCAAGGCACAGGAGTGAAAGCACCAGCATGGAGCCAAGTTCAGCTCAGGTCAGGTCAAAGCAAAGGGATTTGGAGCCATGAGCCAAATGAATTTTTTTTTTGGAAGTAGCAAATGGTTCTTTTGACATTCAAGAGGAGTTTTTTTGGTTGAGGAGTAAATCCTGCTGTGCTGGCTGCTTCTAAGGCTAAAATATCCTTAAAAATTAAAAAAAAAACCCAACTAAATCAAACATTCCTTTGGGAAATGACAAGAAGGAGAACAGCTTCTCAGGACATTTTTGCCAAATTTGCTCCAAATTTTAGGTTCAACCTGAGCTGGTGAACAATTTCCTTCTTGCACCCCACCAGCCTCCTCCAAATCTGCCATATTTTATCAAATTTGAACACAGCAAACCCTCAGATGAGAGATTATCCCCACAGCACCGTCCCTGCCAGGTTCTAAATGCCTTTATGGCTCTTAGAGATTCCTGGTGGCAAAATGGGATGCAAAGAGTGAATGGATTTAATGATTTATAAGCCCTGACACACTAAATTCATTAGGCAGCAGTGGACAAAATGCAAATCCAGGAGTAGGGAAGGAGAGCACGGCGCTAACTGGATTTCAGATGATGGATATCCAGGTTCCCACGTGATGAAAAAGCCAAGCTATGGAAGGTGTCTGCACTCACAAACCAAAGTCTATTAAACCTCCTTGTTCTGGAGAGCATTGAGCAAAGCTCAGGAGAAAAATTGGATAAAATAAATGCTTTTGATTTCCTAATGTGTTTTGAGCAGAGGCCAAGGGCTCAGCTGGTTTTCCTAAGAATTACACTGGGCTGTGTGCAGGGAAACAGCTCTTTACACTGGAACAATCCCGGAGCTGCTGAAATGCAGCCCAGCTGGGGGATGTCACCGGGCCTCAGCAAAACCTCCCTTCCCTGGGATGCAAATGGGATTGGGCTGGGAGGGCTGAATACCAAACAACAGCCCTAAAACCTGTGGGGTTTAGGTGCTGCTTAAGCCGAAAGTCCCCTCTGTGTGAGAGGTGTTGCTCCAGCTTGTAAGGGCTGAGCAACCTGTGAGCACCTCCTCATGCCCTGGGAGCGACAGGAGGGACCAGGAGGAATCTGTGGAACAGCCCTGCAGGGAAAGGGCAAAGTGCAGCTGGAAAATGGGCCAGAAGCAGCTGGTCTGGGCATGCTGGGATGTGAAGTGTTGGTGTCTGTGCCCCGTGTTTGCTACAGCAATGTTGCACCTCATGTGTCACCTCTTTGTGTTCTCCTCCTGAAGCTTTGTTTTCCCTCTCTTCTCTCCTTTTTTCCCTTACTTTCATGCCAAACCCTTTTGCCAGCACGTTTCCTGCTTGTAAATGAGAGCAGAAAGGAAGTTTTGGGGGGAGAAATGATCATATGGACATTTCTGGGCCTCTGATAGAGGGATGGAGGTGCTGGCAGCTCTGTCAAGCCCCGGCTGATGGCTTTGTGATGTGGGCTGTGGAATGTCCCATCTGGGAGGGAGCCGGGGCCAAGCTCACCCACTCACATATTTTTCCAGAGCTGTGTTCCTGCACATATGTTCAGGGACAGGAGGAACCTGTTAAAGAGATAACCCCAGCACATCCCAGCTCCATCCTCCTCCCGGCTCTGCTCCGCTTGCAGGATCCTTCTGCTTCTCCTGGCTCCGGCCACGGCCATGGCCAAGCCTTGCCAGGAAAAGGGAAGGGAAAGCTCTCCCTGGCACCTGGCCTGGGATAACAACATGTCACAGGCCTGGAGTGCAGAGGGGTGACAGGAGGGCTCCATGCTGGGAGCAGCAGGTTGTTAAGGGCCGGGAATGCCATCCCAGAGCTATCTGTGGCACTGAGGGCTGGGAATGCCATCCCAGAGATGTCGGTGGCACTGAGGGTTGGATTCTGCCCTCTCCCATGGCACTCGCAGGATTTATACCCCTATCCTTGGGAAAATGCCACCTGGGACAGAGGAGAGGTGGGCAAGGGCTCACAGCAATGCCCCACGTCTGCTTTTCAGGGGGAAATGGTCCTTTGATGGGCTCAGGGAAAGGAGATGAGCCTGAAAGCTATTAATTATCTATTAATTATCTATTAATTATCTCTTGGACCAGCATCTTCCAGGTCTCGACTAAAACCATCTCCATCCTATGCAAGCAGAGCAAGAAGCAACACCATTCCCCCAAAGCCTTGGAAATCTCTCCATTTCCTTGAGATCCTCAGCTGAGGTTGACAAATCCCAATTCCCGGCAGCCTTTTGCCCCTCCGTTCCTCCAGCTGCCAATGTAGGGAATACCTGAGGACATGGAAACACCCCGGAAATATCTCAACAAAGCAGGAAAAGCATCAATCAGGGTGTTCTGGAGCATCTGCTGGAGGGATTGGAGGATCCCCAAAGGAGGAACAGCAGTGGCAGGGCTGACACCTCCGATTTTTTTGCAAAGACCTGCCGTGGGTATTTTCCTCCTTGCACATGGATGTTTTCCCACGGATATTTTTCTTTTGTACCCCTTTAGTGCAGGAGTTTGCACGCCCATCTGCCACCCCTTGGTGGATTTTTCTGACAGATTTTATGGGTTTAGGAGCTTTGGGAGTTTTAGGTTCTGAGCTAAAGCCCTCAGGAGACGCCAAATTTTTTTTCAGTTGAGTTGGGTGACCAGTGAGGCAGGAAAGATGCCAGGAATTCTTCAGCACATGGATCACACAGGGGACTTCAACCTGCTCCCATCCCAGGCATTTGAGGGGGTGGCACCTGCCCTGGTCCTATCCAAGAGGAATCACCCATTGCCCTCAAGGCAGGACTTGGGAATGGCTTGGAAATGCCCCTTGCATGGCCTTGAGGGGGATGCAGGTTCTCCCTGCTGGATAGCCCAGATGGAGCAGGAAAACAAGGGCATGGCAAGGGGTTTTATCACCTCTCCTCACCCCATGGGCCAGCTGCCAGACAGCTCAAAGGTCAGGGAATTAGAGATGGATGTTCAAGGAGTATCGTTTGCTTGCCTCACTGCTATTATGGAAAAATGTTCCCGTTCATCCATTTCATTTTCCACCAGGGATAGCCTGGCTGGCCTGGAGCTGGCAGCCACCTCCCCTCGGAGCGCCAAGACTCTTTTGCAATAAAATAAATCACTGGAGGCACTTGCAGAGCAACCTCTTCTCCCTCACACCTCAGCACCAGGAGCCTGAAGCCAGAATCCCACGGCCATGGGATGCTCAGCCGTGGGCTGGGGGGGGTTGTTCCTCCAAGGGTGGGATTTTATAACCTCCAAGGGTGGGATTTACAACCTCTTTGCTACCAGCCCCCCCCTGCTCTTCCCTTGCTCCCAATTGCTGTTAAATCATCCTGAGCTGAGCTCTGCAAAGAGAGGATCTGGGGAAGGGAAGGTTTTGTTACACAAGTGGGAGGTTGCTTAGGCCAGAGGCTTGGATAACATCCTCTGGACTAAATTCCAAGCCACCGGCTTTGGGGATGAATTTGCACTTCAGGCCAAGCCTAAAGAGGATATCAGGCACATGCCCAGCCCTGGCTGCTCCCTCCCACCACGAGCATCCACCAGGGAGCCATCTCAAAGCACTTGGTCAAAATTTGCTGGTGGAATCCAAACAAGAGCCTTTCCAGAGTTAAAGATCCTGGGTTTGTCCATGATGACGAGGCAGGAGGTTTCCAAGTGCCGCTGGTGCTTGGGAGTCTCCCCTCTCCTTCCAGGGACACTCAGAAGGGTCGGGGCAGAGGCACTGAGGCAGCACAGCCAATCCCTTCCCAAGGTTTTTTAGGATCCCATTAAACTGGCAGTCACACTGAGAGGGCACCTCAGGGGAGGTGTGGGTGGCTTTCACCAGTGAGCAGAGGAGCAAATTCCTCACTGGCAGAGCAGCCAGGGCTTCCAGGCACGGGGGTGTCCTGGCATTGTGTGGCTGCAGTAGGAAACTACTCCCAGTTTTCCTGAAATCTTTGGGTTTGGTCCTGCTGGCTGGGAGGATACAACCGGACAGGACAGGAGGGGATGTGCCGGGTGCTGAGTCCCCTCCTGGCTGCTGTGGACAAACCCAATCTAAAATAAACCTATCCTGGTCCACACAGACAGTTCTTAAAGCTCCTGATATCCCACATCAGCACCAGATACTCTCACATTTTTCCACCACAGCACATTTGAGCTTCTCCCCTTCAGCTCCCTGACCCTGCTGCATTAACCCCATTCACAAGGGCTCCCCCCACCCCATCCACCTTCCCATCCCAAATATCTCCTTGGCTTGCTCTGGAAATGCATCAATCCCGACTTTCCAGAGCACTGTTGCAAACATCAGCCTCAGACATACTGGAAGAGGAGCAAGAGCATCCATTAATGGAATGGTCTCAAGGCTTTTCCAGCAGCATCCAGAGGAGTTAGCAGGACGTTCCCACACCTTGTGCTGTGGGATTTCAGTGGAGCCAGGCAGTGTCCGTGGATGTGCAGATGTTCTGGAGCTCTCTGCTGTGCTAACAGTGCATGAAAGCAGCTCATTAACATGCAGTGAGCAACTGCAGCTCTGGGATTTGTTCCCTTCGCCACCTTTCCGCACTCGGATCTCCGGTCTGTGCTCTGGCACCCGGCATTCCCTGGAAGATGTGCAGAGATGTGCTCGTGCAGGCTTTGATGTCTGCAGCACCTCCATCATCTGCTTTCCAACCAACCAGTCCTCTGAGCCCAGGGTATTGGATCCAGGGATACTCCTTCCTGATCCTGGTGTCTGCCAGCTTTGTGCCACATCTGGGAGTTCCCCACGAGCGCCGATAATTGGGCAGGGAGAGCTGGGCCGTGGCCGAGGCCACTGCACGTTGTATTAATTACTGGCTGGTTAATAACAACCGTCTGCCCCCGGTATTTATAGAATAATAAAACCTGTCCCTGACACTGCCCTCACATCTGGTGGAGCTGGCAAACACATTTTCGTTTTCCTCCCTCTCCCGAGCGTGCTAATGGCTTTCAGATTTCCAGGGGGACAACGGGAGATCTCAGGCTCATGGACACATTGCTGATGGCTCCGGAGTGAGGGAGGAGCTGGGATTTGCACTTCAAACAGGACCGAGCCCCTCTGTTCCTCCCCTTGCCCATGGTGGCATCATGACTCTGGGATAAAAAACTGGAGTTTTGGTGTGTTTTGCTAACTGAGCTGTTTGTAAACACTGCAGCTCCGGTTTTGGAACTTTCCCTTGTGGTGTTGCACAAAATAAAAGCATCCCTATATCCCTGTATCCCCGTATCCATCAGCATTCTAACACCCATGAGAATGCTGAGCACCATCTCTGCCAGGGCTGGGAATGAGTGGTGTGGATCTACACAGAATCTGGAATCATGGAATGGTTTAGGTTGGAAGGGACCTTAAGGCCCATCCAGCACCACCCCTGCCATGGGCAGGGACACCTTCCACTGTCCCAGGGTGCTCCAACCTGGCCTTGGGCACTTCCAGGGATGGGGCAGCCACAGCTTCTCTGGGAAACCTGTGCCAGGGTCTCACCACCTTCAGAGGGAACAATTCCCAATATCCCATCTAACCCTGACCTCTGGCAGTGGGAAGCCATTCCCCCTTGTCCTGTCCCTCCATCCCTTGTCCCAAGTCCCTCTCCAGCTCTCCTGGAGCCCCTTTAGGCTCTGGAAGGGGCTCTGAGCTCTCCCTGGATCCTTCCCTTCTCCAGGTGAACACCCCCAGCTCTCCCAGCCTGGCTCCAGAGCAGAGGGGTTCCTATATAAGGCAGAAATTGCCCTTTCCCTGCTGAGGTGGTGTCCTTACCCTAAGTGAGTAGGGATGACTTCTGGGAAGGTTGGCACAGGGAACGGAATGATATCAGGTGTAATATTGCAGAATCTCTGGACCAGTTTTGGCTCAGGGTTGATGTGACCAGGCAGAAATCCCAAGGAAATGGCAGTTCCTGGGGCAGGGCACTGTTTTCTATGGCAGTTCCCTTCCTTCAGTCTTGATGGATCAGAGAGCCTGAGCTGGTGATCTCCAGGCCCAGGCTCCCGAATAACCCGAAAGCAATGGAGTTGAGACAGTGGTGCAAATGCAGGATCACCAAATCACACAATATCCTGAGCTGGATCCACAGGGATCACCAAATCCAACCCCTGGCCCTGCACAGACACCCCAACAATCCCACCCTGTGCCTGAGAGCATTGTCCAAACACTCTTGGAGCTCTGGCAGCCTTGGGGCCATTCCCTGGGGAGCCGTTCCATTCCCTGATCACCCTTTTGGGGTAGAACCTTTTCTCAATACCCAACCTTTTATTTGCCTATACCTCTGAAGGATTTAGTTGTCCAAAGGGTTGATTATCTCTAAAGCTTTTGGGAAAAACCTGCCATGGGATTTGGTTTTGTACTCATAGGGGCAGCAGAGAATAAGTCAAGGATGGAGAGTGCACAAAGAGGCAGCAAAACTCCTCATTCCCCAGGTTGTTCCTAATGTCCAACCTCTCCAAGCTGCTCCACACATCTCTGGGGGGATGATCCTGCTGCTCTTCCCCTCTCTCCTCCCTGGAACAACGCTGTTCTCCGGGATAGAGCCCTGGGCTGTGTCCGTGTCGGCCCAGAGGAAGTGATGCCATCCTGCAGGAATTGCTGAAGGTGCCCCTGGCCATCATCTGTGGCACTGGCCCAGGGCCCCCCTTCACTCCTCCATCAAAGCCTCTCTGTCCTGCTGCGGGCCGGAGGGCATGATGTCACTCCTGCACCAAAGCAGGAGCCACGGGAAAGCTGGGTGTTTCCATGACCCCCTCGTCTCTCCAGGGAAATCCCTCGGCTCCCTGCAAAACACTTCCTGTGGCCATTCAGGGTCTCACTACTGGAGAAGAGGCCAGAAAGAGCCTCCCTGCTGCTGCACAAAGGGCACTGAGATGGGATGATCCCAGGCACCAGGGATGAGAGGATGAAGCCCTGGGATTCCCTGGAATGGCATGTGCTGGGATCAGTTCTGGGTTATCACAGAATCATGGAATAGGTTGGGTTGGAAGGGACCTTCACGGGTGGGTTTTATTTGAAGCCCTGCGAGAAGAGCAAAGCTCTCCATTGCCAAGGGAGGTGTCCCAGTACAGTACAGAAACCTCTGGAAGTGAGACACGGCCCATCCAGTGGTGCCAGAGGCTCCAGGAGGACGTCCTTGTGCCTCGTCCTGATGGGAACTTCATGGCTGGAAGCTCTTGGGCCTGAAGCCCACGATGGCATCACTGCAGAAGGTGCCCATGTCCTTGACCACATTCCCAGAGAAGCCGTGGCTGCCCCATCCCTGGAAGTGTCCAAGGCCAGGTTGGAGCAACCTGGGAGAGTGGAAGGTGTCCCTGCCCATGGCAGGGGGTGGGATGGGATGGCCTTTAAGGTCCTTTCCAACCCAAACCATGCCAGGATTCAATGATTTCTCCTGCATTTACATCCCATATCCCGGATGAAGCTCATCACGGAGCATTTTGCTCCAACCCTGGACCTTTCGGGCTTTTCCTGCCTAAAATCCCCTTTCATGCCATGCCCTCCCTGGTGCCTTTCCCCCACACACACTTGTCACCACCTCTTCTCCCAGCTCGGAGACATCTGCTCTGCCCGTGTCCTCTGGGAATGCCGAGGGGAGGGAGCGCTCCTCGGAGAAATGTCAGAGTTCTCTCTGCCTTGAAACAATAACTCCTGAAAACATCTGAAACACACATAATTCTCCTTTTCAAGAGCCCTATCTGAGCAGCTCCCCAAATGCTTGGCTCGGGCTTCAAAGTTGGCGTTCAGCTATAAATAAATAGCATTTCATTAAAAAAAAAAATAAAGGAGAGAAATTAGCCAAAAATACTTCTACAAGCAGAAGCTTAACCAATGCCAGATAATGGGGCAATATGGATTTTTATTTTTATCCACATGGGTCCATGTGCTCTTTATCTCCCACTGTAATTTATCCTTATAAATTAGGCTCATGATATTAAAATAACATTACAGCCTTTACCTACCACAGTGAGAGGCAGCAGAGTTTCATCCAGGGCTTTGAGATCCTCAGATGAAAGGGACAATGACCCTGACCTATTGCTGGTAGTTAAATGCACGCCAGTGCTTTGCTGAGTAGGGAGAATGGATTCAAAGATGAACCTTAATTGGTCCTTAATTGGCAGATTTGTCCTTAATTGGCAGATTTGTCCCCATTAGGCTGATGCTGGGTAAGGAGAGTCCACAGTTCCAGCTACATCTCTCCTGAAGCCCAGTTTATCCTTCCAGAACAACCTTTTGGTCTCTTTTTCTCCTCAAAGAGTGGCACCTTTGCTTCTTCTCAGCCCAGGGTGGCACAAACCTTCCTCCACCTCCTCCTGTATCTCCTCTTCTCCTGCATCATTCAGTGCTGCCCACGCAGGATCTGAAATCACCACGGTGGGATGGAAAAACTTATCTCAAGTACCTGCCATCCCTAAATGATCATCCAAACTCAGTGGTTGGGAATTGCCCTTCCCACCCATCCCAGGCACATCCCCAGGGGGCCAGGACAAACCTCCTGGCTCTTCCAGCAGGAACTTCAGGGCTTTTAGCAGAAGCCTCTTGGAATTGAGCCATTGCACACAGAAGCCAACACTGCTGGGTCAAAAAAAAAAGCACGAGGGCTGCAAATCAAGCCCTTGAGCTATAAATGCCTGTGGATTCTAATTCTGCCACTGGAATTTTCCTTCCTATGGTTTTCTGGATGTTGGGGGCTGCATTTTCCTCCTGTGCAAGGGATCTCTTGGCCCATTATCTGCTTCTGTGTGTGGCACTAGCAGCATTTGGGTTTTCTGCTCCGTAACACTGAATGTGCTGCTGCTTTCTCCCAGCCCAAATTTCTTCTGACCTGAACATTCCCCAAGATCTTTGAAGCAAAGGAGAATTGTTTCTGACTATTTGCAATACAGACATTCAGAATTTTGCCTTCTCAGCCAGCTTTCTGATGCCTTTATCCAAAATGCACCTTTGAGGATTGAACTTTTACCCATCAGGGTTGAGAATTCAGACTCAAATATGAAATGGAATTTTCACTGATGGATTTAAGCTGTTTGACTCTGTTGATTACAGCAGAGTAGCTGCACCTTTTGCTACAAATGCACCTTCTCAAGGAGTTGTGTTTTCCACGGCATGTCCAGCCCTAGGAGACCCCACACTTTTCCCTGTCGATCTGGTTATTGCTGCTCGGTGCTGTGTGAGCCTCCTGTTTCCAGCTCAGCTTCTGATCTCTTCCAAACTTTTGGAAACCATGGGGATTTTAACCCTGTCCAGATGCCCACGTGAAACACATCCACTACTTTCTCCCAAGCTGGCTCCTGAGGAAAAATATCAGTAATTCCTAACTGCAAACACAGCTTGGAATATTAATATCCAAACCATGAAGGTGTGGGTGAAGCTCTCTGGGAGAGGAGCTCTCTGCAAACCTGCCCTGCCTGAAATAGATGCCCTCTTTACCTGTCTTCCTCTTATTGCCCAAACTTCGGAGCATTTAGGGGCAGGAGAAGCTGAGTAGGGACTCTGTGGTGTGACATCAGAGTGGCATCAAACGGCGCTTGACAGAAGAGCCCTGCAGGAAGAACATCCCAGACGGGGAATTTCCAGTGACTCATCTGTGTCAGAAATGCTCGAAGATGTTGAGGACAAGGGAGCCCAAGTGCTCAGGGCTGGTTTTTACCTGCCTCATCACACATCCCTTGCAGCTAAGGGTAGATTTTTTTTGGTTTTTCTCTGAAAAAAACTGGAATTTTCATCAGTCGTGCCATGGATGTGGCTGTGAGGGCCTCGGGTGCTGCACAATGCACCTGGCCTAAAGTGAGTCTTGATGTCCCAGAGCTTTGTCCCTCCCTGAACCTCTGCATCCTGCAGCACCCCAAAGGAGAAAAAAACGGGTCAAGATGGGCAAAGAAATAATCTGCATTCCCTGCTGTGCACAGCCAGCATGTTTCACCTTCCCTCAGCCCCCTCGAGTCTCCCAGTCCACAAAGTACTCGTGTTTGCTTTACCAGGAAAATTCAGATCTCTCCAATTAATTGAATTAGAGCTGCCTTTGACCGTGGCCTTCAGAGTGGGCAGACAAGGGACACATGCCGGGGGTGCTCCCAAGCCCAGCGGCTCCGCTGCCTCCTCAGGGACTCTGCAGGACAGGCACGAGATTGGGGCTGGGAACGCCTCCTCCACCCTGAGCGATAAGAGATAAAAATGCGTCTGTCTTGGCTCGGTGCCTGCCGTGCTCTGCTGGCTTTGGTGCACGGCAGGCTGCCAGCGCCACCTCTTGGTCCATGGAGTGTTGGATGTGCTCACCCCGCAGCCGGGGGCATCTCAATCCCACTGCCATGGACATCTCCATCCCACTGCCATGGGCATCTCCATCCCACAACCGTGGGCATCTCCATCCCATTGCCTTGGACATCTCCATCCCATTGCCTTGGACATCTCCATCCCATTGCCTTGAGCATCTCCATCCCACACCTGTGGGCATCTCCATCCCACTGCCGTGGGCATCTCCATCCCATTGCCTTGGGTATCTCCATCCCATTGCCTTGGGCATCTTCATCCNTGGGCATCTTCATCCCACTGCCGTGGGCATCTTCATCCCACTGCCGTGGGCATCTTCATCCCACTGCCGTGGGCATCTTCATCCCACTTCCACGGGCACTCCGGTCATACCACCATGGGCATTTACATCCCACCATCGGGGCATTTCCGTGCCACTGTGTGGACATTTTTATCCCATCTCCATGACCATCCAAATCTCACCACTATGGGCATCTCCATCCTACCACCTTGGGCATCTCTGTCCCCCCATCATGGACATCTTCATCCCACTTCCATGAACGTCCCAGTCTCACCACCTTGGGAATTTCCATCCCACTGCCTTGGGCATCTCTATACCATCACCTCAACCTCTCCATCCCAACATCTTGGGCATCTCCATCCCTCTGCCATGTGAATCTCCATCACACCACCTGGGCATCTCCATCCCAACACCTTGGACATCTCCATTCTGCTGTCATGGGCATCTCCATCCCACTGTCACAGGCATCTCCATCCCACCACTTTGGGCATCTCCATCCCACTGCCTTGGGCATCTCCATCCCACTTCCATGGGCATCTCCATTCCACTCCCATGGGCATCTCCATCCCACTGCCATGGACATCTCCATCCCACCACTTCGGGCATCTCCATCCCAGTGCTGTGAGCATCTCCATCCCACCACCTGGGCATCTCCATCCCACTGCCATGGCTATGTCCATCCCACCACCCTAGGCACGTCCATCCCTCCACCATGGGCATCCCAGTCCCCCCACCAAACACATCCCAATCCCACTGCTGTGAGCATCCCACCACCACACAGGTGCTTCCCAGCTCCCTCCTCCAGGTGGTTTTCCCGGCGGGTTCAGGCTGGGGGTAGGATAACATACCTGAGGTCTGCAAAGCATTCCAGGAAGATCCTGTCAGCTCCATGAGCTCATCGGGAGAGCAGCCAGACACATTTGTTACTGGGAGAAATCCCGCTGCCCTGACCCGCTCCAAACCTGCTCCCTCTTTATTGGTGTCTATCAGCACCTTCCGGACTCCCTTGGAATCCTTGCCTTGATCACCTTCCTCAGCAGCTGCTCTAGGACCTGGCGTGTCAGGGAGAGCAGGAATTTTTTCTCTAAGCCGTCTGTTCTCGCTTGATTCCACAACATTATGAAGTAACTGTGATTTCCAAGGATATTCGTTCTCCTTGTCATCTCCATCCCACCACCACGTGCAAATTTTGCAAAAAAAATGAGGATTTACGGGGTTTTTCTTGTTTCTTTGAAGGAAAATACCCCATGAAAGCTGAGGCCAGGCTGCCATAGGAAACCAGGAAGATCTTGGCACAGTGAGGCTCTGCTTGGCAGCACTGGGATATGGGCAGAATTTTTTCCTAGAAAAACTGAGCAAAATCCCTTTGGTGCAGAGACCTCAAAAGACACCCAAGTTGGATCTCTGTCTGCCATCTAATCCATGAGCTTGTGAAGCTTCTCCCCCCCACCATGGGGATGTTCCCTCTGGATGCTCTGTGGACTCCCTACAGACCTGACTCCCTATAGACTTTGGGAGAGGAAGACTCTTGACTCCCTATAAACACTGGGAAAGGAATAAAAATGGGGGTCCCTCCAAATATTTGGAAATAAAAGAGATGCTTGAAGACCCCAGACTGCAGCGATGGCCAGATGTGGAAGAAGGAAGCAAAACTTCTGAGTGACGTGAAACTATGGAGAAAAATAACCAGAAAGCAAAAACATGGATAAAACTTGTCAAGCTGTGCTGAAACACAGAAACGTCTCAATTTACCCCCAAATGTCTTATCTCTAAGAAACCTGCCTGGGTCTGTGGGCCAGAACTGATAGGAAAAATGTCATTTCCATCCATGGAGTCCAGGAAATACAGTCAGACAAAAACAGACACCAACAAGTGCTCAGAGATCCAAGAAATCATGAGGATGGTTTTGGGAATGGGTTCATTCCTCAGATTTTAGGTCACCCCTGTCTTTTTGGAGATCTCTTTTCTTCCTTACTCTTTTTCCTTCCTTCATTCCTGCCTTCTGCATTTTTCTTTTCCAACTTTAACGAGGACTGGGCAAAAGGAGGGAACTGGGCTGGTGGGGGTGCAGAGGTTCATTTGCTGATGATTTTGTTTAACAGGCAAGAAGCCTTGGAGAGGGTCCCTTGATGGCAATTTAATGGCAATTTCAAAAGTCAATTAAAGCATTTTCCAGCTCTTTCACCCATGACTCTTTGAAATGCTTTTCTGAACTCAGCATGTTCAAGTTTGGCTTTTATAGCAGGAAAATAAATCCAGGGAGAGCCTCTGGAAATCCAGGCTCACTGGTGCAGTATCAATTTTAGCATCACTTCTTCCAGCCACCCATCATGCCCCACTGAGGGCCTTGAGAAAACAACCAAATAAATAAAATTACAGAAAATAACAACAAAGAATAAGGAGAAACCTTCCCTTGCCTCACAACGATCCGATCCCTTCCTTGGTGGGACCTAAAGGATGGGATTCATTTTGGCAGAACTGGAGGTGTTGGTGTGTCCTGGAGGAAAAGGGGAAAAGGCTTTCCCTGTGTGCCTTTGGGATCAGGAGCTGAGCCTTCGGCAGTTTCACCTTCCCAAGGGAGGTTGTGTCTCCCTCAATCTGCGTGTGCAAAGCTCCAGCTGCTCCATGGCCTGGCTGTAAAAGCCATGGAATGCTCAAAACTGGGACTGGGATGAGTCAATTCCCCAAAATACCTGCTGGGTGTGGGGTTTTGAGGGCTTAGGGCTTAGACTTTGGGCTGGGAAATGAGCCATAAACCCCCACGAGTGTGCACACCAGGAATTCAGGAATATATATAAATATATGTGTGTGTGTGTGTGTGGCTGTATCCCATCCGTGTGTGTAATTCACATTTCCTGGGGCTGTGACTGCCCCTGAAGAGAGATGCTGCTCATCACCATCCTCGAAATACTTCACCTCTTCCCATGCCTGAGGAATAAGGAATAAGGAAAAGGAGGTGCACGGATGGATGCAGGAGCCATCTGGGATGGTGCAGCAGGGAAGCCAGGATAGATCCCAATGAACTTGGAGATCAAAGCTGCCTCCTGAGATCCTACGCAGGTCCTGTGGTGTTGAAAATCCACCTGTGCAGGGAAATTCCAGCCTTACTCCTTGAGCATCCCGAGCCCCGCTCTCCCTGTCCTCGTGTTCTCCAGGTGCCTGTGGATTTCAAAGGGAGGTTATGACTTTACATGCAGTACTTTAGCACACATCTGACCTCCAGATAGGAATCAGCAGGCTCTGGAATACGAAGAATTACAGTTCTCCTGGGATTTTAGCTCTTTTTTCCAAAATATCCTTGCCAAAATGATTCTCTGGCAGGGAGTGAACTCCTGTGCAAAACACATGTTTGGTGCAAAAGCGTTTTTGGCAAATCAGGGTGGATTTGAAAGCCTGTGCTCTCCTTCATTCTTCCCTCTTGGAAAGAGGAACAGGTCCAAGTCTGAGCACTTGAGCCTTAGGAGTTCCAACAGGGAACGTTTTTGACAGGGTGAAGCCATCTGGCTTAAGGAATACAGAGAACTGCAGACAGGAATGAAGGGAAAAGGGTTTGGAGCAGGGACCTGGGCTGGTGTAAAGCAACACCTGAGGTCAGTGTGAGATCCTGCGGGGCTGAGCCAGCTCCCAGCACACCTTAAAGTTATCCATGAAGAACAGAAGGTCATCGGCAGCTTGGAGAAGGCTGGGAAGTGGGGAGAGCATCCCACAAGGAGGTTAAAAGCAAAAAGCGAGGGTTCATTTGAGGATGCTCCTAAAGCAATGTGCTGTACTTTGCATTCCCAAACCTGCAGGATTTTGCAAGATGGGATTGGGTAATCCCATGGTTTTTGAGGATTTTGTATTATCTTGTCCTGGAGTGCAAGGTCTGAGCCCAGCAAGGCTCTCTGGCAGCTCGTGGTCTGCTGAGATCAGGGGTGCTGGGATCCTCGGGATCTCAGCTCTCAGGGATCCTCCTGAATACTGAGGGTATAGCAAAAACAACGGAATTAATTGGCAGGTAAATGAGTGTTCTGCCTGCAACCAGCTGGAGACAGAGTCCTCTGGGTTCCAAAGTCAGCACTTTCTCCCAGACTTCACTTCAGGCAGTTTTGAGTTTGGGATGGCACAAATCAACCCTTTTCTGTTTCCTGGTCACAGAGACAACGGGCACAGATGGGGTCAGGTTCAAGGAGTGAGAGAAGGAAACTGTGGAAGGAAAAAGCCCTTGGAGAGAAGAGGAGCTGCAGGAGCTGCACCCAGCACTGACCTGGAGCACGTAGCTCCCCCTTCCCTTGCTTAATTTAGGCCAAGCGTAGGTGTGTTCAGGGGGAATATTTGGGTCCCTAATTAAGAGTAATGATGTGAAAGGAAGTGCAGACATAGGGAAAATGGCTCAGAGGAGAATTAATTCACTCATAGGGGTGTTCACAGCACAAACTTGGAGTTATTTTTGTTCCTCTTTGGGCTGGAGCAAAGCCAGGATCACTCAATGGGATGTGCTGGGCAGGGAGCAGAGGTCCCAGTGCACCCTGTGCACCTCCAGCGCTGATGTCACTGCACTGCTCACATTCCCAGGTCATTTTTCCATGTGGATTTCATTCAACCTCTAGTCCTCAGATCCTCCAGCAATTACTGGTTAGCACAAAAATTTAACTTCCTACAGGAAATCACAGCTCAAAAAGGGTGGAAAGACCAATCTTGGGACAATTCAGCAGCCACATATTGGGGTGCATTGGCAGGGTGCTGGGGGATCCATGCAGGAATAAATCCTGGAGAATCGCTGCTCCTAAACCAGTTCTTTATTTGTTGGCTGCTCCTCACCGAGCTGACCTCAGGGCATAAATGATCCTGCAGGACTCTGGAGGATTTTTTTCTGTGCATTTCCATGTCATCAGCTTTGGCACCTCCGGTGGGGCTTTTTCCCTTTTGGCTTCTCCTTTGGGCTCCTAAAGCACAGGGTCAGACCAGTCTTGGAGCAAAGGGATGAGACACCCCTCACTTTAATGCACGGAATTATATCACCAGCAGCCAGAGGTCACATCCTGCTGTCTTCTGAAGCATAACTCCAGCCCCTCTCCATTTCCCTGGATCCATCCAAACCTGGCTCGCCACGTTCCCCGCAGCAGCGAGGCTGCACAGAGCAACATCTTGGATGAGTTAGGAGCTTTCAGATGAGCTCCAACTCATATTTCATCTCCTTCCCCCCCAGCCAGAAGATCCGAGTGTGTCACATTTGCTGGAGCCTGGAGCACCAACATGTTTTATTCATTAGCTGTCCTCTTCTCCCCAACAAGCACCTGCAAAACATTTCGGCTCCAGCCGGGATCAGCGAGGCTTCATTAGGCCTGACACTTTCTCCCTGCCTTGAAGGATGAAGCTACATTTTATCCCCGCACTTCCAGGCTGGAAAACTGCCTGGAGATCAGCACCTTGGAACAAGGCAGGCTCCCAAAACCTCAGGAGTGAGGTGGGGAAAAAGGGATTGAGGGGATTACTCAGCCCGGATCCCTGCGAGCTGAGGGACATGGAGTTATTTTAGCCTTGGAGGATCCAGAAGAAAGCAGAGTCCTGCTTTATCCGCATGGGAATGGAGCAGCACAGCTTTTCCACAGCCTCCTACAGGGATTCTCCAGGCTACTGGGAGCAGACAGACTCTCTCTTATCTTTATTTGACCAGCAGTTGATATTGGAGCAGAGGTTCAAAGCTCCTGCAGCCCCGGCCTTTCCTTCTTGCCGACTCCTCTCTCCTGGTCGATGAATATTTATTGGATGCAAAACTGGAAAGCTTCACCAGGAGAGGCAGGGAAATTGTCTTCCCTTCAAAGCTCAGCAGCTCAGCCTTGGAAATAAGGGAGGAATAAATCCCTCCTTCTTCTGAGTCAGGCACAGTTGAGGTTGAAGTGCTACTTGCCAAGCTTAAATAATTGAGACTATTATTTAGGAATGATGTCCAGTCCCACATTCTCTTGGGAAGATCAGGATCCTTGGACGACGAGCACTTAAAATGGCCCATGAGCATCACCCTCTGCTTTTTTGGGTATTTTTGCCCACCCAGCAGCTCACTTAGACCCCATATCTGTCCCACCAACCTTCCCTGGGGCCTGGATTGCTGCCAGCAATTCCCAAACCCTCCCAAGTCCCGGGGGTTTATTCCTTTCCGTGATCACATTGAACGCTGTGTTGCTCCTTCCTCGCTTCCCCTGTGCCCCAGGAGCCTTCCTGACGTTGTTTTCATTATCCACACACAAGCACATCGTTCTCCCCGAGTCTTTAATCACTTGTCTTCCATCTCTTCTTGAGTTTTCCGACACGTGCCATAAAAATGCCAGTTAAAATATTCATGAGGAAAGGCTGATCTGGGATCACGGAGATCCCGCCGATGGGATGCCTCACAACGTAATTAAAAGTTAGCGCCAGGAACGTTGTGATGAGCTCTTTAAAAGGGGCCTGGGAGATGCAAAATCTGATTTCCAAAGCTCTTTTGATTTCAGGTTCCAGCAGTTCCCTGTCAAACAGCAGGAAAGACATCCCGGGAGAGAACAGTTGGTGGCAAAGCAGTGCTGGGTGTTTGTTCAGTGCTAAACACAGATGTGAGCTTGGAAATATTAAAATGTCACCTTTTTTTGGAGGTAAAAGCATGAATGGATCCCAAGAACTCCAGTATTTCCCCGCCCAAGGGCTCTCTCTTGGCAATAGGACTGAGGGATGAGGGAAGTTTTCTCCCCAGCTCAGGAGCTTCCAGGGATTTTTCATGAAGGATCATTTCTTTCTCCATTTTCAGTCCTTTTTTAAGTGGTTGCTGATCCTTGTGGGGGGGAAGTTATGGATGAAAGAGGGGAAAACTGTTGAATAATCTCTTGGAATATCAGTCACATCAATTTTTCAGCATCCAGGCACAACCACCTCTGGAGAAAAGATATTGCTGACACAAAATACCCTTTCCTGTGCCCTTTCAGAGCAGGAAAGGCTCATTCCAGGGAAAAAAGCTCCACTTTAGCATTGTCCAAAAGTGCCTTTGTGTCTTTCCTAAGGCTGCCAGGAAAAATCGATGGTGATATGTTGGCTGAGGAAAGCAGGGCAGGGATTTGTCCACGGCAGGGATTTATCCATGTCTGGGATTTGTCCATGGCAGGGATTTATCTGTGCTCTGGCACAGAGGGAGGTTGAAAAGCCAAAAGTTCTTCCTCTCCACTCTGGTCAACTCTCATCCCAATTTCCAAATCAATGGGCGGAGAAGGGCATGGGAGGAGCGTTTGGAGCCGGGATGGCATAGCCCAGGTTTAGGTGGAATTGGGTGGATTTTCAAGTGGAGAGGACAGGGAAGAGCTTTCCTTTCATCCCTTCCCTGCCTCCCTCGCTGGGAACCTGCCCGCGCACACCCGGGTTTTCCATTGTGCGGCTCCAGGGGAGTTTTGCCAGGTTCAATGGGATCCTGATTAGGCTGTCCCTGAGGGAACGGCTCCATTTGCTTTTAACCCCTCGCTCCTCCCTGCCCTTCCCTCCCCATCCCTGGCTCTGCTTCCCGGCCCTTTCCTGTTATTGTCCTGCCTGTCTCTGATAAGATTAAAAACGCGCCCCTCCAAAAAGGCCTTTTCCCCTCCCCGCTTCCTTATTGTTCTTCAAAGCCATGGGGAGGACGAGATCCCGCTCCCGACTCCCGCTAGGAACAGCCGGGATCTCGGGGCTGAATCAAGAATTCCTGCGGGTCCCTGCGGCACCTCCGGCACCTAAACCGGGAATGGAGGGACCGCGGGCTTTGCTTTGCTCATTCGACGCCTGGGTAGTGAAGGACCTTTTTTCTTTAGGTTTTTTCTTTCCTTTTTTTTTTTGTCTTTCTATTTATTTTATTCCTTTTTTCTTTTTTTCTTCCTATTTTTTCCAATTTTCTTTCTCTTTTTCCCAATTTTTCCTTCTATTTTTCTTTCTATTTTTTCTTTCCCCTCCTATTTTCCTACTTTTCCCCCCTATTTTTATTTTTCTCTTATTTTTATTTTTGCTTTCCACTTTCTTTCCACTTCACTATTTATTTTTCTATTTTTATATTCTTTCTATTTTTTCTACTTTTCTCATTATTTTTTCTTTCCATTTTGATTCCTATTTTCTTTCTATTTTTCCTTTCTATTTTTCCATTCCACTTTTTCCTTCCTATTTCCTCTTTCTTTTTTCGTCCCCTTTCTTTTTCTTTATTATTTTCTTTCTACTTTTCTTTCTATTCTTTACTTCCAATATTTCTATTCCTGTCTATTTTTTCTATTTGTTTTCTTTTCCCTTTCTTTTTCCCCCCATTCTATTTTTCTCTCTCTCTTGTTTTCTTAATCCCCACATGGTTTTTTTTCCTTTCGTACTTTTTTTCCCCTATAAAAAGTGATCCAACACTTCCGAGGCCACCTGAGAACTCTTTGCCCTGCAGAGCTCTTTGATGCCGCGGGTTTATGGTGACTCAGGAGGGGATTTTACATCCATTATGATTTTCCTTAACCCTGGATCTGGAAAACACACACCCAAAGGGCTGGGTTAATACCCAGAGATACATATATAAAAAAAAAAAAGGTTTTAACCCCAAAAACATGAGACAGGTGAAGGTTTGGGTCTGTCAAGTGTTGTTTTCCCCATTTCTCCTGTGCTGGATCTCCCACAATCCAGGGAGCTGGAGCTTTCCCTCAAGAGATGATGGAAAACAACCCCCAAATTTAAAACTCTCCCATCATGGGACTCCCAGAATCCATTTTACAAATGTTTTTTCCACTGTCTGTACGGGCAGGGAGTGGTGCTGAACAGTTTTCATTCCCAAAGCCTGGAGTTGGGACATGGAGCAGAAAAATGTCCCAGTACCGAGGGTCTGGAATGCCAAGGGTCTCGAATGCCAAGGGCTGGACCTGCCCCTGGTGTCACCTGGCCCCGGGACCATCCAAAGGGATGAGCTTTGTTGGGTGGCCTCGGGGAAAGGGATCGGGGCTGGCCCTGCCATTCCTCCCCAAATCACTCTCCCAAATCCCTGGATCTGCCCACAAATGACAGTGGGAGCAGTTTTAGCTTGGATAGGTTAAATTAGGATGGAAAAATATTCCTCTGTTATGTTCTCCTTGAGGTGATTAGCTAAAAACCTCATTTTCTTCCCTATTTTTTGCCTCACCATCCACTCCATCCTTCTGAGGGACAAGGAAGCCTCTTCAGCCTCATCCTGCCTCTCCCTTTGGGCAGAATCCCAAATTCCTCAGCTGAGGCTTGACAGCCCTCGATGGGTCCTGCTGATCTCCACAGGAGACTTGGAGCATCCCCACCTCTCTCACCCTGGGATGGCAGGGAATAATTTATTCCCAAATAATGCCTTGCAGGAAAAACCTGGATATGTCCCTCTTCAAAGGGACTCTGTGACACAAACCCCATTGGAAATTACAATTCCAGTCCCATAGGAAAAGCCCAGCATTTATTGCAGCCTTGCACTGGGGAAGGGGAAAAAGATGAAAACCAGGAATCCTGTGTTTTTTGGAGCAGTGTCATTTTTTTCTTTGGAATCATCAAAGCGCTTCCAATGGGGTTGATCTTCAGGGCTGCTCTTGCCATGTGCAGGGTGTGGAGAGCAGCTTCCTCAGGGCATCATGTCCATGAAACTCCACATTTTCCTTGCCCTCCTTCCCAGAAATGGAAGGTTTTTGCCTTCCTCAATGCCTGCCCAAATTCCTGGGAATTTACAAGCAGGGAAATTTCCTTTTTCAGAAGTCAAAGCATCCAACCTCCTCCTCCCACCTTCACCCCCCATTCCCGATTAACCCATCCCTCCTCCAGCCCGTGGGTAAATCCCAACATCCAATACTCCCCAGAGCACTTGACAGCCTTCTCCAGGTTCATTTTTCCAAGGGGAAAGCTGATATTCCTGCATCTGCAGAGTGACTGCTCCGGAGTGCCGGTGAATTACGGTCCCAGAGCACAGACCCCTTCAGCCCTAATGCTACAAGCACCTTCATGTGTTCTGGAATCAAGCTGCTGCTAATTGTTTCCATATGATTTCTTTCCCTTTATTTCTTTATTTATCCCTATCCCACAGTTGTTCCTCCTGCCACGTTCGATGCTGCAAAAAAAAACCAAGCAGGGGAATTATTTTATTTTCTAATAATTGCTTTATTTGAGCCAGGGTTAGTGCCCATTCATGGGTGGGGCTTTGCATGGGGAGCTTGACATGGCATTGTTCTCACATGGAACGGGGTTGCTCTCCACCAAAGGAAATATGGAAAATTCCATGGAATCCTAGAACGGTTTGGCTTGAAGGGGAATTTAAAGCCCATCCAGTTCCACCCCATGGGCAGGGACACCTTCCACTATCCCAGGTTGCTCCAAGCCCTGTCCAACCTGGCCTTGGACACTTCCAGGGATGGGGCAGCCACAGCTTCTCCAGAAATTCCATTCCAGTACCTCACTACCCTCACAGGGAAGAATTCCTTCCCAGTATCCCATGAAAATCTCCACTTTTCCAGTGGGAAGCCATTCCCCCTTGTCCTGCTCCTCCATCCCTTGTCCCAAGTCCCTCTCCAGCTCTCCTGGAGCCCCTTTAGGCTCTGGAAGGGGCTCTGAGCTCTCCCTGGAGCCTTCTCCTCTAGAGGTGAACATCCCCAGCTCTCCCAGCCTGGCTCCAGAGCAGAGGGGCTCCAGCCCTCAGAGCATCTCCATGGCCTCCTCTGGACTCACTCCAACATCTCCAGGTCCTTCATACATTGAGCTTCCCAGCGCTGGAGGCAGCTCTGCAGGTGAGGCCTCACCTGAGCAGAATTGAAGGGAACAAATCCAGAAGCTTTCCCCCACAAATCCTGGGACTAAAGTCCCACCTTCCTGCCCAGCCCCATCCCTTTGGCAGATCCCGTCTTTACCCTCTTTTGGTGTCTTCCAACTCAGTTTTTCCTCAAAATTGGCTCTTTCCCTAAGGTAATTCCATGCTCTCCAGTTGCCTCAGCAGCTCCATCTGGGCTGTTCCTTCCTCTGGGCATCTGACACGGACTAAGGCTCCTGGAAACAGGGAAAAACTTTCCCCATGAGCAAGTGAGAGGAGAAAAATGGGCTTTTGGGGAGTAAAGTTTGTGGATCATATGTAGGAAAGAGAAATACAGATCTCTGGAGGATTTGTAGCAGCTTCTAATCCACAGAGTTATCTCCAAACCCACAACGATTCCCGTACGGATAATGGCAGGAGCAGGAAGCCAAGCACTGGCTTTTCCCCTCTCAGCATCCAGATCTGATTCATTGTGGCACCAGATCTGAATAAAATCCCTGGGAAATCAAACCTGGACATCTCATCCTGCACCTTGGCAGCCCTAAAACCCTCGGAAGATCAACCCAAGGCCCACCAAGCAGACACTTTTACATCCAGGGTTTCCCACATCCACCCATGCAGGATGAGCTTTGATTCCACCTTTCTGCCTTTTCAAACAGCAGGAAATGAATGAATCTTCCCCATAAAAACCCTTTTAGAAGGGCTTTTTCACTCCGGGGAATGCAGGGGAGGGAAACTGCTCTGGTCCTTGCAGCTTTCCCCTGCAGAGGTGGAGGTAACTTTGAGCTGGAAAATTCAGGCACTACCCGGTTGTAAAACAGGGATATCACGTTGCAAATAAGGGGGAAAAAAGGGTTTTTTAGGCAAGTGGTGCCTCGTTAAGGTTCCTGGAGAGGTCTGAGTTTAAACTCCCGGCACAGCTCTGGGGGGAGGCAGGAAGGCAAAGCAGAGCCTGGAAACAAAGCAGAAGGCTCAGGGTGAGGGAGCTCTGATTTACAGCCTGGGTTTTACAGTAGAGCCCCAAAGCAGCCGCATTAATTAGTCTAATGAAAAGCCCCCGGGCTGCTGGAGGCTTTTGCTGGGCATCACCCCTTAATTAAGGACTAATTCCCTGATTCTGGTCATGCATTGGTGCAGCTCGGCCTCTGGAACCTGATTAACCTCGGTGCCAGAGTATGGGAGCACGAAATGCGGCCCAGAGGATGGGATGAGGCCCGGAGGATTGGATGAGGCCTGGAGGATTGGATGAGGCCCAAAGGGTGGGATGAGGGGATTTTTAGCTCCCGGTGGAGTTCAGCTCAGGTCAGGCTGCACTGGGGGCTGGACTGGGTCTAATATTTACCCCCTCCAAGCAGAGCCAGAACAGGTAAAAGCGTTTGTCTGCTGGGCATGGAGGAGATGCCCAGGGACGTCGGGATCACATCTGCACTTGGGTGAAGACTGGAAGTAAAGCTGGGTGTTAACAGCAAAATGGGGAGATTGATCCCAAACCAGACAAAATCTGGAGGAATTAATTAATTCCAAGCCCCTGTTGTGTCAAAGCCCCTTCCCCATGTTGGGGGATGGCGGCATATCCCATGGAAATGTTGATTTCTGGAGGGGAAATTTGGGATGGGAACTGCAAAAGGCATTTGGGAACAAAAGCAGGGGATTTCTCATGGTTTAATATAAACAAAATTCATTCAGTCATGAAACGTATTTGTCCACCAGGACTGGTTTTTCATCCACCTGTGCTGTGTCATTTGGAGCTGCAATTCTGCCCCAAGGAGCGGCTCAGTGGGAATGTCCCTATATAGAAATATTCACAAGAATATATATTCATGTGACTACATTTGTATATATTTGTGTCCTAATAACCAGGCAAAATATTCACATTTTAAAGGAGGAAAAACTCACCTGAAGAGTTAATTGTTTTCTACAGAGGGAACTTGATTTGAACTCAGGAAGGAGTTACCTGAACCCAGAACTGCTCTTCCCAATGTCCCCTGTCTGAACCAAGAGTGGATTGGGACCAGTTGCATCCCTGAGCTCCTCCTCTCCCTCGATAGAAACTGAGAAGAGCTGCCCTGCTTTAGACCAGGTTTATTTGCTGGACTAAACATCGAAGGCTGCAATGGTGAATTAATTTTACTTCAGTAATTAGAGGGAAGTTTACTCCGACCAGTCAACCTCAGCAGGGAGGGAATTCATTAAACATCTCTGTTTTGCCAAGCACAAGGCTGGTTTTGCAAGTCAAACACTATTTTAGTTTTTAATTGCATTTTCTTTTACTGGTTTTGCCAGGAAAAACTCCGTGCGTGTCCTTTCCAGCAGAGACGGGCACTCAGCCTTCCCAGATTTTGCTTCTTGGCTTTCAATTCAAGAGATTTATTGACTTCCATGTGACACAACAACATCCAAAGCGAGGAATGGGGAAGGTGAGGCTGATCCTGAACATTGCTGCCCACTGGGGTTTGCAGGGAAAGGCAGAACCCTCTGCTTTCGAAGCAGAGAACAAAAAGCAGGACTTGTTTAGGATTTCTCCTTGTCCTTCACACGGGTTTCAGATCCCTTCCCAAGGAAGGCACGGCACAGGTGTCTGGGACCAGTTTGGCTGCAGGACCTGAACTTCCATTTCCCAGCACAAGTCAGTGGTGTCCTCTTCTGGGTGCTGCTTGCTCACCTGCTCCATCCCAAACCATCTCCCAGGATCTGCTCCATCCCAAACCATATCCCAGGACGTGGTTTGTCATACCACAGGACAATTTGGATTGGGAGGGACATTAAAGCCCATCTCATTCCACCCCCTGCCATGGGCAGGGACACCTTCCATCAGACTAAGTTGCTCCAAATCCCATCCAACCTGACCATGGACACTTGCATGGAGCTTCATTCCATGTACCAGATGCTGAAGTTGGGTTTGTGCCCTCTTCTCTTGCTTTTGCATCTTGGCTATTCCCAGCCAGCTCTGCCTAAATTCCCAGAGAAGCTGAATAAAACAAACCCCTCCCTCATCATCCTCATGGAGCTGAGGGGCTGCAGACCTCGACCCTGATGTTCTTCCAGGAAATTTCCTTGGCTCCAGGGGTGACCTTAGCACAAGGAGCTGCAGGGCTGGAGCCTCATGGCTGCCTCCTCCTTTGCAGGGATTTTCTCTGACCAGGAGCCTCTGGAAATCCAGTTCCTTGGAGAGGCTGATGGCAACCAGCTGGTCCAAAAGCAGCAACACTTTCTTGACTCTGAGTTGGACCCACTGGCAGCTGTGAGGTTCCTCGGGTGGCTCTGTAGGGCTTTCAGAGCCAGCAGGATTCCCTTTCCCTCTTGGATACTCCACCCACTGCAGCTTTGTGCCCACACTCCAGCTCCAAGAATTAGTCCAACCAGAGAGTGGGAAAAATTCATTTCATGTTCCTTTGCTTCCCTCTCCTGCTTTTCTTCTTCAGATCAATTTTGGGTCTAGAGCTGGTGATGGCTTCCTCAGGGGTGATTTATTCAACAGGGAGCAAAGTCACCTGGAAAACTCCAAACATCCCAGACTCTCATGGACATGCTGGGGGAGAGGAGGCAGAAATTAAAGGGATCTGGAGGCTTGGCCTCAGGACTGCCATTAAATCTTGTCCTTGGGGAGCTGACCTCAGTGCAGGGACTGTTTTCCACCACCCCTCCCTCTTTTTTGGGAAGCCTTTTAGGGGATAAATAATGCACTGCTGGACAGGAGGTCGAGTCAGGGCATCCTCCAGGGCCTTGAGGGCTGTGCTTCCCTGGGCAGCTCCAGCTGGAGCTGAGCCAAAGCCAACAAGAGGACCCCATCCTACCCTCAGAGCAGCATTTCCCAAAGCACAGTAGATCTTGGAGCACACACAGGAATTCTGTGGGCTTGAGGTCACTCCAGAGGACTCCCATATCTGGGGCAACAACAAGCCAGGGTGCTAGAGGTGTCTTCTTTGGGTTATGGGTTTCGTCTTTGGGGTCATCACTGCTTCAGCCTGATGTTAAGGGAATCCCTTTGCAAATGCCTCAAAATTCCCCTTTCTCTCCATTCTCGAGGCTGAATATTCCCAATTTGTTGTATTTTCTCATGGGAAGGACAAGTGTCAGAGGTGCAGACAGACCCTGGCTGGGAGTACCAGGTTGGATTTGTTACGGCAGAAAACAACCCCAGACCTCTCAGCTGAGGCCAGCAGTGAAAAAAACAACTTCTGATATTTTCTCAACCCTCTTCCCCATTGCTTTTTTCCCTTGGAAAAATAAAAAAGGTGTATTAGTGCCCAGGGCAAGCCCGGAGCCCTCCAGGCCTGGAGCAGCGAGAGCTCAGGCCTCTCCTAAGCATCCCCAAGTGGGATTTATTTTCTAATGGATTTGTAATGCCAGCTGTTATCCTGGCAGCAATCCGTGCCGAGGAGCCATTGTGCCTCTGCATACCTTCAGCACATCAGCTGCAATTCCCAAGCCTTATTTTCCAGATGGAGAAACTGAGGCACTGAGCTCCAGATATTTCCAGGTCAGCACAGAGGCCTGGCCTCTGATGGGGCTTGTTGTGTTTTACTGGTGAGGATGTGCATTAATTTAGGAATTTAATATTAATTTGAATGGCAAGGGCTCCTCTTTCCTCATCCCAGCTGTCCTGGGAGAGCCACCACAGGTCTCAGCATCAGCATCCCACAGGCTGCACAACCCTGTGAATTTGGGAATGCTCTCCTGGGAGAAAACAGCTCCCACCTGCTCACTAGAAGGTAGGGAAGTCTCCATTTCCCAGTGCAGAAAGCAAATAAAAACAGCAAATGGTGCCCTGGAGAACAGTAATGCCGACTCACCTCGTTTTGGGACAACTTGGAATACCTGCCTTGGAGTACCTGCCTTTATTTGGGATTGAAATGAGTCTGTTTAGACAGGGATACACACATGTGACATGGATATGAGGGAGAACCTTGGAAGGTTTCATTCCCTGCACTTCATGGTTTATCCAAGGGAGATGTGCCTTTGAAATCTGGGAACCCAGAAAACTCCCCTCTTCCACAGGGCAATGAAAAAGAGGTGGAATCCATTAAAAATCCCCAAACAAACAAAAAACTTGGCCAAACCACTGTCCAGGATTAAAACATTATTCTATTTCATAATTTGCTGAGTGTGGCTGTGTTGTACAAGATCCCAACAGCAGGCTTTGCCATTAAGGGTTTTCCCAATTTGAATGGATGTTTTATTCCCTTTACAGTGCCACACTCAGTCGGGAAGGCTTCTTGGGGGTGTCGGTGGCCAGAGGTTTTAGGATCTTTGAGCAGCTCATCCCTCCTGGATTCAGCTCATTCCCAAATCCCACACATTAACACCCCACAAACAAGTTTTGACTTCCAGAGTCGCACGGGATGGGGAAAAAATACTTAGGAGGAAAGCAAGGTGTTGGGAACTGAGGCTCTCTCCAGGCATCCCAAGGAGAGGGATTTGGGATCTCCATCCACAGGGCTGCACTGCCATCTCCAGGTCTGCCTACACAGCCCCAGAGCCCACGGCTGCAGCTCCAACCCCATCCCCATGGAATTACCCGGCTGCGGTGGCTGGATTTTAAAGCCAGGAAAAGCATGCAAATATTCTCGTTGAACAATATTTTGATTCAAATCCCGCTCGTCTTCTTTTTCCTCTAAGGATTTATCAGTGGGAAAATGTCCAGCCTGGGCATTTGGCTTCAGCACAGGTGTGAGTGCTCACAGCCGTGGTGGGATGCAGGGATGCTCCATCAGGATGCTCCCAGCCCATTCTGCATCCCCTAAATCTTAGGGAAAATTAGCCATTACTATGACAATTGCAATTTTTTTCTGGTTTTCCTATTTTCTTATCTGTACAGGAAGTCGGGGGGGGGGGTGGGGCTGGACTGTGTTCCTTCTCCGCTGGTGCCACCACCTCCAAATCGAGGTGTCCCCCAGTGTCACCTCCCCTGCTCCATTCCAGACGGCCACCTCTGCTCCAAAAAGGTCTGGATATGCCCCCAAAGCGTTGGAGCATCCAGGCACGGTCAAGGCTGCAGCATCCCGGGATACCCATGAGATGGCACTGGAGCCGCAGCGTTGGTGCCGGAAAAGATCCGCTTAGGGATTAGGTCCCCAAAATTTCCTGTACGTGAAGATCTGACACAGGTCTGGGATTTCATTTTTGCCGGGCACCCAAGGGAGGTGCAGAGCAGCTCCCAAAGGGGGAGGATGCTGGGAATCAAAGCAATTGGAATGTGGGGATTGCAGCAGGGCAGAGCTGCCAGGGAGCACTTTGCAGACTGGGATTTATTCCCTACCTGTGGCCATGGAGTGATGCAGGAGCTGCCAGGCTGAGCTTTCCCACGCTCTGCTGAGCCACAAAACCCCAAACTGTCCTAAAAAGGGGCTGAGTGCACAGGGAAAGGGCGGGGGTGGGTGGGTTAGACTGGACTTAAGTGCAAATTAGTGCATATGTTAGTGACTCACATCCCATTCCAGGGCTTTTCTCTTCCCAGCAGGTGTCCAAGCATTTCTTTCTGCCTGGTCACACTCCCCATCCCCCTGCAGGGCTTTCCCTGCTGTGGAGACACGCTGAGATCCCATGGATATCCCAAAATGATGCACTTCCCTGCTGGCATCTCTGGAATCTCCCAAGATTTTCCACCTTGTTGCCGGGGCAGGATCTGAGGTGGTGCCGTGACCCTGCACGTTATGGTGTGACCCACCCTGTCCCTCGGGGTGGCTTTGGGGCTTCAGCTGCAAGATTCAGGCCCTGCTCTGGGGCAGCTCCTTGTAGATGAAGAGTTTGGATCATCTGCCCCGATTCCAGGTGAGCACAGGCTGTGGAATATTGGGCAGGTGAGCACGGACACCTGGGAGTGGGATTTGTAAATCCAAGACTTGCAGAGTCTTAAAAATACCCCACAACCTTCCCCAGGGTTCTCTTAACTCCCTCCTGTCCTTCCAAAGGGGCTGGTGCTGAAGGCCGTGGTGAGGTGGCACGGATGTCCCAGTGCCATGGCACGGTCCCTTTGGCTGTGCTCCACAACTGCCTTAGTGCTTCCCACAACATCAAATCCCAGAACTGGGCTGGAACGGACCTTAAAGCCCTTCTTGTTCCACTCCATGGGCAGGGACACCTCCCACTATCCCAGGTTGCTCCAAGCCCTGTCCAGCCTGGCCTTGGACACTTCCAGGGATGGGCAACCTGTGCCAGGGCCTCCTTAGCCTGCATCCATGGGATTATTGTTTCCCCTCAAAATACCCCACAGGGACTTGACTTTTGGGCAGGGATTTGGCTTTCGGGGTAATCAATTCACCAAGGCCTGAGTGCCCCCTCAACTCACATTTCCACGTTGCATCAACTCCTCATCCCTGATCCAAGGATTGTTCCTTGTGGATCCCAGGGAATCTGTCTGTTGAGGTCAAGGAGAGGCTTTCCCAGGTGTTTAGGTGCACTTGGCACAGGGGTCACCATGGAAAAGCCTCCCTCAAAAGCCAGGGATCCCTCTCTCCTCACATTTCCTGCTCTGCATTTCTGCGGACGCTCAGACCCCCTGGCACTCGACCAGTAATGGGATTAACAGACATTTTTCCACAGGGACTACACAAATAATGGGAAAGCCACAACACTGGCACCAAAACACAGATATTAATGTCAAATTCCCTGTTAAACAGCAGCAGGGAAAGCCCGCAGCAGGGAAAACCCACAGCAGGAACTCGCCCCCAGGGACAGACAACACGAGAGGCTGCCTGTGCGGAGCTCTGCTCTCCACTCAATAGTGCCAAGGTTTCCCACGCGCTGCTGTATTCCCGAGGGAAAACTAATGGAATTCTGTCCAGGCAGCTCCTCTGCTCCCTGTCTGCATCTCAATGCACAGAACGTGAAATAAAGACATGAAATGCAAACAATAGCAAAGGATTTCTTTTCCCCCAAATCCTCCTTTCAACCCTGTGTTTGACTCCTGGAAATTTTTTGGGCTGCCTGTTCCATCTGGGACATAAATACATAGAATATCTGTAATAAATGCATATCATATATTAAAAAATGCATATTATACATATAATAAATGTATATACTGCATTTAATAAATATCTATAATATGTATGATAAATACATACAATAAATATAATAAATATATAGTACATAGAAAAATGCATATAATAAAATAAATGTATACAATACATATGATAAATACATAACAATACATTGAATAAATGCATAATAATACATATGATAAACACATATAAAATATAATAAATGCATATAATACATCTATTAAATACATAATAATACATACAATAAATATATACAATAAATAGAAGAAATATATAATGCATATAATAAATGCCTATAATATATTTA
>WBMZ01014193.1:0-28189 GCA_013400975.1 Atrichornis clamosus | reverse complement strand
GCACCGGCACCGGGAGCGGGCGGGAGGGGGTGGGAGGGAGAACGGGGGGCCCGCAGCGCGGGGGTGGGGAAGACTCGGAGCACTGGGAATGCTGACGGGGGACTGGGAGGACTGGGGGAAACTGGGAGCGCTCTGCGGGGTTGGGGGGGGATGCTGGGAGGACTGGAATGAGCGGGAGCACTGCAGGGACTGGGAGCACCGGGAGAAATTGGGAGTATTGCGGGAGGGGTACTGGGAGGACTGGAAGGACTGGGAGCCTTGGGGGACTGGGAGCATTAGGGAAGCTTGAGTGCACAGGGCTGTGGGAGGACTGGGGGCACTGGGGAAAGGACTGGGAGCATTGCAGGGGGCCTGGAAGCACTAGGGGAGACTGGGAGCACAGGGGACTGGGAGAACTGGGATCACTGGGGGAGCTGGGGCTATAGGGGACTGGGAACACTGGAGGGAGGCTGGGAAGACTGGGAGCATGGGGAGCCGGCAGCACTGGGCCATGGGCACACCAGTGGGAGCACTAGGAATGACTGGATGGACTGGGAGTACTAGGGGAGACTGGGACTCAGGGGACTGGGAGCACTGGAAGAACTGGTGATGCTGGAAGGACTGGTGACACTCGGATAATAAGGGACTGTAGCACCAAAGGCATGGAAGCAACTGGGAGTTCTGGGATTGGGATAGCAGCACTAGGGTACAGGAGACTGGGAGCAGAGGGCTCTGTGGCACTGGGAGAAGAGGGGTTGGGAATTTGAGGGCACTGGGAGAACAGGGTGCTGGGAACACTGGGTCTTGGGAGCATGGGGAATGCAGGAGATGTACTGGTGGGCTCCGGGTGGCACTGGGTGGCCCAGGGAGGGGGCCGTGACCTCGCCACCCTTCCAGCACGACGTGGAGCTGACGGACCCGCGTGGCCGGACGCCGCTGGAGCTGGCCGTGTCCCTGGGCCACCTGGAGTCGGTGCGGGTGCTGCTGCGGCACAACGCCAACGTGGGCCGGGAGAACGCCAACGGATGGACGGGTACGGGGACAACACCACGGGGGCCTGGGGTCACCGGGTGGCCCTGGCTGACGGCGCCCCGTGCCCCCAGTGCTGCAGGAGGCGGTGAGCACGGGGGACCCCGAGATGGTGCAGCTGGTGCTCCAGTACCGCGACTACCAGCGGGCGACGCGGCGCCTCGCCGGCATCCCCGAGCTGCTCAGCAAACTGCGGCGGGTATGGCCCCCCAGAACTGTGCCCTGCGCCCCCCAAACCTCCCCAGGGATACCCACTGACCCCATCCCACCCTGGGGACCCCCCACCCATCGTCCCAGTCTATCAAGTTGCTCTGATCCCCTCCCAGGACTTCAGTAGGGATCCCCAGCATTTTGCTCAAGACTCCCCATCTCCCCGGTGATCCCAGAAGGGATCCCCCATCTCTCCCATGACTCCGCTCTTTTCCTGCAGACCCCATTTATCCTTCCTTGCTGGAACCCCACCTACAACCCCAGTCTCCAGGTCCCCCTGATCCCAGTAGAGACCCCCATCCCTGTCCTGCAGACTCCCTGCCTCCGCAGTGATCCCAGCAGGGACCTCCCACATCTCCCCAGGACCCTCTGTCTCCTCCATCACCCCACTCTTTCCCCAGGGACACTTCTGCCTATCAAACCCCACTCTCCCAGATCCCCTTGATCCCCACCCAGGACCCCAGTAGGGACCCCCATCCCTGCTCCCCAGACTCCCCACCTCCCCGGTGGCCCCAGCAGGGAGTCCCCAGCCCTTCCACATTCCCCACCATGCTCCTCATTGCTTCCAGGCGTCCGACTTCTACGTGGAGATGAAGTGGGAGTTCACAAGCTGGGGTGAGCGTGGCCGGGCTGGGCAGGACAGGGGGTGGCCAGGGGTCCCCCGGCCGTGGGGCTGAGGGGTCTCTGTGCCTGCAGTGCCGCTGGTGTCCAAGGTGTGTCCCAGTGACGTGTACCGCGTGTGGAAGCGCGGCGAGAGCCTGCGGGTGGACACCACCCTGCTGGGCTTCGAGCACATGACGTGGCAGCGCGGCCGCCGCAGCTACATCTTCAAGGGGGAAGGTCAGTTCCAACCCCCTGGGACCTTTCAGTCACCCCAGGGAGCCCCAGACCCCCTGCACCATATGTGCCTCCCTGTAAGGACCTATATGGGCTCCCTGGGGCCCTCCAGTCACCCTGGGGAGCCCCAGACCCCCTGTGCTATAAGGACATCCCTGTAAAGATCCCAAATCCCTTATAGGGACCCCCTGGGTACCTTCATGGACCCTCCAGTTGCCCTGGGGATCCCCCAGACCCCCTGCTCTATAAATATCCCCATAAGGATGTCCCAGATCCCCTGTAGGGACTCCCTGGTATCCCAGTTTTCCTCTTCTGATGGGAACATCTCAGTCCTTACATGTACCAGCGACCCCCAATCCCCAGATTCCCAGTGCCCCCCAGGCCAGGGGGTGCTGAGGTGCCACTGAGGGTCATGCACTGACCCTCCCCGTGTCCCCACGCAGACGAGGGGGCTGTGGTGATGGAGGTAGACCACGACAAGCAGGTGGTGTACACGGAGACGCTGGCGCTGGCCCTGCACGAACCCGACCTGCTGCTGGCAGCCATGCAGCCCACCGAGGAGCACGTGGCCGGCCGGCTCACCTCCCCTATTGTCTCCACACACCTGGACACCCGGAATATCGCCTTCGAGAGGTGGGAAGGGGCTGGGAAGGGGCGGCACTGCGCGGGAAGGGGGAAGCGCGGGCAGAGGGGAAGGAAATGCTGGTGCAAGAGGGTGACCTGAGGCCTCCTGCAGGAACAAGTCTGGGATCTGGGGCTGGCGCTCGGAGAAGATGGAGGTGGTCAGCGGATACGAGGCCAAGGTGGGCACAGACACGGGGAGGGGACACTGGGGACCCTCCCGGAGTGCGGCAGCACTGACGGTGTCCCCACGCAGGTGTACAGTGCCAGCAACGTGGAGCTGGTCACCAAGACCAGGACGGAGCATCTCTCAGACCAGGACAAGTCACGCAGTAAAGGTGACGGCCCCTCGGCCAACCACAGGGCCTGAACACAGTGGGGGCACGCCCCCCTTCCTGGGTGGGACACGTGTCAGGGGTGGGACACTCTGAGTGTGGGGTGGGACACGTGTCAGTGGTGGGACACTGTGGGTGTGACGTGTCAGGTGTGGGACACTCTGAGTGTGGGGTGGGACGTGTCAGGCGTGGCACGCTGTGGGAATAACGTGACAGGCATGGGACAGCATGCAGGGTGTCACCCATGCAGGTTGTGACCCATGACAGCCCAGGCAGCCCTGGGGGTCTCCCACACTGCCCACATCTCACCTCTGGACCCCCTTTCTCCCCGTCAGGCTCCAAGACCCCCTTCCACTCCTTCCTGGGCATCGCGCAGCAGCACGGCACCCACAATGGGGTGAGTGGCCATCCTGGGGGATCCCTGGGGGAACTGGGGGTCCCCAGGCAGCTGAGCAGTGCCAATGTCCCCACAGGCACCTGTCCTGCAGGCTGCCAGCCCCACCAACCCCACGGCCATCACCCCCGAGGAGTACTTCGACCCCCACTTCGACCTGGAGACCCGCAACATCGGGCGCCCCATCGAGATGTCCAGCAAGGTGCAGAGGTGAGGCCACCGCCCCAGGGGACAGGGTCAGGGCCCTTGGGGTGGTGACAGGGTCCTGGGGATGTGACACCGGGTTGTCAGGATTTCCAGGGGTGGAGACGGGGTCCCAGGGCACATGACACCGGGTGACAGGGGTGGCGATGGCGTCCCAGGAGCTGGGACACTGGGGTGGTGCCAGGTCCTGGGGAAGTGGCAGTGAGGCGATGATGGCATCCCATGGATGTGGCACTGGGCATCAGGACCCACGGGATGGTGACAAGGTCCTCAGGGCCATGCCACGGGGTGTCCATACCCTGGGGGTGGTGGCACTGGGGCGGTGCCAGTGGCTGGTGGCCCCGCCGGATGCCCGTGCCCACAGCAGTGCCTGGGCAGGTTCAAGGCGACGCTGTGGCTGTGCGAGCAGCACCCGCTGTCGCTGGCGGAGCAGGTGACGCCCATCATCGACCTCATGGCCATCTCCAACGCCCACTTCGCCAAACTACGCGACTTCATCACCCTCAAGCTGCCCCCCGGCTTCCCGGTCAAGATCGGTGAGGAGATGGGGCTTAATTGGGAGCGGGATTAATTAGAGGCAGGGCTTAATTGGGGCAGGGTCACTGACTGCTGTACCCGCAGAGATCCCCCTGTTCCATGTGCTCAATGCCCGCATCACCTTCAGCAACCTGTGCGGGTGTGACCAGCCCCTGGGCTCCGTGCGGGTCTGTGCCCCTCAGGAGCCCCCCGGCACCCAACCCTCCGGACCCAGAGGTGAGGCTGGGGGGCCAGGGGTGGTCCTGGAGCTGGGGGGGGTCAGGATTCCATGGACACGGGGTGGGGTGGGTGTGCGGGTGGGGTGCTCAGGGGAATGGGGTGGCTGGGGGCATGGGGTGCCATGGGACACTTGGGGTGCTGTGGGATGCCACAGGGTGCTGTGGGCGCAGTGTGCCGTGGACGTGGGGAGCCGTGGGACACCTGAGGGTGCTGACTGCTCCCGGGGCACGCCAGCGTGGCCGTTCCCGTGCGAGGTGGAGGCGGGGGTGTTCGAGGTGCCGGCGGGGTACACGGTGCTCGGCGCGGGGCGCAGCGAGCCCCTGCGGGACGAGGACGACGACCTGCTGCAGTTCGCCATCCAGCAGAGCCTGCTGGACGCCGGCACCGAGACCGACCAGGTGCGGCCACACCCCCTCACCTGGACACGCACGCCCCCACGCCTGGACGCGCCCCTCACATGTGGCCACGCCTCACAGGTGACCATCTGGGAGGCGCTGACCAACACCCGCCCCGGCGCGGAGCCGCCACCCTACGACGAGGACCTGCAGCTGGAAAGGTGAGGCTCTGTCCAGGGTGATGCCGCACCCACCTCACCTGGGCGGGGTCAAGCTGGGAGGGGCAGGGGTTAAAGGTGTCAGGGTGGGTGGGGCAGGTACAGGGTCCATGGGGGTGTGGCTTAGAGGGGCACAGCTTAAAGGCATCAAGTTGTGGCAGAGGGTGGCACCTTGGGGTCGTGGTCTAAAGAGGAGGAGCTTCCTGCTGCCCAAAGGGTGTGGTCATACTGGGTGTGGCTAACTGCAGGCCTGGGTGTGGCTAGCAGGTGGGCGGGGCATGTGGGGATGGGCGTGGCTCGCCAGCCCAATTTGGGCCTGTGAAGTGGGTGTGGCCACCTGGGTGGGGCACAGGAGTGCCAGAGGGGGTGCGGCTTCCACGACATGGGTGCGGCTTCCACATGAGTGTAGCCCCCGCGGCTGTCCCTATCCAGGGCCCTGCAGGAGAGCATGCTGCTGCAGGCCGGGCCCAGCGCTGACCCCCCTGCCACCGGGAGCCCCCCCGGAGCGGGCGGCGGGAGCCCCCCGGCCCCCCCCGGGTACGGCAGCTTCGCGGAGCAGCTGCGCCTGGCCATGGCGCTGTCGGAGCGGGAGCAGGAGGAGCGGGAGCGGCGGCGGCGTGAGGAGGATGAGGAGCTCCAGCGCATCCTGCGCCTCTCCCTCACCGAAAAGTAGCGCCCCGGGGCGCTCCACGCCGGGACAAGGGACATCCCACGCGGGGACGGAGGTGTCCCATGTGGGGTCACCCCACGCAGGGACGCGGATGTCCCATGCGGGGACACCCCTTGCAGGGATAGGGACACCCCACACAGGGACACCCCGCCCAGGGGACACCCCAGTGTGGGCACTGTCCCGCACCGGGACGCTCCAACGCGGGCACAGCCCTGCCTGGGCTGCAGCTGGTGCCGGGGTGGCCTCCCCGTGATGGGGACCCCCCTGATGTGGGCACAGCCCCCGCACGGGGGAATTTGATCCAGGGATCCTCCTACCCCCGGGACCCCCAATCCAGGGCTCTTCTCCCACCAGGCTCAAACCTCAGCCCAGGGACCCTCACCTGGGGACCCCCCCACCCCAGGAACACCCTTATCCCCAGGACCTCCTCCCTAGGGACCCCCTCTCCTCTTTGGTGTTGTACCTTGACCCCGTAGGGGGCAGGACGGACCCGGGGGTCCCCGTGGGATGCGGGTGACCCCTATTTAAAGGCACTCCAGTGTGGGGGGCTGCCAGGGGACCCCCAGGCCTCATCCCTCGGGGCAGTGGGGGGACAGGGGCGCCCCGAATGTCTGTACATATACATATACATATATATATATATACACACACATGCACACGTGTGTCTGTGCCTGGGGGGTGATGGGTGGGGTGTCCCAGGGGTGGAGCCTGCAGGTGGGGTGGGGCTCAGGTGATGGGGCTCAGCCAGTAAGCGTGTGAGTGGCACTGGTGGGGTGCTCCTCCCCTTCAACCCCCCCAAATCTGGTCCTCTGCCCCCATTTCTTGCCCAAGGATTGATTTATTTCATTTATATTTCTTGGGAAGACCACTGCCCAGGGAGGGGAGGGTTTTGCTGGGGGCCCAGGGGGTGACAAGGGTTTTTGCGGGGGGATGACCTGCTGTGGTCACATGGGGGATTCCCATCTGATAGGACCTGGGGGATTCCCACTTTCTGGGAGTCCAGGGGTGTCACACGTTCCGGGGACCTGGGGGGTGGGTCCCAAGTGCAGAGGACCTCAGGGTGTTCCCATCCTCTGAGGACCTAGGGGGTCCCAGGTTCTGGGGAGATGGGTGGATTCCCACATGCTGGGGACAAGGAGGGATTCCACATGCCAGGGACCCTCAGAAGTTTCCCACTTTCGGAGGGGCTGGGGGTGTCCCAAGTGCTGGAATGTGAATCCCGGTTTGTCCACACGGATGTGGGTCCCGGCTAATCCGCGGGAAAAGCTGCTGGGGGGGCTCCGGGGCACCGGGGAGGTTCCGCTCTGAGGCAGGGTGGTCTGGGGGTCGCGGATGCGGTGTTTCTGTGGCGGGGGGGGTGCCGTGCCGTGCCCGGGGACGTGCCCGCTCCCGCTCCCGTTCCCGTTCCCGTCCGGGCGGGGCAGCGGCGGCGCTTCCTGGTGCGGGGGGGCGGCGCGGCGGGCATGGCGCTGGTGACGGTGCGGCGGGCGGGGGGCTCCGCAGGGGGCCCCGCGGTGAGTGCGGCACCGGGACGGGGCAGCCCGGCGGGGACGGCACGGGGGGCGGGCAGGGGGTCCCGGAGCCCCAGAAGGTCCCGGTGCGGTGGTACGGGCTGGCACGGAGGCTCCCGGGAGAGCACGGGCTGTCCCAGAGCCGCGGAAGCTCCCGGTGCGGGAATACGGGATGGGCCGAGGGATCCTGAAGCCCTAGGGGAATGCGCTGGTCCCGGGGATCCCGGTGTGGGAAGTACGGGCTGTCCCGGGGGTTCCCAGAGTCCCGGGGGTTCCCAGTGCTCCGGAAGGTCCCAGTCTGGAAGGTTCCGCTGTCCCGGCGGGTTCCAGCGTGGAGGTGGAGGGGGGAAGGCTGCTCCAGTTGCTCCCGGTGCAGGGTTATCCCAGGAGCTTCCCTCCGATGGGACTTTTCTGGGAGTTTACTGGGAGCTGAGTTGTCCCCAGCACGCGTTGGAGTTTCCTCTGCTCCCGGCTGCGGTTTCCCCGTAGTTAACAGAGGAACACGGAGGTGTGGATGGTTGTCCCAAGCTGCTCCCACTTTCCCCAGCGCTCCCAGTCCCTTCGCTGTCCCGGTGGTTCCCAGTGCCCCCCGGCCACCTCCAGTAACCACAGGGCCTATTCTCGGTGCTCATCCCAGACCCCTCTTTCCCGCATTTCCACTCAGCCAGGAGCGGGGGGCACAGGGACAGGACCCCTCCCTGCCCTCCCGAGGGATCCCAGTGGGATCCACAAAGGGCCCCCCAACATCCCCCACAGGGCCCACGATATTTGGGGGGGGTTGTTGAGGGGTCACTGGACTGTGGTGTCTGTGGTGTGGGTAAGTTGTGGGATCCCCGAGCATGGTCCATGCCCTGGGGTCACACTCCCCCCAGGAATTGCTCCCCCAATTTGCAGGAGGAAGATGCTCCCAGACGTGGCCCCCTGCAGCGGCGGTGAGTGGGGGCTCTGAAGCCCCGGGACTGGGGACATTGGGGTGGGAAGGGGACACAGCTGCCCCCCCAGCTCTGTCCCCCTTGGGGGAGAGCTCTGGGGGTACCCTTGGCCCTCAGGACCCTCCTGCCCCCCAGGCAGAGCTTCGTCATGGTCAAGGGGGCTGCGCTGCTGCTGCCTGCAGAGGAGCCCCCGCCAGTCGAGCCCCCCCCAGCCCAGCCCCCCAGCCAGGCCCCAGGACAGCAGGAGCAGCACCTGCACCTCATGATGCAGCTGCTGCGACCCCAGGACGCCATCCGGCTGGTAGGGCATGGATCCCCCTCCAGGAACACGGGGATGGGATGGAGTCAGTGAAAGAGATGGATGGGGACTAGATGGGGGTAGAAAAGTGATGGGATGGGACAGGATGGGCTGGGCTGAGCATGGGGATGGGATGGAATGAAGATGGGGACAGGATAGGGATAGCATAGGACAGAATTAGGATGGAACAGAATGGGGATGGCAACAGAAACAGGGAGAGGAAGGGTATGGGAGTGGGATATGGACAGGATGGGGGCAGGATAGGATGAGGTGGGGATGTGGTAGAATGAGGACAAGATGGGAACAGGATGGGAGGGGGACAGGGATGGAATGGGATGCAATGAGGTGGGAATATGGCCCAGCCCATCCCCCAGTGTGCTTGATGCTCCTTCCTGGTCACTGGGAGCACAGCGAGGCACTGCGAAGGGGCAGATCCCCCTTCCAGTGCCCACCTTTTCCATCAGGCAGTGCGGCTGGAGTCGGCGCGGCCGCGGCGGGTGCGGTACCTGCTGGTGGTGCGGCCGGAGGAGACGGGAGCCGAGGGGGAGACGGCGCTGCTGGGAGTGGATTTCACCCATGAGGGGTGAGCAGGGCGCGGGGGGGGCCCGGGGGGGCGGTGGCACCCCCTGACCTCTGCCTGCCCCAGGGCCGGCCACTGCACCCTGGGCATGGTGCTGCCCCTCTGGAGCGACACCCAGGTGTTCCTCGACGGCGATGGGTAAGGGTGGGCGGGAATTCTGGGAAGGGGGGTGACTTAGTGGGGGGGCNCTGACCTCTGCCTGCCCCAGGGCCGGCCACTGCACCCTGGGCATGGTGCTGCCCCTCTGGAGCGACACCCAGGTGTTCCTCGACGGCGACGGGTAAGGGTGGGCAGGAATTCTGGGAAGGGGGGTGACTTAGTGGGGGGGCGCTGTGGGAGGGGTGGGGTTGGGGTGCCCACCCTGACCTACATGTGTCCCCTCGGTGCCCAGGGGGTTCAGCGTGACGTCAGGGGGACAGACCCGCATCTTCAAGCCCATCTCTGTGCAGACCATGTGGTGAGCAAGGCCCAAGTGTCATCATGGGCACGGTGGTGGCGTGGGTGGCATGCTGAGCACAAGGCGGGTGGGCACTGCCTCAGGGACTGAGGACATGGGCACTGCCATGGGCATAGGGGATCTGAGCAGCACAAGAGACACGGGGGATGTGGGCACTGCTATGGACACAAGGGATGCTGTCATCATCCTGGGCATGGGCATGTGGGCACAGGGGATTGGGGCACCACCATGGGCACTTGGGCACCATGGGAAAGGGGCTGGGGAGGGTTTGGGTGGCACCCACGTGCTGGGGACAGCCAGCGCAGGGGACACCACTGGCAGGGTGCGGGCGGGGTGGCGGTGGCAGTGCAAGGGTGGCAGGTGCTGTGCGGCAGGGCCGTGCTGCAGGAGCTGCACCGTGCCTGCGAGGACGCAGCCCGCGGCGGGCACATCCCCGGCGGCCCCGCGCTGGCCTGGGCCCACGACTACGTGGCGGCGCTGGGCTCAGAGCAGAGCTGCCTCAACGAGTGGCTGGCCATGGCCGACCTCGAGTCCGTGCGGCCCGCCTCGCCCACGCCCCTCCGGTAAGCTCTGCGCCCACCTTGCCACGCCCTCTGCCACACCCCACAGCCCGCTGGCCAATCGCTGCTGCGCCTGGGCAGGGCGTGGTCTGGGTGGGGCAGGTGACACCAGTGACGAGGCGATGCTGGTGCCAGGCCAGCAGCGCTGGAGCTGTCAGAGCAGGCGGTGCGGGCGCTGCTGCGGGACGTGATGGCCACTGCCGACCTGGAGAATGTCACCTCCAAGGAGGTGGGTGGCAGTGGGCAGGGGGTCCTGGGGACAGGGGTAGGGCCAGGCAGGGTCATCCCTCACCCAGGACGGTGCCCAGGTGCGCGAGGAGCTGGAGCGGCGCACGGGGCACAGCCTGGCTGAGCACAAGGATTTCATCGACAACGAGATGCTGCTGGTGCTGGCACAGATGGATCGGCCTTCCCGCATCTTCCCACACCTCTTGCTGGTGGGCAGCGGGGCGGGCAGGGCGGGCAGGGTGGGCAGGGTGTCCCCAGCCCTCACCATTGTCCCCGTGCAGGGCTCCGAGTGGAACGCGGCCAACCTGGAGGAGCTGCAGCAAAACAGGTGGGTGTGGGGTGGCACGGGGGCACTATGGGGGCATCTGGGTTGCCACTGGGGTGTCACCCATGTCACCACAGGGTCACCCACATCCTGAACGTGGCACGGGAGATCGACAACTTCTTCCCGGCACTGTTCACGTACATGAACGTGCGAGTGTACGACGAGGAGTCAGCCCAGCTCCTGCCCCACTGGAATGACACCTTCCTCTTCCTCTCCCGCGTCCGGTCAGTGGGGCCGGGGCAGCCCCACGGGCACGAGGGGTGACACCAGGGGGACATCAGGGTCATGTAGAGGCAGGGGCTGGGGCTGGGGCATCCTCTTGATGAATGAGGTGCTGGGGTGCACCAGGAACACTGGGAGCTGGGGAGTGCTGGGGAATGGGATCCCTGGGGACACTAGGGTGGCTGGGGACGTGGGGAGCTCTGGGGACACTGGGATGGCTGAGGGATGCTGGGAGCCCTGGGGATCCTGGGATGGCTGGGGGACACTGGGAGCCCTGTGGCTGTGGTGTCCCCGCATGCACCCCGTGCCGTGGTGCCAGCAGTGGCTGTTCCAGGGCAGCGGGGGGCCGGGCGCTGGTGCACTGCCGGATGGGGCTGAGCCGCTCGGCTGCCACGGTGCTGGCCTACGCCATGAAGGAGTTCGGGTGGCCCCTGGAGCGGGCGCTGCGGCATGTCCGGCACTGCCGGCCCGGCGTCCTGCCCAACCCTGGCTTCATGCGCCAGCTCGACTTCTACCAGGGCATCTATAGTGCCAGATGCGTGGGCACAGGGTGGGGACAGGGAGTGGGGACAGATGGGTGGGGCAGGTGGGTGGGGTCTGGTGTAACCCTGCCCTTATGGAATAAGAGGGTGGTGCCTGATGTAACCACACCCCCTTTTGGGGGGAGTATGGGGAGGGTCCGCTTTGGCCTGTAAGACCACGCCCGTTTGCACAAAGTGGGTGGGGCTTCCATGGCTACGCCCTGTCTGGAAAGGTGAGGGTGGTGGGGAGGAGCCTATGGGCACCCTGCCCTGAGGGGGTGTGGTCAGTCAGTGATTGACAGGTTTGTGCAGCCGGCACAGCAGCCTGTGGGAGCCCCGGGCGGCCGAGCGGGTGCCACACCCTGAGGAGGACACCCTGAGGGACACTGGTGGCCTGTCCCCACTCTCCTCTCCGCTGGCATCCCCGCAACCCCCCGAGGAGGAGGCAGCCAGCAGGGGGCTGCTGGGGGCCTCCCGGCGGCCCCGCATTTCCCTGTGTGCCGTCATGCGGAGCATCAGCCAGCTGGAGACTCCTGAGCCCCCCGAGCTGCCGGAGGAGCCGCTGGCTGGGGAGGTAAGTGGAGGCCGGGGTGGGATGGAGAGCGTGACAGCAGCATAGGGTGACCCCGCTGTGCCCTCACAGGTGTTCGAGGCCACAGAGGATCCTGGGGGTCCCTGCCCGAGGTCACGACCCTCGTCCCGCCCGCGTGGGGTGGTGCGCCAGGCCAGCCTGGATGGAGGCCCCGCCCCCTTCTGTGACCACACCCACAGTGATGACCACGCCTGCTGCCACACCCATAGTGGTGACCACACCCACAGCGATGAACCCACCCCCTAATTTGGGGGGGGCAGGGGGCAGAGCCCCTGCTGCCATGGCAACACACTGGGGACGTGACCAGTGAGCGAGCACGCCCCGCCCACCCCCCGCCCGCACTCAGGGGGTGGGAGGTGCCTCTGCCTCACCCCCCACGCACAGAACCCCATCACTGCCCCTGCACTGGCAATAAAGTGTAGGAATAGCAGACAAGCGCGGCGCCTTCTGCTTGGTCCTGAGCACCTGGAGGGCGGGGTGCCGTCAGCAGGGACCAGAGTGAACGAGTGGGAGCCTGCTGGGCTCCCCCAAAGACTGCGAGAGGCAGGGGGCGCAGGGACCCAGCGGCGCCATGTTGCGCGGCGGGGGCGGAACTAAAACTCCCGGCAGCCTTTGCGCGGGAGAGCCACTTCCGGGTTGCTGTGGCAACCGTTGCGGCCTAGGCCCGGACTGGAGCCTAAGCTGGAATTGGGGCTGGAACTGGGGCTGGAAGCGGGACCGGGGCAGTCCCGGGCCCTGGCAGCCGAGAAGTGAAGCGGAGCACTGAGACCCCAACCTGCTCTGACTGTGGCAAAGTGGTAGGCCAAGCGCCCCCCCCCACTCCCTGTCATGGTGTCCCCTGGTGTCATGTCACCCCTGACCCACAGGACACCTTGCACTAGCCCAGGTTGCTCCAGTCGGTATCCAACCTGGCCTTGGACAGACATTTCCAGGGATGGGGCAGCCTGTGCCAGGGCCTCACCACCCTCAAAGAGAAATTTTGTCCCAAAATCCCACCTAAATGCACCCTCACAGGGAAGGCAGTTCCTGGCCGGAACTGCCCCTGTGGCTGACACCATCCCAGACACTTCCTCACTTCGTGGGACACCCACCAGGTTGGATGGGACTGACCCTCTGCTAAGAAGGAGCATGGGAATCTTCCCTCCTTCTTACCACCTGGAGGGCACAACCCTGGGGTGGCTGGATGTGAGGTGCTTATTTTTTGGGGGTCCACTTAAAACACCTCCATCCTGCGCCCAGCACATGAATTGTGTCCCTGTGGAAAATATCCAAGGCACTGAAGTTTCAACAGCAGGACAAGATCCAGGTGGATAATGTGATCCGCAGGTCTGGAAGCCTGCAGTGTGAGTGGGATGAGGGCTGTAGGTGCCCATCCCACCCCATCCCACCTTATGCCAGGTTACTGCCAGCTCTGACACTCCATTGCAGCTTTGAGATAGAACCAATTAATTTTATTGATGAAGCAACAGAAAAAGCTGGTGAATTAAGTCAGCAATAACCTGAATAATTAACAGACACATCCTGTTATTTATGATTGTGCACACAGCAAAGCTGCAGTTAGGGCTCTTAATCATATGAATCCCATGGGACACTCACTCTTCACACCCCACTGCAGGACAACATGACCACAATTCACAGCCACCTGCCTCACCCCACTATGCTCCCTTTCAACTGGTTTTATACCTTAGTCTCCATTTTTTTTCACCCATTTCTGGGGGAAAAAGAATTCCTCCTTCCTTTCTCCACCCACCAAATGATTTTTCTCCCTGGGTCCCCATTGGATAGCATCAAACTGTGTGAGTGGACACCCCACCTGGTTCTGTTTTGGGGGGTACAACCCCCTGCCCTCCCTGCCACCCCGTGCCCCCCTCCAGAGAGCACACAGCACCCCTTCCTTCGCTCACACCAGCTTTAATCCACCCGGTGTCCCTGGAACAGTCTCTGGGGGCGTCGGGAATGTCCCTCCGCATTCTCTCGCCGCAGTGGCTCAGAGCTCGTACTCGTGCCAGAGGCTGCGGGAGCACAACGCGGGTCAGCGGGAAGAGTGGGGGGCACCGGGATAAGCTGCCCTGTGCCCCCCATCCCACACCCACCTGTAGGTGACATCGGGGTTGTCCCGGTGCTCCAGGAGGGCATCACGGATAGGGCCGGGGGGGCTCAGCCCCAGAGCCTGCGCCCGCTCCCAGCGCTGCAGGCGAGTGATCCCTGCGGGATACCGGGAGGTCAGCGGGGCCGGACGGAGCACGGGGGGAACCCGGGACAACCGGGCGTGCTCACCGGTGCAGGGTCCGTATTCCCAGGAGAGGTCGAAGCGCCGCAGCATCTCCAGGAGCGCTGGGTCCGGGGTGGGCTGTGGGGGGACGGAGGGACAGTCCCGCACCTTCAGCTGCACCTTGTCCTTGTCTTTGTCCTTCTTGTCCTTGAGCCTTCCCGGGGGTCGCCCCGGGCCCCGCCGCCGCCGCCGCGGGAATGAGTCGGTGATGCGCCGGGGCTGCTCCATGGCCCTGCGCGACATGTTGCTGGCGGCTACCAGGAACCGGGCGGGACCCGCCGCTACCGGGAACCAGTGGGAGGGACCCGCCCCTGCCCGCGGCCGGGCGGAAGCGGCGGAGCCGGGTTGGCGAACTGGGCACGGGTACCTCCGGCCACTGACACCCCCTGGTTGTCCTGGTCCCCCACTCCCCTGGGTGTCCCCGGCACCCCTGCCTGTCCCCGGGTCCTGTTACCCGCCTGTTGTCCCCGTCACCCCCCGCACTGTCACCGCCGTGGTTCTCCCTTTCCCCTGGACACTTGTCACCCCCTCGTCTCTCCCCATCACCCCCTCGAGCCATGACTCACGCCGTGACACCGTCACCCTGTGCCCTGTCACCCTCTGTCCCTTGTGTCGCTGTCTGTCCCCATAGGAAGCCCAGCTGGTGACCCACAGCCACTGTGCCTGTTTGTCCTACCTCCAGCCGTGGTGACACCGTCTGGGGTGGGGGGGTGACGCTGCAGGTGCCACCAGCAAAGATTTGCCTGAGGCTTTCAGCCCTCCCTGGGGGGGCTGAGAATACCCGAGGTGTGTGCCCTGGAACGGGGTGACTCCCAGGGGACACTGCTGTGTGCCTCAGTGGTGACATGTGAGTCACCAAGCCGTGTCACCGCTGTAACGGTCAGTGCTGGGGGGAACACACAACCCCACAGCAGCCACCAGAGACTCCACACCGCTCTTTAATTTGAGGCTGGGTTTTCTCCACCGTGGGGACATCTCTGCCCCAGAGAGTGGACACCCTCAGGGCTCATCCCTGTCCAGGCTGGGATTGTGCAGGATGTAGCGGCAGATCCCGGGCAGGCGCTGGTGGCCCAGCAGCTCCTGCAGCTGCTGCATGGGGCGGTTCCACAGTGCCGTGTGCCCGAAAGTGGGGAACCCCCGGGCCTGCGCCCTCTGTGCCGCCACCGTCAGTGCCACCTGCATGTGGCCGCGCCGCCGGTGCGCGGGCAGGGTGTAGCTGTGCGTCCCCGTCCCAAAATGATCTGTCAGCACCCACGAGAGGGGCTCCCCGCTGCTGTCCTGCAGGCAGACATGTGGGAAGCGCTCCAAAATCTCAGCCAGGTAGCGCCGGCTGCGGGCGTTCCCCCCGTAGGGCCACGTGTCGTTGAGCAGGTCCACGTGCGATGGGAGCAGGGAGCCCACCCTCACTGCAGGGTCCGGCCTGGGTGAGGAGAGGTCAGTGCAGGGCTCAGGGGGAGCCTGTGCGGGGATGGGGGATGGGGGGCTCTCACCGGGGCTCAGGCATGGTGCTGGGGTCAGGGTGCACGTAGGTGTAGTACTCAACGATGTCCAGTTCCACGCCCTTGCTCCCCGCCAGGTCCTGGGACACTGTCGTCACCCCATCCTGTAGCCCTGGGGATGGTGGTGTCAGGGAGTGCTGCTTCCCCAGCCCCTCTGTGACCCCAGTGTTCTCCTCAGCATCTCTGGGGCAACCTTAGTCTCTATCCCCAGCACCCAAATCCCTGCTCCCTCTGTGCTCAGTACCCCAGTCCCTGCTCCCAGTGCCCCCCAGCACTCCCAAGTCCAACCACAGTGCTCCCCAGTGCTCCCAAGGACTCACAAATCCAATTGCAATGTTCCCAAGTGCTCCCCAGGACCCCCAAGTCCAACCGCAGTGGTCCCCAGTGTCCCCCAGAACCGTATCCCCGGTGTACCTGGCATCCCAATTCCTGTCCCCAGTGCCCCCCAATCCAATCACAATGCTCCCTAGCACCCACAAGTCCAACCCCAGTGCCCCCCAGGACACTGCTCCCAGTGTACCCAGCACTTCAATTCCCCAGTATTCCCCAGCACCCTGAAATCCAACCACAGTGCTCCCCAGCATCCCTAAATCCAGGCCCAACCTGTCCCTTTGACAGCACCCATCAAACCCCACCCCAGCACACCAAGCCATGCCTCCAGTGTTCCCCAGTGCCCCTCAGCACCCAAATACCCATCCCCAGCATCCCCCAGCATCCCCAGTTCATTCCACCAGTACCTCCCAATGCCTCCAGTTCCCCCCTGCCTCCAAGAGCTCTCCCCGGTGTCCCACGCTCCCAGTGCTGCCTGGCACCCTTCGTAGCATGCACAGTCCCTCCCCAGGACCCCCCAGCACCCCGATGTGCCCAGGCCACCGATGAGTGTGAAGGCAGCATCCCAGCGCTGGCACCCGGGGGTCTCCAGCAGCGCCCGGTACGCCCCCAGATCGCGGTAGAAAGCTGCCTGTGTGTTCCAGTAGCTGTCGTTCACCGGCACCTGGGGGCACCCACAGGTGCCCTGAGCACACCTGGCCTGTGCCAGGGCACCGTGTCACCCCCCTGCCCCCTGCAGTGCCCCATGTCCCCGCTGACCACCTCTCCACTGGGCCGGGCCAGCACTGCGCCAAAATCAGGCCACTTGTCCACCAGCACCTCTAACTGGCCCAGGTTCCCCCGGGTGATGTTCAGCACTGCCCCATACACCTGGGGGAGAAGGGGGATCAGCGATGGGGGACAAGGAGGGGACAGATATGGGGGACATAGGGGAGGGTCTGGGATCAGAGCTGGGGGGGGCTGTGGGGGCAGATGTGGTGTCAGTGCTGAGGGGAGGGGGGCAGGTGTGAGGGTCAGGGTGACAAAAGGGTCTCTGGTGACATGGGAGTCTCCATCACCAGGGCAAGAGGTGGGGGTGACACTGGGGTCCCTGTCACCAGCAGGGCAAGGGGCAGGAGTGATATTGGGGTCCCCATCACAGCACAGGGCAGGGTGACACTGGGGTCCCCATCATGTCAATAGATGAGTGACACTGGCGTGCCAGTCATGGCACAGTTCAGGGATGGCCCTGGGGTCCCTGTTGCAGGGATGACAGTGGGGTCCCTGTTACTGGCAGGGCAGGGGTGGCATTGGGATCCCCGTCATGTCACAGGGCAGGGGTGACAGCAGGGTCTCCGTCACCGGCAGGGTGAGGGGCAGGCTCTTCTTCAGGATCCCCTCCAGGCGCTGCAGCTGGGCTGGGCATGTCAGGATCTGCATGGTCCTGCTGAGAGACCCTCAATAACAGGGGACAGGACCCTCAGACATGGCTTCTGTCCCTGTTCCCATCCCTGTCCCTGTCCCAGCCCTGCAAAGCTCCCAGTTCCCCCAGCACTCACTCTGCAACAGTCCTGGGTCTGTGGGTCCCGGGGGGCTGTGGAGTGGGATTCAGGAGACCTTGTGGCACTCAGAGACAACGGCCACCACTAGCTGTCACGGGCCAGCGAGTGCCCCCTGCCTTGAGGGGCAGCGGGCAGGGTCCATCCTGCAGGGCACTGGGCACTGGGCCAGCCCTGTGGCCACCTGGGGACGGGTGCTCGGCTGGGACACTCTGCCCCAGTGCCACCAGCGCCCCACAGCTCCTCACTGTCACAGCCTGCCCCACAGTCACGGAGCCATGCTGATCCTGAGGTGCCCAGCCCAGCTGCAGCTCCTGGAGGAGATCCTGCGGAAGAGCCTGCCCACCACCCTGCCGGTGACATGGACCCTGAGGACCCCTCTGTCCCCTCTGCCCTTTCCTGCTGGTGACAGAGTCCCTGGGGGACCCCTCTGCTCCCTCCCTCATACTCTGCTGGTGATGGGGACCCTGGGGACACCTCTGTCCCCTCACCCCTGCCCTGCCAGTGTCAGTGATCCCCGAGGACCCCTCTGTCCCTTCTCCTGGGCCTTGCCAGTGATGGGAACCCTGGGAACTCCTCTGTGTCCCACTGCTCTGCTCCTCCAGTCACGGGGACCCTGTAGACCCCTCTGTCACCTCTCCTGGTAGTGATGGGGACCCTGAGATCCCCCCCTGCCTGCCCACCTGCCCTGCTGGTAACAGGTGTCCCCTCTGTCCCCCTCCCCTGCTGCTGGCAGATACCCCAGGGACCCCACTGCTCTCTCTCCCCTGCTGGTGAGGGAACCCTCGGGACTCTGGCGACCCCTGTGTCCCCTCTCCCCTGCCCTGCTGGTGACAATGACCCTGTCCTGCAGGTCCTGGGGACCGTGATGACGGTGGCCAGGGGGAACCCCGCCGCCCATGAGGTGCTGGTGGACTCCTGGCCCCATTTCAGCATTGTCCTGACCCGCTTGCGCCCAGAGGTGCTCCCCCGGCTGCCCCCACCCTGGCACCACCCCACACCCTGGGGTACTGGGAATTGGGGTGCCACCCTCAGCCCCGCGTCCCCCCCAGGAGCACAGGGACCCCGGGGACTTCTACACCAACCAGCTGGCTGTGTTCTACCGGGATGAGGGGGCCCTGCAGGCACTGCTGGAGGGCACCGAGGCAGTGGGTCATGCACGGGCCTTCCAGATGCTGGGTAAGGATGGCACTGGGTGGGGGGAACATGGGGATCCCCTGCCTGCTGTCCCTTGCCTGGCTGACAGAGGATCCCAGGAATGCAGGAGGGGCTGGACGAGGCCGTGCAGAAGGTGGCCGGTGCCAGGGGGCTGAAGGTGGAGACAATCCGGTACCAGGCGCTGATGAGCCCCGAGCCCCCCCAACCCCGTGGGCAGTGAGTGAAGGGCACCTGGGGGACATGGGGGCACTGGGGTGGCCATTCACTTTCCTTGGTGGCACACGGGCATCTGTCACATTTCTGGGTAGCACAGGGAGATCATAGTCACATCCCTGGGTGATACAGGGGTCCCCAAGGACATTACTGAGTGGCATGAGGTGACATGGGTGGGTTCACTGAGCACACCCCTGGGTGGCATGAGGGTGTGCAGTCCCATCCCTGGGTGACCTAGGCATCCCCAATTCCATCCCTGGGTGGCACAAGGGTCCCAGATTCCAACCCTGGGTGTCCTGGCCATCCCCAGTCCCATCCCTGAGTGGCACAGGGGTCCCCAGTCCCATCCCAGCTGCCATCCCTGCTGGGAACAGGGTTCAGCATTCCCCACTCCTGCCTGTTGCAGGGTGCCTGCGGGTCTTCGCCTGGCACCTGTGTCCCCATCTCACGTCCCGCTGCTCAACGCCACGTGGGCCCTGGGGGGTAATGCCCGCAGCCAGGCGTTCCTGCTGGGGCTGGTGCGGGCACTGCCCTCCGCCTGCCTGCTGGGCCCACGCGGCCGCCCGGTGTCCTGGAGCCTGCTGGACGGGCAGGGCTGCCTGCGCCACGGCTACACGGTGCCCGCCTGGCGAGGGCACGGCCTCACCGGGGTTACGCTGGCTGTGCTGGGCCGGGAGCTGCACGCCCGCGGCTTCCCCATCTACTGCGCCGTGCTGCCCCGCAACACGGCCTCGCTGCGTGCCCTGTGTGCCATCGGCTTCCTGCCCCAGCCCGGCACCTTCTACATGATGCTGTGCACCCCAAAGTAGTGCCCAGGGAGGGGGCACTGGGGTGGGGCGAGGTGTCCTCAGGGTGGGGTTACCTAGGCCTGGGGGGGCCTGGATCCCCAGCCCCTGAGAGAGGGGAACACCCCGACTCCCACACTGAGCTCACTGTGGAGCCGTTCACTCTGGTCCCAACTGATGGCACTGATGGGAACATCCCAAATTCCACGCTGAGCTCAGGGTTTGGAGCTGTTCACTCTGGTTCCTGCTGGTGTGTGAAACGGGTGGGGCAGGGCGCTGGAGAAAGGCTTTTATTCGTTCATACAAGAATAGATCTTCTGCAATAAATACCCCAATAAATAAACATCTCCAATAAATAAACACTCATAGACGCACCAGGACAGCGGCCACGCCCCACCTCTGCATTGATAAGCAGCCATGGGGAGGCAGGGCTCGGTTATCAGGGGGCGGGGCCTGTTGCGGGGAGGAGGCGGGGTTTGCTACACAGGTGAGTAGGCGGGGCTTATTGCCATCGGGGCGGAGCCTACTGCTCCAGGGCGTGACTTGCTGCTGGTTGGGGCGGGGCCTAATCCTATGCTCAGATGTGATTGGTCCTTTTTGGGGATGGGTGGGGTTTGCACCCGCTCTGGAGCATTTAAGGATCGGGACAGGCACTGTGAGGGTGGAGACATCTTGGGGAGGCTCTTGGGGAGTCAGGACACCTGTCTCTTAAGGCGCAGTGTAATGACAAAGGGGCTGTGGGGTGACTGTGGTGGCACTTTGGGGTTGGGAATTTCACCCCTTAAGACCCAGCCGGGTGATAATGAGGATGTGGGGTGGCTTTGGTGGTACTCTGGGGTCAGGAGACCCAGTTCTCAAGGCACACTGGTGGTGGAGAGGGGATGTGGAATGGCTTTGATGGAACTCTGGGGTCAGGAGACCTATAACTTACAGCAGAGCATGGTGACAGAAGGGATGTAGGGTGGCTGTGGCAGGTGGCATTTGGGGTCAGGGGCCCCTCCCTTAAGGCACAGTGGTGAAGGTGGCATTGTGAGGTGGCTTTGGTAGCCCTTTGGGGTCAGGAACCCTATTTCTCAAGGCACGCTGATGGTGGAGAGGGGACATGGGGTGGCTGTGGGGTCAGGAGCCCCATTTCTTAAGGTACAGTATAGTGATGACAGAGGGGCTGCAGGGTGGCTGTGGTGACACTTGAGGTCAGGAGTCCCCCCTTTCAAGGCACAGCCAGGTGATGATGAGGTTGTGGGGTGGTTTTGGGGTCAGAAGCCCCATTTCGCAAGGCACAATGGTGCTGGAAGAGGGAACCTGGGTGGCTGCGGTGGCCCTTTGGGCTCAGTAGCCCTGTCCCCTTCCCGGTGGATGCTCAGAACCCCCTTGCTTCCAGCCGCAGGGTGACCACGGCGGGCGGCACCTTCTTTTTGAGGCGGTTGAAGTCCTTGGCCGAGCGCCAGAGCCAGGTCTGCAGCTCCTTCAGCAGCCAGAAATCATCCATCTTCTTCAGGAAGTCATTGGGGGCCGTGGGCACGCCGGGGGGTGCAGGGGGCCCGGCGGGGCCAGCAGGCAGGGGGTACCCCAGCGAGGACATGACGCCGCCGATGCTGAGCACCAGCCCCTGGAGGCTGGCGCAGAAGTGAGCAAGGCGGTGGCGCAGCTCGGCCGTGCCCACCTGCCCGTCCAGCACGCGCAGGTAGCAGAGCAGGCGGCTGTAGGCGCGGTAGTTGGCGGCCAGGCGCGCGTTGTCCGTCAGCCCCCGCCACAGGTCCAGGTCCACTGTGGCGCTGGGCACCCGCTCGGCACGTGCCAGCCGCGGGGGGTTGAAGTCGGGCTCATTGAAGGGGGGGCCCAGGTAGTTCAGCTGGAAGGGAATGGGGGTGCTGGGTGTCAGGTCTCCGTGTCCACCCTGTCCTTAATCTCCATGTCCCCCTGCACCCCGCATCCCCAGTCTCCACATGACCCATGTCCCCAGTTCGAACATATCCCCCTCATCCCAGCTCTCCCTGTTCCCCTGCTTATCACATTCCCCCGCCTCCCTGCATGCCCCCACTTTCCTTGTCCCCAAGCCGGACATTCCCAGCACATCCCACCGTCACTGCTTGGCACCCAACGTGCCGGCACCGCCGAGGGCACGTCAGGGCAGAGACGGGGAACCTCCAGGTGAGTCGGCGATGCCGGCGGGGAGGGAGAGGCGGGTGCCCACACCCATGACGGAATCGTGGGCCGAGGGGAGGGCGCCCGGGAGCCGCCCTGCGCCCGGGGGACGATGAGGCATTTCCGTGACCTCCGGCGTGGGAGCAGCTGGGCACGGTGTGGATATCCCGGGGGTTACATCGGGGACTCACGTAGGTGCCGGCGAGGGTGCGGAGCTGGTGCTCCAGGTAGCGGGTCAGGTCGTATGTCTGCTGGATGGACTGGCCGGCGCCCAGCTCCTCGGAGCAGTTCAGCGCCGGCAGCGCCGGCAGGTTGCAAAGCGCGGCGCACAGGAAGGTGAAGATCCCCCAAGAGTCACCTGTGGGGGACACACGGCACCTCAGGTCGGGTGACAGAGACACTCCAACTCCGTGTGTGCGGCGCTGAGCCTGCGGAGTATCCCTGTGTCACCCATCTGAGAGTGGGGAAACTGAGGCACGGAGGTGGGGAGGGTGGGCGGCCCTTTCACCTCAGCACCCTCCTCTGGAGCAGCAGGGACCCTCCACCTCAGCGCGGTGACCCCCCGGCTCCCCTCCGAGCGCTCCCGCCCGCGGCTGCACCAACAATCCTTTATATGGTCTGGAGCAGCGCGGCCGCGGCATTCCCGCCGGGACACACGCCTGGGATATATTTGGGCACTGCCAATGCCGGAGCAGGCCGGGCACCCAGCGGGGACCCCCGCCGAGGGGGCACGGGGAATGCGGGGGGGTGGGACACGGCTCCGAGGAGCGGCCGGGGCGGGGAGTGACCTTTGCGAAGCCACCGGAAAGCGCCGGCGGGGTCCCCGTCATCGCCCTGACGTCAGGGCGGCCTGGGAGCCGCGGCCCCGTGCGCCGGCGCTTGTGCAAAGGTCACGGCCCGCGGCCAGGACGCTCCGGCCAGCTGGCACCCCCGGCACGCCAGAGCCGGCCTTCCCGGCAGCTCCTCCCGGGAAAGACCGGCGCTGGCACGGCTCGGCACCATGGGGCTCCTGTTGCGGGCAGCCCCGCGTGCCCCCGCGCGTCACCGCTCCCCGTCACCGACCACCAGTGACGCACGAGGGTCCTTGGGGACACCTCGGCTCCGGCCGCAATGGCCTCACCACAGTGGGTGTCCCTGCACGTGCCAGGCCGTGCTTTGGGGGATGCGCGTGCCCTGTGGGTGTGCAGGACACTGGCACACCTGGGATACATCCTGTGGGTGTGCAGGACACACCTGGGATGCACCCTCTGTGTGTGCATCACACAGCAGTGGGAAACACCACACTTTGCAGGCGTGTGACACCGTGCACCTGTGTGACACGCCACACAGGTGTGCAACACACCGCGCACAGGTATGAGACACCATGTAGATGTGTTACCTACCACACAGGTGTGTGACACATGTGGCATGCACAGGACACACCAGGTAAGTGTGCAACGTGCTGTGCACACACCCCATGGGGGGGCACGTGCCGTTACGTGCCACCCAGGCGTGACATACTGTGTGCGTGACACACCATGCACACACCACACGGCGCTCTGGCACCCCGTGCGATGCCACGTGGCCCCCATGCCACCCGTGCCCGTGCGTGACAGCCCTGGCCGGCCCTGGCTCGCCCAGTGCCCCGCGGTGGGCACGTGCCGCCGCTTGCCCGCGTTCCGGTGCGTTCCATGGAGCGTGTGGCCGGCCCCATGTGCGTGCGAGCGTGGGCTGGGGGGGCCGCGGGGGGGCTGTGGTGACTCACCCCACACCCCCCCCTTCCCGGTGTTTGCTTTGGCCGGACCCTCGCCCGCCGCCGGCTCCGGTTTCCAGGCGGGATTTACACCCGCCCCGGCCTGGCCAGCGCCAAACCAAACACAGCCGGGGAGCAGGATGAGGGGGGGGTTAGCAGGGACACAAGATTGAGAGGGAGCCATAGCAGCTCCTGGGCAGGTGGCTGGAACATGAGGGTGAGGATGAGGATGATGGAGGAAGGGGATGGAGGTGGGTGTCTGAGGGATGGGAATGGTGAGATGCATGGTGGTGGCACAATGGAGCAGCATGGATGGCACTGGGTGGTGGTGACCACAACACAGCAGTGACAGCGACTGTGGAACAGCAGTGGTGGTGACACTGGCGCAGCAGTGACGGTGACCATGACAGACATGACGCAGCAGTGACAGTGACCGTGGCACAGCAATGGTGACGACAGTGGCACAGCAGTGACGGTAACAGTGGCACAGCGGTGACAGTAGCCCAGCCATAGCAGATGCCCTCAGTGTCTCTTGCCGACCCAGGTCCCAGTGGCTGGTGCTGGGCACCCACCGGCACAGACAGTGGAGGAGGGAGGCTCCAGCCGGCACAGCTGGATCCCAGTGACGTCGGAGAGGAAGAGCCCGAGGGTTTCAAAACCGGCCCTGGAGCACAGCCAGGATGCTCGCAGCCCACGTAAGCAGCTCATGGCGTGGTTGCCCGGGGTCACCCACTCGGCCCCGGGGACACCCGAGGAGCCGGGATGATGAGGGGCCATGGGAGTGGGTACCCCCTGGCTCTGCCAGCAACACCCCAGGACAGCCATGCCAGACACACCGGTGGTGCCAAGGGCATCCCTTGCACATGTGGCGGTGGGGATGTGGCTCACCCGCCTTTGGGTTGATGCCGCCAGGACCCCTGCCCTGTCACCCCCTCAGCGGCACAGGCAGCGGTGCTGGCCAGACCTCCCGGCGAGCAGCCGAGGCGGGAATTAGGCCATGGAGCCAGTGAGCTGTTCCCTGGGCATGCTGTGGGCAGAGCCACGGAGCGCTGAGCAACCACAACCCACCCAGAATCGTTTCCCGAAACCCTTGTGGCGGGGGCAGCAGCCGGGAAGGGGAGACCCCCTTGCCCCAGAGCCCCCCGGCAGCGGACGGAGCTGAGCCGGCCCCCGGCGCTGCGGCGGGAGCTGCTGTATCTGATGGGCTGGCGTCCAGCGGCGAGCACAGCCCCATCCCACCCCGCAGCCCCATTCCTGGGGCCAGCACGGGAGGTCTCGCGGTGGCCAGGCATGACTGTGGCACTGAGGACAAAGCAGCCCTGTCCCCACTGACCCAGCCATTGTCCTGGCCACCACTTAACCCTCCACAGGGCATTTCCCAGCCCAACGTGGCTGCCAGCTCCAAGGGTCTTGGAGTGGGTGACACTCAAGGGTTCAAAGACAGATGCCTCCGTGTCCCCACACTGCTGGCATTTAACCCCACCATGGCTGGGGAGGTGACACTGGAGCACAGCAGCAGCCCTGTGGAGCTGGCACAGTGGGGATACGAGGATGCTCGTGTTCCACACTCGGATATCATGGACACGGAAGTCCCTGAGCTCCAGTGGGAAGAACATGTGTGTCCTTGCTCCCCAACAGTGGCCACAGCCACCACAGCGGGGTCCCCATCCCATCCATCCCACCACACCACACTCCATCCCATCCATCCTGTCCCATGGTGAAGCAGCTGTGCCAGGAGTGGCTGAGGGCGCGGGGGGCGCATGGCCCTGCGTCCCCCCCATCCCGGCCGTGCCTGCGCTCGCGGCGCTGAGTGTTTACATCCTGTCTCCTCCGTATGTTTATAAATGCGGCCGTGCACGGGAGACTCCAGCAAGGCCGTAATTAGCTGGGCCTGGATTTCCCATCCGGCTCCAGCTCCAGCCAGCGGCACGATGGAAACACCCCCGCTGGTGAGGGGGGTGCAGGCCCCTAATCCCAACCAGACCCCCCTGCCCTGCACGCACACCCGGTACCCAGGAGCCACACGAGGCACCTCGATCCCTTCCCACTGCTCCCGGTGCAGGTCACAGAGCCATGCAGCCCAGCAGTCCCCCAGCACCTCTCCAGGGGTTCATTGGCACAGAGCCAGGCTGGCCACTCTCTGTCAGGACAGGGGACACTCAGTGCCAGCCCACATGGCACCACAGAGCCCTGGGTGATACACCCTGGCACCTCCAGGTGCCACCACTGGCATCTCCTGCCAGAGGGACAGTGCCTGGCTGGGTCAGCGCGGGACCAGCAGCTCCGGTGAGCACAGCCATGCCCTGATATTCCCACAGCACCCTGGTGAAGCCCGGAACACCTCTGTCACCCACAGGCCACGTGCCGTCCGTGGCCACAACACTGCTGGGCCAGCTGCTTCCCAGATATCCCAGATACCCCGCCCAGGAGCACATCCCCATGTGCCTGCTGGGACGTCAGGATGGTGGCACAGGGACACGGGTGCTGCCGCGGTGGGGGCCAGGGGGATGATTTATGGGATTCGGTGCCACTTAGCAGGGCATAAATCTCCCCCCAGCGCGGCCCTGTAAGCAGAGCCCTCCGCATTTCCCTGCAGAGCCTGCGCCTAATGCAGCCCAGATGTGCGGCCGCCACCGTGCCCTCGCGCCGCCTGCTAAATAGGCACGGGGACACCGGGGATGCTGAGAGTCCCGTAGCCCTGTCGGGTACAAGAGCTGGGCAGCCCACGGATGGGGATGTCCCAAAACGGGGAGTGGGGTTAAGGCGGCCGGTGGCGGCCGAGCTGGAACCCTGCGGCTCCTGCTCCGTGTCCCCTTCCCTGTCCATCAGCACAGGCCTCAGCACTGCTTGTGCCACCGGTTCGGCCACGTCCGCCGGCCCCAGCAGCAGCGGGAAGGGGGAGAGGAAGGGGCGAGGGAGGGCGATGAAGCCGCTGGGGATGCCGGCCTCGCTTTTCCGGTTCCCCGGCGCTCGCCCCGCTTTGCCCGTCCTGCGTCACGCCGGCACCACGGGAGCTGGAGCCAAACCCGGCGCCGGCCTTGTGCTGCCCCAGCCCTGGTCCCACCACCCGGGACCCCAGGGAACCTCGCAGCATCCACACTTTGACCTTTTAAGGGTGTTTTCCAGCATTTTCCGGGCGAGGAGCCCCCAATCCCGGTGCGCAGGCAGGCCAGCCAGTCCCCCAACAGCCCCAGGGGCCGGTGGCCACTCGGGCCGGGGGAACAAAGCCATTCCCTCCCCAGCACCCCAAAATCCCGCGGCTGTGCCCTGGAGGAGTTTTGCCTGCTCTAGCAATGGCGTACAGTGTCAAGCACCAAAATCCAGCCCCGGGCAGGAAAACTAACTCTTCCTGCCCCCTATAAATCCCACCGACTCTCCTTTTCCTCCCCTCTGTCAGTCCCGGGCTTTAATTCTCCGTGCTCAGCGGCGGTTCCCTCCCTGGTAATCACAAACATGCATGGAAAAGAGGGAACGAGAGAAAGGGGAAAAAAAAAAAAAAAAGAACAACAACCCAACCTAGAGAGGGGAAAGTCTTAAATCAATCCCAAAGCCAGACAGACGTTTTAATCACATCAAATTAAAATCAGCAGTCAGTTTGGAAAGGGAAAAAACTCCCGGCAGATGCAGGCAGGAGAGCTGGGGCAGCCCCCCGCCCCGCACCGAGCGCCGTGGGCTTACCTGAGAGCTCCCCGGTTACATTTAGCATAGTCGGGGTGCAGGGGGATTTTGGGGGGCTTGGCTCTTGCTCGGCGCCCTGAGCCCGCCCGCTCGCCTCAGCCCTGGCTCGCTGCTTCGCTCGCACTCAGGGTTGGGTGTTGGTTTTTTTTTTGGGTTGGTTTCTGGCTTTTTTTTTTTTCCTCTGTCTCTATTTGTTTTGGTTTGGGCTCGCTCGGGTGTTAGGTGGAAAAAAAAAAAAAGCGGGGCGGGTTGGGTGGGTTTTTGGGGTGTGGAGGGCTCGCACCGCGCTCCGGCTGCCTCGCTCGCCGCCGTTCCCCCCTTCCACCTCCCTTGATTTGCTCTTTTGATTGGGGTCCAGGAATGCAGGAATAAAAAAAAACAAAAAGAAAAAAAAACCCGGAGCTCGCATCCACCCTCTCCAAGCTGCTGCCTCCTTCTTTCCTCTTTTTTTTTTTCCCAATTCAAGTGTTAAGCAGAACCAGGTTGCTTTCAAGAATGTATTTGATGCAATTGTACACAAGAGCGGGCTCCATTCATTCCCTCCCTCTCCCCCCACGCCCCGGCTTTATCCCCCCTTTTCCTATCCCCATCCCCATCCCCGGGGTCCCGGCACCGGGCAGAGGTGGGGAGGCTGGAGCTGAGCCCCGGTGCTGCGGAAGGCGGAGGGGAGGGAAGGGAAGAGGGGGGTCCCCCGAGGTGCTGCTAGCCGGGTAGGAAGGGGGGACTCCCCGCTTTCTCCCGCGCTGCGCCCCCCGGTTCTGGCTCCCGCACGGCTTTTGTTAAAGTGGCAGCGGCGGGGCCGGTGCCGCTTTGCGGGGGGGTCTCCTACCTGCTCTCAGCTCCATGCGGGACGGGCGCGGGGCCGGGGCGGTGGGTGCGTGCTCGGGGGTCCCCGGGCGGGCAGGCAGCGATCCCGCACACCGGCCCGGGACTGCGGCTCCCATTTGCCGCTCCGAGCCCTCTCGCCTCTCCTCCTCCCCGCGCACAGAGCCGAGAGCCCGGTCCCGGGGGGGCACGGGGGGGAC
>WBMZ01014192.1:0-50340 GCA_013400975.1 Atrichornis clamosus | reverse complement strand
AAGCCTTTGAGGCCTCTCAGAGAGAGGCCTTTGTGACCCTTCCAAGTCCCCCCTTGGAGCTCCCCAGCCACAAAGCCTCTGTGACCCCTCAAAGCCTTTTCAACTTCTCAAAGCACCCCAGGCCTGAAGCCTTTGAGACCCCTCAGAGCCCTGTCAGCCCTAAAGCCCTTTCAGCCCCTCAGAGCCCCCCCAGCGCCCCTGCACAGAGAAGAGCCCTGACAGCCGCAGCAATGTGCCCCCCACCCCAACACGTGCTCCCCTGCACCCCCCGCTTTGGGCTGGACCCCACACAGCCAACAGCCCCTCACCTTGTCGGGGTCCAGGGCAAAGTCGGCGTCCAGCAGCTCCCCCACGTCGTCGTCGGGCTCCCCCTCGTACATTTTGTAGGTGGGATTCCCAATCTCCACGTTCATGGCACCGTTCGTCATCCGCTGGTGCTGGAAGCCCTTGGCACTGGGGTGGGGGAGGTAGAGTGTCAGTGCCGGGGACACCCCCCAGCTGTCCCTCACCCTCGAGGCTTTCACACCCAGCAAGGACAGCTCCCGGCCCCGCCGTCCCACCAGGACTCACCCTTTAATTCTCCACTTGTACCAGACAAAAGCCACCACAGTGAGGAGGATGAGGAGCAGCAGGATAGGGATGACGATGGATGCTGTTCCTGCGGGAGGAAGGCAGGGGAGCAGTCAGAGCCTGGGTGGGGGTTGGTGCCCACAAGCCCCCACCCTGGGTCCAGCAGCTGGGGCCGGCCCTGCCCCCCTCCACCCCAAAACAGGGTTCAGGAGCGGCACGGGAGCACTGGGCAGCCCTGAATGACCAACAACGACTCCCCCCGGTGTGGCGTGGTGGGGGGTGGGTCACGCCCCCCACTTACGGCTGCTCTGCTGCTCGCCCACGACGAAATCCTCGCAGCGCGCGCCCGTCATTCCCGCGGGACACCTGGGAAGCCAGGGAGAGCACCGGGATTAGCGGGGCAGGGCCATGCAGGGAGGGAGGGAGGGAGAGGTGGGCACAGACCTGGGGTCAGGGTGGGGTGGGGGCACACAAACCGGGCTGCGTCAGTCACGTCTCGGGGGGCAAACAGCCCGCCTGTCCCCCCCCGCAGTGTCCCCCCAGCCCCCCTGCTCTTACAGGCACTCGGGAAGCTGCGTCTTGTCCCCGATGGAGCAGGTCCCGCCGTGCAGGCAGTAGTTGTCACAGGTCAGGCAGCTCGGCGCTATCTTCCCATCAGGGCAGCTGTGGGGCACAGAGGATCAGCCCCAAGGCTACCACTGGCTGCCCTGTGCCCCCCTGGATGTTCTGTGCCCTCGTCATCCCCCAGACTCAGCTGTTGGCTCATCCCACCAGCACAGCTCACGGCTGGGACACTAGGATGGGCTTGGGGAGACACTGAGACCCCTCCATCTCCTCCTCCTGGAACCCCCAGGGCCCCCAGATTTATCTGCCCTGAATTACTGACCCAGCCATGGGCGATCCTGCCACAGTGGGGCAGGTTTTCTCTGGGGTCTCCATGCCCGCCACCCGTTCTCCTCCCTCCAGGCTGGCATTCCCAGCACCTACATGCAGGAGACCTCGCCGCTCTGCTTGTTGATGCTGCACTTGCCCTCCTGGCACCGGGAGCACTTGTTCTCCTGGCACTGGGCGCCCTCAAATTGCGGGGGGCAGCGGCACTGCTTGGCACCGCTGGCTGTCATCTGGCACACGCCATCATTCTCGCAGTAGTCGAAGCACTGCCCTGTGGGGGACAGGGGGGGTCAGGGTGGGCAGCCGGCCCCTCCTGAGAGCTGCTGGCGGCCCCAGTCCCCCACGGAGCACCACACTTCCCACACAGCATCCCCCAGAAGAGGGGACCTGGGAATCACATCCCCAGGAGCTGTTCCTCGAAGGTCCCCAAGCATCCCCAGAAGAGGAGAACCTGGGAGCCCAATCCCTCTGGGACTGTCCCCAGAGGTCCCCAAGCATCCCCCAGATAAAGAGGATCTGTGAACCCAGCCCCTCCAGCGCTGTTCCCAGAGGTCCCAAGCATTCCCAGGTGAGGGACACCCATCCCCCTGACGCCCCCGTCGCTGTCCCTGCCCCGTGGCACGGCGGGCGGGCGGCACTCACGGTACTGGCAGCGGTCCCCGATGAAGGTGGGCAGGCAGCGGCAGGTGGGCTGGTTGCCCTGGTTGACGGTGCAGCTGCCGTTGTGCTGGCAGTAGTCCGTGCACACCTGCTGGTTGCACCGGGGCCCGGTGAAGCCGGTGGGGCAGCGGCAGGTCGGCATTCCTGCGGATGGGACCCGTTAGCTCCATGCCCGCCCGTCCGTCCGTCCGCCCGGGACTGGCCGTGACCCCACCCGGCTCACCTGAGGGGGAGGCGGCGCAGGTGCCCCCGTTCTGGCAGTAGTCCCAGCACTGGTCGATCTGGCACTTGTCCCCGTTGTAGCGCGGTTGGCAGCGGCACTTGGCCTGTTTGCGGGCGTTGAGGAAGCAGCTGCCGCCGTTCAGGCACACCAGGTCACACGTGTCGGTGGTGGGCACTCCTGTGGGGGACAGGAGGGGTGGAGGTGAGCAGGGCTGCACCAGCAGGGCCCAACCCCCATCCTCATCCTCATCCTCTCCTCCTCCGGTGTCACCTACCGACAGGGGAGACGGTGGGCGAGGGAATGACCACACAGGTGCCGTTGTCCAGGCGTTTGCCGTTGGGGCAGGTGCACACGGGGCCGCTGGGGCTGAGCAGGCAGAGCCACTCGCACTTCTTGCGGTCACAAGGGTTGGTCACTGCAGGAGGGGAGGGCACAGGGTGGTGAGGATGGCAGGGAGAGGATGGCGGGGTGGTGACAGCGTGGTGACCCACAGCCCTTCTTGCTCCGCAACACCTTTAGGACACCTGCCCACAGCTCTGTGCTGTTGCCCCCGTTCCCTGGAGTTGCCAGCTGACCGCTCACTGCTGCAGCTGGGCTACCCCACCCCACCCCACGCCACCCCACTCAGACCCTGCTCTGCCCCCACTTGGGCAGGGAGCTGGCGGGGGCTGAGTCCCCTCTTTCCAAGCTCTACCAACGCTCCCCTCACCCTCTGGCACCTCACATCAGGGATCAGGCCCTGGCACCTCCCTCCCTCCCTGGGAGTAGGGTGGGGGTCCTGGGCCCACACGCACCCTCTGGCTGTTTGTACTGGTGGTAGAGCACGACGTCGGTGGCGTGGTTGAGGCCGGACGTCAGGTTGGTGACAGCCTTGTGCCCAAACTTGTGGATCTTGAAGATGCGGTTGTTGATGTAGGTGACACCGTAGATGTAGTCCTCGAAGATGTCGATGCTGAACGGGTGGCTCAGCCCTGGGGAAGCCAAGGGGGGACATGTGAAGGCAGGGATCTGGGGTGGATCTGAGGCCAGGGTCGCCCACGGGGCTTGGGCATCACTTACCCTTCTTGTTGTCGATGGCCACGACGGGGTCGGTGCCGTTGAGCCGGATGCTGCCGATGACGGAGAGCTTGGCATCGGCCCAGTACAGCCTCTCGTTGTGGTAGTCCACGGCCAGGCCTGAGGGGACACAGCCCCCAGTGAGCCCACAGCCCACCCCGAGCCCCTTCTGACCAAATGAATCACAGATCAGCCCCTCCCCGCCCCCTACACCCTCCTGCCACGGAGGTCCGAGTCCCCAGAACAACCCCCCCCAACACAAATGGTTGTACATGTCCCTATCAAGGCTTTTGCTCCTGTCACCTGCCTCTGCTCACCTGTTGGCCACTGGATGTTGTCCTGCACCAGGGTCTCCCGCAGCGTCCCGTCCATGGCGGCCGTCTCAATCTTGGGGTGATTGCCCCAGTCTGACCAGTACATCGTCCTGGAAAGACACAGGCAGCTCATTCCCAGGGGAACAGGACAGCCTGATGGCCTCTTGGAGGAGAAACCCTCCCACATTGTCCCAGTGGCGTCCCAGAGTCACTGAGCAACTCTGGGGCAACTCGAGCTGACACGGAGAGTGACAGTGGGACAGAGGAGCTGCCACCGCGGTTGGGCTTGTGGTGAGGGCAGCGGGGCGAGGGCTGAACAGAGGGATGGGATGAAGGGCTCAAGTCTCTCACCCCCGCAGCGGGTCGACCACGATGGCGTGGGGCTCATCAATCATCCCCGAGATCAGCGTCTTGCGGTTCTCGCCCTTCATCTGCGCCACCTCGATGACATCCCGCCCCGAGTCTGTCCAGTAGATGTTCCCGGCCACCCAGTCGATGGCGATTCCCCGCGGCATCTTCAGCCCCGAGATCTGTGTGGGGCAGAGGGGGAACAGGTGAGGGGAGAGGACACCACCAGCCCGTCCCCGTTGCTCCCGCCGCGCCCTGGCAGAGCTCGCTCACGTTCAGGTGGGTGACGCCGCCATCGATCTGGCGCCGGTTGCGGTTGGAGGCGGTGGAGGCGGAGGAGGAGGCCGGCAGCTCCCGGTACGAGATCCTGCCCGTGTGCCAGTTGGTCCAGTAGATCTTGTTGCCCTTGACGTAGATGTCCATGGCGTCGATGCGCACGTTCTCGTCGCCCTGGAAGGCCGGCTCGTAGGCCGAGTTGGGGTTGAAGGGGTACATGCTCCGGATCTTGTTGTCGTCCGCGATGTAGAGGATCTGGTGCTCGGAGCCTGCGGGTGGGGAGGAGAAGAGGTTGGCAAGGGCCTGGACTGGGAGTTGGGGCTCAGCTTGGGGTGGGGACTCAGCCCAGCTCCGTGGTGGGACAGGGACATGGTCACGGGGAGCTCGTCATTGCCTTGGAGCTCACTCTGCCTGGGACAGACAGACAGACAGACAGAAGGGCGGGCAGAACTGCACAGGGATGGAGGGAAGAGCACAGAGGCCTCACTGGAATCTGGGGCACATGTGGGGTCCCAGACACCCACAGATCCCTGTTCCCTCCTGACCTTCTGCCTTGCACATGTTGTCTGTCTTCATGAAGTTCTTGGCACAGCTGCAGACGTGGGAGCCCTTGGTGTTGTTGCAGAGCTGGGAGCAGGTCCCGAAGCGCAGGCACTCGTTGATGTCTGGGCAGTGGGAAACGGGATCAGGGGGAGACCCAGAGCGTGCCCCCATGGACCTGCCCCAGGGACACCATTCCTGCTGCCCCAGCCCCTCCCCAGCCGAAAAATCACATCTCACTGGCAAAACCCATTGACAAACCCAACAGCTCGATCCCGAGCCCTCTCCAGCTGCAGCAGGAAGTACCTTGGCAGAAATTCTTGTCCGGCACCTTCTGGAAGCCTCTGCGGCAGGTGCAGTACGAGGTGGACTGGGACTGAATGCACTGGGCCTCGTCCCCGCACATGGTGGTGTTGGTCATGCAGTCGTATGACTTGTGCTCTGTGGTGGGATGCACTGTCACGCATGGGTCACAGCGGGTTCCCCAGCGCCCACCCGGTCCCCAGCTCCCCACCCACCGTGGGAGCAGGATTCCTCATCGGAGCCGTCTCCGCAGTCATCAAAGAAGTTGCAGCGCAGGTTGGCGCTGATGCACTTCTTGTTGCCGCACAGGAACTCGTTCTTGTCCTGGCTGCAGCTCTTGGGCTTGGCCGTGGGTGACTCTGCGGGAGAGGGGCAGTGGCTGTGACCCCCATGTCCTGGCACCCATCCCTGGAGGACCCTCTGGGAGCAGGCAGGGACTCAGAAGCCTGCATCCGCATCCAGGTTTTTGGAGGAAAGCCTGGGCAAAGCCAATCCCAGCACCGGGCCTGAACCCTGGGCTATGAACCCGAGGACCACAGTGACCTGGTGACCTGGCCACAGGGTTGTGCCCACGGGCAGCCCCACTCACCGCAGTCCTTCTCATCCGTGTTATCTCCACAGTTGTCAATCCCGTCGCACTGTCGACCGATCCACAGACATACCCGGTCGTTCTTGCAGCGGAACGGTCTGTTGGGGGGACACTGGAATTTCACTGCACCAGCAAACAGAAACAAACGGTGACGGTGAAAGGAGACGCCGTAGCCAGGCTGTCACACTTGTCACGAGCTGCTGCTCGGCCTCTGCCCGCTCTCCGGGAAGGGCTGTCCCACGCGGGCGAGCGGGCTCCGGAGGCTGAAGCAAAGAGACTGAAGCAAAGACAATCGCCCGGCTGCTGTGAGCCCTCTCCTTGCCCAGCCCTGGCCCCCCCAGCCCCCTCCCCAGCGCCAGCCCCGCTCGCCGCTCGCCCCTCTGCGACTCCATTCCTTCAACAGGAGCCACCTCCAGCCCCTCTGCCCCACCGGCCACGCCCGAGGGGAGCTGCCAGTGGTCCCCCCAGACCCTCCAGTCCCCCCAGCAGTGCCCGAGCCCCAGGATTGACCTGGGCATGGTGGGGCTCGGGACAGAGGCACTACGGTGTCACTCACAGCACTCCTCGGGATTCTCATCTGAGTTGTCCCCACAGTCGTCCTCCCCATCACACTTCCAGGCCAGGGGCTTGCACAGGGTGTTGTTGCACTGGAACTCATCCAGGGGACACGTGCGAACTGCGACAGCGCAGGAGGGGACACATCAGCTCCTGCTGCGCCGCTGCCAAAACCCCGGCCTGGGGCTGCCATTCCAATCTCCAGCATGGATAGGGGGTCTCCAGGACTGGGCGGGGGTTTCCAGGGCTCGGATGTGTGTCCGTGCATGTGCAAGGGTGGAGCAGAGTGGGGTGGACACACACACATGGGAGCACTCCCACCCGCAGTGGGGACACAGGTGACACGAGGGCAGGGATGGGGGGACACAAACAGCCCGGAGGATGCGCAGCGCTGCAGTGGGGACGCAGGTGACATGAAGGGAGGGGGGGACGTGGCCAGCCCCGGGGGACAAGCCGCGCTGCCGTTACCGCCGGTGCCGCAGTTCTCCTCGTCGGTGCCGTCCATGCAGTCGGCGTCGGCGTCGCAGCGCCAGCGCATGGGGATGCAGTGCCCGTTCTTGCACTGGAACTGGTCAAACTCGCAGCGGGGGGTGCAGTCTTTCTGCAGGGGACGGGCGGGGGATGTGGTCAGGACAGGGTGGCCGCGGCAGCCGCGCACCGTGCCGCTGCACCCGGGCTCTGAGCCCCAGGGCCACCGGCAGGGGCAGAGGCGGGGATGTGTCCCCCTCCCACTCCCTCACCGGTGCCATACCTCGTCGGAGCCGTCGGCACAGTCGTGGTCCCCGTCACACTTCCACCTGCCCGCGATGCAGCGGCCGTTGGCACACGAGAACTCGCTCTCGGAGCAGGGCCGGGGCGCTGGGGACAGAGAACACGGGGTGTCCCCTGAGCGTGGGGACACACAGGCCGCGAGGGCAGGGGGTGTCCCTGGCCAACAGCTGCGGGACACAGGCTGACACGGATACATGGCCAGTGGCACTGGGGACAGGAGGGTGCAAGCAGAGCTGGGGAGCTGCCCCAGAGAGGCATGGCTGGCACCACCTCCCAGTCAGTCCCCTTTCCACCCCGCTCCAAGGCTCCCAGCTCCCTGTGGGGGTTCTGGGGGGCACTGTGGCCAAACAGCCTGGCTGACCACCAGGTCACTCACTCTCCATGGGGCAGCACCAGCCCCACTCGCTGCCCACCCCGGCTGCCCCCTGGGCAGGAGGAACAGCAGCGGTGCCCTGGCAGAGCCTCATCCCCAGCCCCCCTTGCAGGGCACGGGGACAGACACCCTGTCACAGCTCCCTGGCACAGCCACTGCCAAATCCAGGAGGACAGCATGTGGCACAGCCACCCACCCAGCATGGCTCTTGGGACCCCTCCCCTCCCCACAGCCCCAGGGTGTTGGGGCACAGGGACCCTTCGGTCACAGCGCAGGACTGCGGGGAAAGAGCAGGGCAGGGGGTGTCCAGCTGGAGCAGGGAGAGTCATGGTGGGGATGGGTTTTGGAGCCAAGTCCAAGCCATGCACAGGCCCTGTGGGGCAGCAGGGTCGGACCCTCCCCGGCTGTGGCTCCATGGAAGGAGATGCTGGTGCTGATGCTCAGTAAATCCACCTGGATTGTCCAGTCCTGACCCCTCTGCCCTCACCTAGAAATTATTGTCTTCATTGACTTTAGAGAGACTGTACAGGGAATTAAAAGATTTTGGCAGGAACCTACCTCTGAGCGCCCCATAACGACAGTGTGAAAATGGAGAAAAACATAAGATGAAGTGAAATGGCACAAACTCAAAAACACGACGGAAATCAACAGAAAAGAAAACAAAAGCTGCACCCTAAAGAGCTGCAGGGAGGCTGTGGGGAGACAGAGGGACCCAGTGGGCACTGCAGGGTGGTAGAGGGTCTGGCAGCAGACCCTGGTGCCATCCCATGGAAAGCCTGGACCCCTCTAGAGGGACAGAGCCACAGTGGAATCCTGGGAATGGTCTTGTCCCTGAGGACACTCGTGTTCCTTGGCTGTTCAGTGGGGCAGGTGCTGGCACATGAGTGGGAACTTATGGAGGGACAGCACCCAACCCTCTGCCCTGGCCCTGGGCATCAGCGTCCTCCCCACACGCCGGCCTAGGCCCGGGGTTGTGACCCAGGTCCCTCCTGACGGCTCCGTGTGTCCCCACTGCTGTCCCAGGTGCCGCTGCCAGGCAGGGGCCGACACACGGGACGACGCTCGGTGGCAAAGCAGGACGAGGTGCCCGCAGGTGACCACGGCCACACTGGGCCCCTGTGCTGCTGCAGGGAGGGTGTTGGGGTCACCCCCTTCCTGTCACCCATCACCCTTGGGGTGTCTCCTCAGCACAGCCCCCCCTCTGCGGGGCCAGGCTCTCCAGACCCCTGGAGCCAGGGGCGTCCTGGCCAGGGGACGCGGCGGCTCCGCGGGCTCCCGGCCACCAGCCTGATGCTCCCCGCCATTGCTGCGACCACTGGCAGCAGGAGAGGGGCTGGGGAGGCCCAAACCTCTCCCCTCTGCACTGCTCTGCTCCTGGGACAGCAAAGGCTCGGGGGTGGCACGTACTGCAGCTCTCCTCGTCCGAGTTGTCCCCGCAGTCGTTGTCGTAGTCGCACTGCCAGCGGCCCGGCACGCAGCGGTTGTTCTTGCAGCGGAACTGGTATGGCTCACAGGTGCGCTCGTCTGGGGGGGACAGGAGGGCAGGGACGGCGTCAGCACTGCCCCACGTGAGGGCATGGACGGGACAGGGACAGGGACAGGGGTGAGCACTGCTCCACGCGAAGGGAGGGACAGGGACAGGGACAGGGACAGGGACAGGGACAGGGACAGGGACAGGGGTGAGCACTGCCCCAAAGGAGGGCATGGATGGGACAGGGACAGCAACAGGGGTGAGCACTGCCCCACGGGAGGGGAGGGACAGGACAGGGACAAGGACAGGGACAGCTGTCAGCATTGCCCTGCACAAGGGAAGGGACAGGACAGGGACAGGTGTCAGCACTGCCCCAAACAAGGGGAGGGAAAGGATGGGACAGGGGTCAGTATTGCCCTGTCTGAGGGAAGAGATAGGGACAGGACAGGGACAGGTGTCAGCCCTGCCCGAGCGCAAGGATGGCACAGGGACAGGGACAGGGGTCAGCACTGCCCCACACGACAGGATGGATGGGACAGGGACAGGGGTCAGCACTGTCCTGCACCTCCCTCTGACCCAGCCATGCCCACGCCACTTGGAAAAGGAGCAGCTGGAACTCTGGGAGCACCCCAGAGGGGACACCAGTGCCAGGCCAGCCTATCCTTCGGGGAATGGGGGACACAAGATGAGCTGGCTCGTCCCCACAGCGCCTGCTCACCGCATTCCTCCTTGGGCTCATCAGATCCATCCCCGCAGTCGTCCTCCCCGTCACACTTCCAGCGCGCCGGGATGCACCGGCCCGAGTCCTTGCACCGGAACTCGTCCACACCACAGGTCATCTGGGCTGCAGGGGACAAAGTGACAGGGACACAGGGTGGGGTCAGCACTGGCCAGGCGTGTTTTGTTCTCTGCAGGGCTGATGAACAGCCTGGAGCTGGCTGGGCACCCTCACAGGGGGTGAGACCCTCCTCCCGAGCAGTTCTCCAGGGAGAAGTCAGGGAAAGGAGGATCCCGGCAGGACAGATCCAGGCAGAGCCGCCACCACCACCACCCACTGCCCACAGGGACTGAGCAGGGACTGAGGAGGGACTGAGGAGGAACCGAGGAGGGACTGAGCAGGGAACAGGGAGAGTCTGAGGTAGAACTGAGCAGGGACTGAGCAGGGACCAAGGTGGGAGTGAGAAGGGACTGAGCAGGGACCTGCCACCGCACAGGCACACAGAGCTGACTGGTGGCAGTGAGGCCCCCTTTGTGGCGTGGCCAGACCCCCCTCCCCAGGCAGGCCCCTTACTGCAGTTGGCAGGTTCATCAGAGCCGTCCACGCAGTCGTTGTCACGGTCACAGACCCAGACACGGGGGATGCAGCGCTTGGTGATGGCACATTGGAACTGGTTGGGGGCACAGGTGACCTCCGCTGTGTAGGGAGAAGGGGTGTCAGGAGGGGCACCAGAGCAGGCAGGGGGCTGCCAGCCACCCCTTCCCCCAAAAACAAGCCACGGGGTGGAGAGGTGTGTGTATGCTCCAGGGATCACAAGGGTCTGGCCGTCCTCAGACCGGAGCCACTGGTGGCCCCAGAAGTCTTCCAGCTATGGGGGGACAGGGCAGAGGCCACCAGATCCCTCAGCTGGGCAACAGGCTCAGCCTGAATCCACTTCAAGTGGATTTCATTTCCACTAGGAAACAGCAGCGTCTGTAGGGGCAGGGGATGACGGGGACAGAGCCTCTGCAGAGAGCACGAATACAGAGAAAGCCCGGGGCACACTCCAGGGAGCCAAGCACCCCAAGACACAGATCTGAGCCCCTCTGAGTGCCCTTGCTCCCACCCGACACCCCGAGACCCCCACTCACGACAGTCCTTCTCGTCCTCGCCGTCCCCGCAGTTGTCCTGCCCGTTGCAGCGGAAGATGCCGGGGATGCAGCGGTTGGTGTTGGTGCACTTGAACTGGCTGGGCAGGCAGACGTGGATGTCTGGGGAGGAGGTGACACGGTCAGGGGGTGACAGGTTGCAGGTCCACGCCACAGGGTCCTGGGGGACGCGAGGGGACGCAGGGAACCTACCACAGTTGGCCTCGTCCGAGTTGTCCTGGCAGTCGTTGTCTCCGTCGCAGATGAAGGCGGGGTTGGTGCAGATCCCTGTGGAGCACTGGAACTGCCCCGGCCTGCACTTGAACTCAGCTGTGGGGTAACACAGGGTCACAGGTTTGCTCCGAGGAACATTTTCAGGGCAAACCTCAACATCCCATTCACCCACTCCGGGGTCCTCAGCAGGGACCCAGCACCCAGCTCTGGGCTCAGGCACTGCTCCACGGGACAATCCCGACACAGGGACAGCTGTGTCCCGCTGCTCCCTGAACCCCGTTATTGGGGTGACCCCCTCCCCCGCAAGGCTGTCCCAACAGCCCAGGGGTGCTGGGGCACTGGGGGCTGTGTCACCCCCCCGGCACTCACGGCAATCCTCCGGCTCGTCCGACCGGTCCCCGCAGTCATCCTCGGTGTCGCATTTCCACCAGAAAGGGATGCACTTGTCGTTCTTGCAGACAAACTAACGGAGAGAGGAGTTTGCAGGGTGGTTTGGCATGGGGAGGGAGGGCCCCAAAAGGTTTCGTTCCCAGTGAGCTCAGCCAAGGGCACTGATCCTGTGCTGTCCCCTCTCAGTATTCCCAGCACACTCCAAGTCCTGATCTGGAGCAAAGCCTTAATCCTGCACCCACCCCACCCAGCTCCTGGGCTTTTAGGAGCAGGGACAAGCAGAAGAAAATTCCAGAGCTGGAGGGTCTCTGACTCCCCTGAACACCCCCAAATGTGAAGTGCCACAGGAGGGAGATGCTGCCTGTGCCCACAAAAGACCCTGCTGCAGCCCAGCACCCCCAGGACACCACAGCAGGAGGGAGATGGGCACGGGGAACATCCAGGCAGGCAGGGATGGGAAGGAACAGGCAGGGACAGGCAAGCAGGGGGTTACCTGGCTGGCTGTGCAGTTGGACACGCAGGTTTTGCCATCGCTGCCCAGGTAGAAGTTGGTGGGACAGGCACACTTGTGCCCCCCACCCGGCGAGAGCAGACAGAGGTTGCTGCAGCCGCCATTGTTGGTCTTGCAGGGATGGTTGGGAACTGGGGAGAGCAGGGGGACAACGGCGAGTCACACCGAGCTGGGGACCCTCAGGGCGGCATGGGAGCTGCAAGACCCTTGTCACCCCGCTCCTGCTCCCCTGTCCAACCTGGCGTCCTCCCACGCCCCTTTCCCAGGGCGGTTCCCCAGCCCCTCGCTCACCGTCGGGCTGGCGGTAGGGGTGGTAGATGTGGATGTCCATGGGCCGGTGCAAGGTGCTGATCAGCAGTGTCTTGTTGGCTCCCGTCGTCTTGTGGGCCCGGTTGATGGATTTGGTCTCCCAGTCAGTCCAGTAGATGAAATCCTCGAAGAGGGTGAGGGCGAAGATGTGCGGGATGTCCTGGCTCAGCACTGTGAGGGGAGCGGGCACTCAGCAAGGGACTCCAGCCCCTTCTCCGGGCGCAGAGGAGTGGCCGGAGCTGGAGACTGTCCCCAGCAGCCCTGGCTGCCACTCCCACACCTGGCCCGCTCCCTGGACCCCCTCAAGGCCCGCTGGCACTGTGGCAGCCCCAGTGCTCTCACCCGTGTGCCGGTTGGAGCCGTCCAGGCTGGCGAACTCGATGTAGTCCTCCCGGGCATCGGCCCAGTAGATCCGGCTGTTGATGTAGTCCAGGGTGAGGCCGTTGGGCCAGGTGATCTTGGTGTCCACGATGACGCTGCGGTTGGTGCCGTCCATGCCGATCTTCCCGATCAGCGAGTGGTCTCCCCAGTCTGTCCAGTAGAGGTAACTGGGGATGGAACAGAAGAGCAGGGAGAAGCTGAGTCTGGCCCAGACCATGGAAATTCATCCTTGGGAGGGTGGTGAGGCCCTGGGTACAGGTTGTCCAGAGAAGCTGTAGCTGCCCCATCCCTGGAAGTGTCCAAGGCTAGGTTGGACGGGGCTTGGAGCAACCTGGGCTCATGGCAGTGGGGTGGCTTTAAGGTCCCACCAACCCAAACCACCCTGCGACTCTGTCATAAACGGAGGCGCGTGGGCACAGGGTAGGGAGAAGCATCCCGGTGTCCCGGAGGCCAGGAGGGAAGGCTTTATCCCATCTCCCAGCCTCCAGGACTACGGCAAGATGACCACAGCTCCCTTCCCAGCGCAGAGGGGAAGGTCCATGTCCCCCAGGCTCTCACCCATTCTGCACGTCCACCACCAGCGCGCGGGGCTCGCGCAGGCCCGAGTTGACCAGCACGGTGCGGTACGCGCCGTTGAGCTTCGACACCTCGATGGTGTCCCGACCCTTGTCACACCAGTACAGGTTTCCTCCCACCCAGTCCACAGCCAGCCCGTCGGGGTTGCTGAGCCCCGTGCGGTGAAGAACCTGCCGGGAGGAATCAGAGATGAGGGGGCTGAGCAGGGAGAACCGAACCCTGGTCTCTCGGGGGTGACAACATCGCCCTTCCCAGCCCAGACCTCCTTCCTCACTCCCCTCTTAGGTTTAGATTAGGTATTGGGAAGAAATTCCTCCCTGTGAAGGTGGGGAGGCCCTGGCACAGGTTGTCCAGACAAGCTGTGGCTGCCTCATCCCTGAAAGTGTTCAAGGCCACGTTGGACAGGAACAGAGCAACCCGGTCTGGTGGAAGGTGTCCCTGCCCATGGCAAGGGGGTGAAACTGAATAAATTTTAAGGTTCCTTCCAACCCAAATCCATGATTCTTCCCCCAGCTTTCCTTGTCCTGCACTTCAGGGCAGAGTGGAGCCCACCCCTGCTCAGAATGGGGCTGCAAAACATCCCACAGCAATCGGAGCTGATTCCCAGAGCCCAGTGATGACCCCACAGCAGGGCTGGTGCCCCTCTCCCAGCAGCTCCTCGGGGCAGGAGGTGGGTGAGGACTGGCTGCCCAGCCCGGGGGTGCCCCAGGGGCTGCCCAGCCCTCACCTGGACGTTGCTGCCGTTGATGTGCATGCGGCGGATCATGCTGCCCTGCGTGGTGACATCGGTCCAGTAGATCATCTGCTCCCGGTAGTCGAAATCCAGAGCCACGGCGTTGTTCAGCCCCTGGGAGGGAGGGAGGGAGAAGGGTTGCAGCAGCCTCAGCTGCTGGCACAGGCTCTGGGGGCTTTACGGAATCCATAGCTCACTGCCTGCTCCTTGCTTACAGTGATCTCCTGCCATTTAGATGGATCTACCGTTCCCCTGGGAAGCCAAGAGCCCTGCCCACAGCTGGCAGCTCCTGTGTCCTTCAGGGACACCCACAAATCCCAGCCACCTGGGGCTGGTGTCCCTTCTGCTCCCAGCTCACCCCGCACCTGCTTGAGCAGTGTGTAGTTGGAGCCGTCCAGGTTGAGCTTCCTCAGGTAGTACCGGTTGGCAAAGATGAGGAAGGGCTCTTCATCTGCACGGGGAATGCATGGAAAAGTGGCATGGAAGCACTGCTGGGATGTGGGCAGAACCTGCCACCCTCCCTGCCCCACTCCCTCACGAGCTGGGGGCAGCCACTCTGCCCTGTGACCAACTCCAGCACCAGGAGCATCCCACGGTCACCAGGAGCATCCCGGGCTCTGTGCCCGCACCTGGCTCTCACCTGTGACAGCCTTGCAGCTCGTGGGGTTGTCAGGCCTGAGCTTGTAGCCCTCTGTGCAGAGGCACTTGTAGCTGCCCAGGGTGTTGATGCACTTCTGGCTGCAGGGGTAGGTGGTGGAGCACTCGTCGATGTCGATGCACGTCTTCCCGTCGTCCTTCAGCCGGAACCCGGGACGGCATCTGCACTGCAGGAGCAACCCGGAGCTGTCAGACACCTCCGAGGCCCGCGCGCTGGGAGGTGGCAGGTGCTGGGAGGTGACAAGTGTCACCGTGGGACACGCGGACTCAGCAAGGACAGCTGAGATGCACAAACAGCGCCAGAAGCGCCCATGTCACGTCCCTGGCCCAGCTGGCACAGGACAGACACAGCCCTCACGTCTGTGGAGGAGGAAGGAGAGGGAAGAGCAGGACCTGCGCCAAGGGAGGTTTAGGTTGGATATCAGGAAAAGGTTCTTCCCCCAGAGGATGGTCAGGCACTGGTGGCTGGCACAGCCCCAAGGCTGCCAGAGCTCCACGAGTGTTTGGACAATGCTCTCAGGCACAGGGTGGGATTTTTGGGGTGTCCTGCGCACGGCCAGGAGTTGGACTTCGATGCTCCATGTGGGTCCATTCTGACACAGGGTATTCCATAATTCTGTGACCCCTCCAGCTGGCCCCCCACCCCGTGGACCCCTACCTTGTACCCAATCTTGAGGTCCTCGCACTCCTGGGAGCAGCCGCTCAGCTTCTTGTTGAGACACTCGTTGATGAAGCAGTTGAGCTCATCGGAGCCGTCGGCGCAGTCGTTGTTGTTGTCGCAGAGCAGCGCCTCGGGAATGCACTTCCCGTTCTTGCAGAGGAAGAAGGAATCGTTGCACTTGTTCTCTGTGGAGACCAGGCAGCAGTGGTCAGTGGGGGGTGGCCGGGACCCCGCTTTGGTCCCCCTTTGGACCCCACCGTGACCCTGCAGGTACCTGGGCTGCTGCAGCGCGGGTTCTTGGGCGCCTCGTCCGAGTGGTCGTGGCAGTCGAACTCCCCGTCACATTCCCACTGCCGGTTGCTGAGGCAGCGGCCGTTGGCACAGCGGAACTCGTGGGGGCCACAGGTGGGATACTCTGCAGGAGGGTGGGGGGCTCAGCTGGCATCCCACCTTCCTGAGCCTTCCAGAGGCACCGCGGAGCCACTCAGAGACACAGAGGCACCGTGGAGCCAAACCTTCCCAAGCTGCTGGGACACCACGGAGCAGTTGCCCCGGGACAGGGCTGCTCTGCACACACACGGATCTCTCCATGGGTTTGGACCTCTCCATGGGTTTGGATTTCTCCATGAGTTTGGATTTCTCCATGCGTTTGGATCCCTGTGCCAGGGCAGCCACCCTGCAGAAGGGCTGGGGGGCTGCTCTCCACCAACAATCCCCTTCTGCTCCCTCTCTGGGTTCCCCCTCACCCCATCCACATCAAACCGCTCCTGGGTGATGATGAAGACCCTCTCAGGGTACTGTCCCAAAGCCCAGGAGACCCAGCATGGCTGCTGGGGCCCTCACTGCCCCGCTGGGACCTGCAGACACCCACCACATTCCGGGGATTCGTCGGAGCCATCGCCGCAGTCGTCGTCGTGGTCGCAGACGAAGTGCTTGGGGATGCACTGCCGGTTCCCACACATGAACTCCCGCTCGTCACACGTGTTGTTGTACACTGCAACGAGGGACCACCACCATCAGCCCCTCGCCAGGCCCCCGTCCCCCTGCCTCCCACAGCCCCCCGCCCTCGGGGACTCACGGCAGCCGGCGGCGAGGGTCTCGTCAGCTCCGTCCGCGCAGTCCTTGTCCCCGTCACAGAGCCAGCGCTCCGGCACGCACACGTAGGTGCCTGGGCACTGGAAGGATCCTGAGCTGCAGGTGGTCAGCCCTGGGGAAGGGAGGAGCAGGATGGAGTCCGGTCACTCCACTGCTGGAGTCTCTGGGGAGCCCCAAGATACAGAGCTCAGGAGAGCAGTGAGACCACGGATGGGACAAAGGATGGGTAGAGACAGGAACATGGATGCAGGACTGTGGTGATGGAGCAGGCAGGGACTGAGGAGGGGAGAAGAGCTGCAGCAGACTCACGGCAGCGACTGTCCTCGTCAGAGCCGTCCCCGCAGTCATCGGCCCCGTCACACACCCAGAGCTTGGAGATGCAGCGGTGGTTGTTGCACTCGAACTGCACGGGGTAGCAGAACTTGTCTGGGAGAGGAGGAGAGGAGGAGATGGGGGTCAGAGTGAGGTGATAAGGGGAGGAGATGGCAGCAGAGCATGGTCTGGCTGGGCCAGCCGCACTCCAGGAGCCCAGGGGGGTGTTGGGGCTACTGCTCGTGGTGATGGGCACCACACAGATGATGTGGGACTCCCTGCTCCGGAGTTGGGGAAGTTCCCCAGCTCCTGAGCACTGTTTAGAGCTTGTTGAAGGAGGTTGGAGCTAAAAATGAAGCTGAAGGGAGCTACAACTGTCCATGTTCAAAAGGGCCATGGACACTTGTGCATGCACCGAGCAAACCAGCACACGAGGACATTTATACTGGTCACAGCTAAAAGCCCGAGAGTGTGGAGTAAAACTACAAAGGGGGAAGACTCTGGAGTCTGGGACTTGGCACAGGGGTGTCAGGGAGAGAAGAGGGTCCTGCCCACCCTCCAGCACCGCCCCGTCCCCTGGTCCAAGTCCTGGCTGTCCCCACCCTGCCGCTCACTGCAGTGGGTCTCATCTTCGCCGTTCTCGCAGTCGTCCTCCTTGTCGCAGGTCCAGGTCATGGGGATGCACCTCCCGCTTGGGCAGGCGAAGTAGTTGGCCGGACACTTGGGCTTCCTCCCACCTACTTTGTGCAGGAAATGTCAGTGAGGATGACGATTTGGCCACGTCCTGCTTCCTCCCAGCCCAGACCTGAAGGATTCCTCCTCAAAATCCCCCTGAGGTCCCGCATCCCGTGTCCCGCAGCACCCTCTGTGCCAGAGCCGCACGGGTGGAGCACAACAGTCCCAGTGGGCAAACAAAGCATCCACAGCCCAAAAGGACCCCAGAGGGGTATCCCTGCCCCCGGAGCCCCCTCTGCCCTCCCGCTCTCACCGGGGCAGTTGCGCTCGTCCGAGTAATCGCCGCAGTCGTTGGCACCGTCGCACACCCAGCTGGGCGCGTAGCACAGCGACGTGTGCTCGCACTTCTGGAACGTGGTGCCCTTCACCCCCAGCTTGAAGTAGCTGCTGCAGTCGGTGGCAGCTGCAAGGAACCACAGCAGGAGGCCCTCAGTGCAGCTCCCGCCGTGCCCTCGGCCTGCGGCCGGAGCCTGTCACGCCTCACCCACCCCCAGATGTGCCCCACATGTGCCCCACAAATGCCCAGAGCTGCTGGGATTGCTTGGGTGGTGGGGTGCTGAGCATGGCACAGGGGGGCTGCTGGGGTGGGCTGGGGCTGCCTCATCCAGCAGCGGCCCTGGGGCTGCAAGGTGGGGGCGGGACCCTCCTCCCTCCCCGATCCAGCAGAAATCCCAAAGAGCCAGGTCCGTGCCACTGGCACCAAGGGCAGGAGCATCTCCAGAGCTGGGGAGGGGACAGGGGACAGGGGCAGCAGCTGGGCACTCACTGCAGTTCATTTCATCCGACGCGTCCTCGCAGTCGATGAACTGGTTGCAGCGGCTGGAATTCCCGATGCAGGTCCCGTCCCGGCAGCGGAACTCGGTAGCAGCACAGCTGGTTTCTGCCAGGGGGAAGAAGCCCCCAGAGAGGATGAGGAGGGGTGGGGGAACCCCACAGGCACAACCACCCCAGGACACCCACTGGCGCTGCAGAGGGGCACCCACACACCCCCCCACTGCCCATGCAGCTCTGGGCTGCCCGATCCCATGCTCCCAGATCCGATCCCATTCCGGATGAGGCCCGGTGTCTCCAGGCTTATGCTCTGTGTGGCAGCCTGAGCCCTTCTCCCTGGCACAACCAGGCCTGGACAGGGCTCTGGGAAGCTCCTGACCACCCCTGTCAGTTTGGAACCAAGCTGACAGGTCCTGCAGCCCGGAGGGGATGCTGTCTTTGGGAGTGCCTGGGAACCAGGAGGAACAGTGACGCTGCACCCTGTGCCCCTCCTGCGTGTCAAACCACTCTCGTTGGGAGGTTCTGGGTGCTGCGCGCCTGTGCCCAGGAGTTTTTCCTCTCAGCTGTCACTCGGTGAGCTTTACAAAGCAGCACGAGCTTGACCTTGACTCTCCGTTAAGCCCTGGCTCTGCTCAGCTCCTGTCAAGCTGACGGTAACTCCCTCCAGAAGCCGCTGTCCCTGTCCCAGGCAGCTGACGGAGCCCTGGCAGGGCTGGCCGGGTGCCAGGCAGACACTCACTGTTACAGGGCACCTCGTCCGAGTTGTCCCCGCAGTCGTCCACGCCGTTGCACCAGTAGCGACTGGCGACGCAGCGCCCGTTCATGCAGTGCAGGTACCCCTTCTTGCACTTGCGGCTGCCTGCCAGGGAGGAAGAGGAGGAAGAGGAGAAGGTGAGTAAAGGGAGGGCAGAAGCCCCCGAGGGTCTCAGATCCTCAAGGACCCTTCAGCAGGGAAAGAAACTACAGAGCAAGATTAGGGAACCCGCTCCCCTGTGCTGAGGGGTGAGGGCTGGTGTTTGAGGGTGCTGTAGACCCCATGGGCTCAGCTCCAGGTGTTCCGCTCTCCAGCCTCTCCCCCAACACTGGAAAAGGTCTGGAGACTTTAAAGCCTGCCTGGGTGCAGCTCTGGGAGGGCAGGAGGGACTGTGAGCACCTGAAGGATGCGAGGACACCAGAGTCCTGGTTCCCTTTGCTGGGATAACCCTGGCAAAGCTCAAGGCCAGGTTGCATGGGCTTGGAGCAACGTGGGCTAGTGCTCGGAGCAACCAGGGAAGGTGTCCCTGCCCGTGGCAGGGGGTGGAATGACATGAGCTTTAAGGTCCCTTCCAACCCAAACTATTCCATGATTCCATGATCTTGAACACAGGAAAGAGAATTTATTTACTGGAGCACTGTGAATCCTGCCCTCCTCACCTTCGCTTGCCCCCATCCTCTTAAGTTTTAGTGGCAAATTTGAAGAGGTTCTACCACTAATTAATGATGGGCAGACCTTGCAAGGCTTGTGTGTTTGGTTGCCTTAAAGGGGAAGCCCCTGATTTACTCCCTTCCAACCCAAACTATTCTGATTCTCTGGGCAGAGCTGGCAGCTCGAGCAGGGTGTCTGGGGGTGCCGGGGTGCGTGGGTGGGTGAGCAAGGCAGCAAGAGGAGGAACCTTACTGCAGTAGGACTGCTTCTCATCCGACTTGTCCTTGCAGTGCACGACGCCGTCGCACGTCCGGCTGAAGTCGATGCAGTCGCCGTTCCCGCACTCAAACTCGTGCACGTTGCAGGTGGAATTCAGGGCTGGGGAGAGCCCAGGAATGTCAGCTCTGCCAGGCTGAGACCGGCCTTGTGCCCTCCCTTCTCCAGCCCCTCCCACCCTCCTCACCTTTGCAGGTGAAATCCTCCTGCAGGACCCGCTCGCCTCGGCAGGAGCAGTTGACGTGGCCCTTGGGGGTGAGCAGGCACAGGTCCTGGCAGCCACCATTGTTCACCCGGCACGGGGACAGTTCGCCTAGGACAGAGGGACAGTGGTCACACCAGGGACAGAACCAGCAGCCCCTGCTCCTCATCCTCCCTGCTGGGGCAATAAGTAGGGATCCCTCCCCAGGCTCTTCCTATGAGGCTACAGGGGATGTAGGGTGCTGGAGGCACCCAGTCTCTCCAGATTTTAAGAGGAGGATGCTCTGAGAAGAGCAGGAACAGGGAAAATCTTCTCTATCTTCAGCCTGCACAGGGTTTGGAGATGGACAACTCTGGCGTGAGGGTCCCAAAGGAGCAATGACAAGCCAGGAATGATTCCCAAAAGGCCATGAAGGACAGTGGGATGGATTCTCAAACGGTCAGGAAGGACAGTGGAATGGGTTCCCAAAGGACCATGAAGGAGACTGGGATGGGTTCCCAAGAGCCATGAAGAATGATGGGATGGGTTCCCAAAGAACCACGGAGGACAGGGGGATGGGTTCCCAAAGGATCATGAAGGACAGTGGGATGGGTTCCCAAAGGATCAGCAGGGACAGTGGGATGGGTTTCCAAAGGCCATAAAGAATGGTGGGATGGGTTCCCAAAGGGCCAGGAGGGACAGTGGGATGGGTTTCCAAAGGCCATAAAGAATGGTGGGATGGGTTCCCAAAGGGCCAGGAGGGACAGTGGGATGGGTTTCCAAAGGCCATAAAGAATGGTGGGATGGGTTCCCAAAGGGCCAGGAGGGACAGTGGGATGGGTTTCCAAAGGCCATAAAGAATGGTGGGATGGGTTCCCAAAGGGCCAGGAGGGACAGTGGGATGGGTTTCCAAAGGCCATAAAGAATGGTGGGATGGGTTCCCAAAGGGCCAGGAGGGACAGTGGGATGGGTTTCCAAAGGCCATAAAGAATGGTGGGATGGGTTCCCAAAGGGCCAGGAGGGACAGTGGGATGGGTTTCCAAAGGCCATAAAGAATGGTGGGATGGGTTCCCAAAGGGCCAGGAGGGACAGTGGGATGGGTTTCCAAAGGCCATAAAGAATGGTGGGATGGGTTCCCAAAGGGCCAGGAGGGACAGTGGGATGGGTTTCCAAAGGCCATAAAGAATGGTGGGATGGGTTCCCAAAGGGCCAGGAGGGACAGTGGGATGGGTTTCCAAAGGCCATAAAGAATGGTGGGATGGGTTCCCAAAGGGCCAGGAGGGACAGTGGGATGGGTTTCCAAAGGCCATAAAGAATGGTGGGATGGGTTCCCAAAGGGCCAGGAGGGACAGTGGGATGGGTTTCCAAAGGCCATAAAGAATGGTGGGATGGGTTCCCAAAGGGCCAGGAGGGACAGTGGGATGGGTTTCCAAAGGCCATAAAGAATGGTGGGATGGGTTCCCAAAGGGCCAGGAGGGACAGTGGGATGGGTTTCCAAAGGCCATAAAGAATGGTGGGATGGGTTCCCAAAGGACCCGGAAGGATGGTGGGATGGGTTCCCAAAGGACCAGGAGGGACAGTGGGATGGGTTCCCAAAGGACCACAGAGGACGCTGGGATGGATGCCCCTTGCCTGGGCCTGCAGGGGGTGAGGGGCAGAGGCTGGGGACGCTGCGGTGACGGCGGAGGGCCCTTACAGCTGTCGGTGTCGTTGGCCACGGCGATGATGCCCATGGGCTGCTGGGGGATGTCCACGCGCAGCAGCTTCATGTCGGTGCCCACGTACTTGTTGGCGCGTTGCACGGCCCGCCGCACCCAGTCCGTCCAGAAGATGTAATCCCCGTACACGGCCAGGCCAAAGGGGTGCACGGGCTCCGATTTCAGAATCACCTGCCGGGCACGGAGTCATGGGATGGGATGGGATGGGATGGGTTGGGTTGGAAGGGACCTTAGAGCGCATCCAGTTGCCGCGCTCCTGTCGTGGGCAGGGACAGCTTCCACTAGACCAGGGTTGCTCCAAGCCCTGTCCAACCTGGCCTTGGACACTTCACAGAAGCACTGAGGTTGGAAAAAGCTTCCAAGATCAAGTCCAACCTGGGACTGATCCCCACCAGAGCCCCGAGTGCCATGTCCAGTCATTCCTCGGACACCTCCAGGGACAATGACCTCATCACTTCCCTGGGCAGCCCCTTCCCATGTTTAACAATGCTTTCCATGAAGAAATTCCTTCTCATGTCCAACCCGTACCTCCCCTGGTGCAGCTTGAAGCCATGTCCTCGCTTCAGGGGGACACGAGCAAACTGTGAGCAGGAGGAACCCACTGTGGGATGCAGCCTCCCAAACACAGAATGTCCACTCCCAGTGGGATGCCTGACCCTCCCAACCCCAGGAACAGCTCTGCTTCCCTCTGACCATGCTCCAGCCCCAGTTTGGACACTCTCCTCCCCATCTAGCTGGCCTCAGACTCACGTGGCGATGGGAACCGTCGTATTCGCAGCGCTCAATCTTGTCCAGAGTGGCATCAGAGAAATAAATCTTTTCAGCCTTGTGGTCGATGGCCAACCCATTGGGTGTCCGTATGTCCTGGTCAATGATGATGAGGACGTTGGCACCAGAGAGGGTGGCTCGCATGATGCTGGGGTGCTGCTCATTCCAGTTGGTCCAGAACATCAGGCTGGAAGGGGAGAGACACACGACGTCTTTGGAGCCCCAACTCAGTCACGTCCAGGTTGGCTCAGCCCATGCCTCTATGGCTGGGGGGCTTCCAGAGACTGGGGGATGGATGGGACATCATTCCCACATAAAAAGAGTGGGAAGGGGGTGAATGAGGCTGCTGCAGCCAGCTGGGAAATGTGGCACCCCATGGATGGGGATGGGATGGCGGGGCTGGAGCTGCTTTGGGGTGCTGAAGGGTTTGTGGGGAGGGGGGTACACAGCTTTTCTTTCCTGGGGGTCCAATCCTCTCTGTGCTGGAATCCAGAGCTTCCTCCCCAGTGGAACTGGGATTGTGTGGACCCCTGGAGGGGCTGGCTGGACCCTCAGCGGCCACTCACTTCTGGCACTCGTCCAGCACGAAGGCCCGGGGGTGGTCGTCCCCCGACATGGTGATCACGGTCTCCCTCTCGAAGGCCCCGGGGCGGCTCTGGTCCACGGTGTGCCGGGTGATGGTGGAGGTGGTGTAGCTGGTCCAGTACAGCGTGTCCCAGCCACGGTGGTACGCCAGCCCCTCCACCGAGCCCACGTCTGGGGAGGACAGGTAAGGGTCACATCCAGCCCGGACCCCTGCAAGGCTGCGGCTCACGCCGCACGGCCAGCGCTGACCCTGACACTGGGACGTTGAGGTTTTGGCTTTTAATTACAGCCCAAAAATCCCTTGGCTGCTGGATGGGGACTCAACAGGGCTGGGGTCTGCTCAGGGGTGAGCAGAGATCCCTGAGACATGGGGGTCTCGTGGGCAGAGTTCTGCTGGAACAACTCTCCCTTGCAGGAAGGCTGAGGGATGGACGCTTACGATGTACCAAGGAGTTGAACTGGCTCTCAAGCTCCCAACCAGCCAGACCTTGCTCTGGGTCCAAAGCAGCAGTGCTGGGAAGGGGAGGGTTTCTCTCTGCCAGGGGACAGCTGAGCCCCTGGGGCACAAAGCGACAAGGCAAAGCCTTGTGGGGTCCAGGGAGCCCTTTCCAGCTGGGAACTTGAACTGTACACCCATCCTCCCCTCATTAACGCTCAGCAAAGGGTTTAATGAGGCGGCTATGAGAGCTGGGCTGTGCTCTCCCCTCCCAGGGATAAAGCACTGCAAGTGCTGCTGTGAATTCCCTCATTAGCAGCACGTCCGAGGCCCTGGCTTGGGGAGCTCCTGGAGCAGCAGCCGTGGTTCTTTGAAGCTGCTGCAGGTGCCAATAAACCCAACCAAGTGCAGGGTGAGAGCTGGAGGTGAGGCCAGGGCTGGGCACCCTGAGGGTCAGGGCTCAGGGTGCTGCCTCAGGAGGTGAATGTGAGCACAGAGCCGATCCCAAGTTTGCTGCAGTGCCTGTTTCTAGAGTGATGCCCGCCCGAGCCTCGTGACACGCTCTCCATGCCAGAATGAGCTCTGCACATTGCTCCCAATGCCTGTGTCTGCTTCCAGAGGCTCCTCAGAAACCTCACAGCAGAGCCTGTACCCGCTGCCACCCCAAACACCTCCGAAACCACCAAAACGCATTACCCAAAATCCCTTGGGCAAGGAGGAGGGGGAGCAGGAGGAGGTGGGGGAGGAAAAGAAAGAAGGGTCTGAGGGTGGGCGCAGAGGAGAGAACCCCATGCCACTCACTCTCCACGATGGTCTTGCGCCCCGTGCCATCGTCGTTGATCTGCTGGATGTTGCCGAAGTGGATGTCGCTGTAGAAGATGCGGTTGCTGCCCTTGGAGCCGTAGCGGTAGTCAAAGGCCAGGGCGATGACGTTCTTCATGTGCTCCGCGTCCTCGAAGGGCTTGATGGGCGCGTTGAGGTTGTTCTCATCCGAGAGGTGGATGCTCTTGAGGATGGTGCGCTCCGAGTACAGCAGGTACCCGTCGTAGTCCCGGCAGCTCACGCCGTCCTCCGACAGCATCCCATGGGCGCAGGCGCACGTCCTCTGCCCGCCGCCGCGGAACAGGCACAGCTGCTGGCAGCCCCCGTTGTTCTGGGCACAGATGTTGGTGCCTGGTGGGGGAGGAGGGGGGATTGGGCGAGGGGCTGGGCAGGAGGCGCCCGCTCAGCCGCTTTCAGCTCTCGCCGCTCCCGGAGGAAGGGAAGGCTCGGACCACAGCGCGACACGGCTCCGATGGGGACACGGTGGTGCATTCGTTTCCATCCTCGCTCCCCACATGAGGAGCTGCCCCCCACCCTGCACAAGGGGCTGCCCCCATCCTCACACCTACCCTTCTGCCGGGCCCGGTTGAAGACTTTGATGTCCTTGAGCTGCACGCCGATCCCAGTCCGCAGGGACACCGACTCAGTGGCGTTGTCCTTGTTGCCTCTTTTGATGGAGCCGTTGGCGTGAGTCCTGAGGAGGAGTCACTGAGTGACCAGCACAGGACCCTTCCCCACCTTCCCATAGCACCCACCAGCTCCCCCCACCCTCCTCACAGCCCCCTTGGCACCACACCTATCGCTCCAGTAAATGTACTCCTCAAAGACCGACACAGAGAACATGTCCATGTTGTTGCTGGACAGGACGACCTCCCGGTTCTCGCCCGTCTCCAGGTCGATCCGTTCGATCTTGTCTGTCCGGGCATCACACCAGTACAGTTTCCCATCCTATGGGGATGAGAGAACATCCCAGTCGGCACTGGGGCAGCACTACGGCACCTTCCACACCTCCGGCAGGATGCCCAAGGGTTCAGACCACCCTGGACAACCCTCCTGTGACTCTGGAGCCCTGGGCGGGCAGTCGTGTCCCCAGCAGCAGGACACGGCCACAGGGGCCCTTGGGACTGGTGTCATCCTCCAAGATGCCAACTGTACCTCGTAGTCCACGGAAATCCCGTTGGGCCAACTGATGCTGACGTTGACCAGCACCATCCGCTCGGTCCCGTCCAGGCGCGAGCGCTCAATGCGAGGGTACTGCCCCCACTCTGTCCAGAACAGGTACCTGAGGGCACAGCAGGGATGTCACCACAGGGACATCACCAGGGGCAGCATGCTGGGGCCCTCTGGCCATTGGAGTAAAGGACAAACACCTCCGCCATTCATCCTCCTACATCAGGGCCTCAGACCAGACCCCACCGGCTCGCAGACCCAGCATCACATTCCCTGCATCCCCATCTCTCCCCAGATCCAAACACCTCTCCTCTCTCTGGGACTCCGTCTGAAGCTGGAGCCAGTCTGGGGAGGCTCCACTTGGATTTTCTGAGGTGCTGGCCCCCACCAAGTCCCAGGGGGCTCCCAGGGAGTTCAGCCCATCAGTGAAAGGAGGGTTAAACCCAGGGTTTGGACTCCTTGGTGTGGCAGGAGACCTGCGAGTCCTTCCCCATTGTGTGCACACACACAGCTCTGTTGGGAGGTGTGGGGGTCTCCACTCTGTGCCCACCCCCCCGCTCTGGGGGAGGTTTTGTGTGGTGTCTCACCCCTTCTCTGGATGGACTGTGATGGCCCTTGGCTTGTCCAGCCCCTGTGAGATGACCACGTAGCGGAAGGACCCGTTCAGCCTGGCCACCTCGATGACGTCGAAGCCCTGGTCTGTCCAGTAGATGTTTCCTGCGAAAGGGGTCGGTGAACCCCCACACAAGCCCCACTGACCCCACTGCCCCCCGGCTCCAGAGCCCCATCCCACCAGCAATCCAGTCCACGGCGATGCCCTCCACACGGCCGATGCCGTTGGTCACCACGTCCTCGCGCCACGTCTGGTCGCGCTTGGCCCGGCTGATGGTGCTCAGGCCCATGTCCACCCAGTTCTTCGTGTCGTTCTCTGAGGGGGATGAAGGAGCAGGAGGGGAGGTGTCAGTGACCACTTCTGGTCACTCCAAAATGGCAAAGACCTACACCCCAGGGCCCCAAAATTCTCCCTCATCCGGTGCTGATGAGGGGGTGTTCCAGGCCAGAGTGCTGCCAAAGAGGGGGGCCTGGTGATGGCCCCCTCATGCTCCCCATGCCTGTCCTGTTCCCAAAGCCCCTGTCCTGTTCCCAGCCCCACATCACCTGCATGGAAGTCAATCCCCACAGCCAGGGAAGTCCCCGACACCGGCACAAGAGCATCCGACTTGTCGTTGGGGTCCAGGGGGATGCCCCGGATCCCCTCGTGCACCGAGTACAGGAGGAAGGAGCCAACACCTGAGACACAGAGACACCTCAGACAGTCAGACACAGCCCAAAAAACACAGGCTGTCCCTTCACCATGGAGAACTGTGATGAGGAGGAGCACGAGCCTGGCAGGGTTCTGCAGGCCCAGCTCGGACTTCCCTGGGGGCTGCAACCCCCGGCATAGCCCGTTCCAGGGTCCTGCCCTGCTCCAGGGCACGGGGCGGGGGCACAAACAAGGCCCCTTCCCACAACCCACCACCCCCACCTCGTGCTGGCAGAGGCTCCACAGCGCATCTGGGTCAGGGCAGCACTTGTTATTCAGCCCCTGCCCTGACCCAGATGGTGCAGAGCTCTGCCAACCCCCGCCAAAACCACCCGGAACACTTTGCACACAAACAGCCTTTGAGAGGCCCTGGCAGTGCCCAGGGGGATGGTGGCGAACGTGGTGGGCACAGGGGAATTGCAGAGTGAGTGCTGTGCCCAGCCCTCCTCCTTGTGAGCCAAACTCACTGCCCACAGCGAGGGTCCCACCTCTCTGTGGGGGGTCCCACTGTGCTGTCCCACTCCCCTCCTCCTGTGATGATGCCCTCGGTGCTCCGGCAGTGTCCCCGAGCTCACTGGGGACAGCCCATGTGAGGGTCTCACTGCCACCTGAGCCCACAACCCCGCTGAGCCCCACTGTGTCCCCCCACAGCAACGTGCGGTGCCAGGCAGTGGGGAGGAGCCCACATGCAGCCAGACTGAGGGGTCACCAGCCGGGGCGACCACGAGCATGGCTGGGGTGGCCACAGGGTCTCCCTGCTCCGAGGGGCGGTTCAGGGAGGGGACAGGGACGGGCACACACCTTCGCAGGACTGCTGCCCACTCTTGAGGCTGTAGCCCGCCGTGCACATGCAGGAGCGGGAGGTCTCCGAGGTGGGGAGGCAGAGCTGAGAGCAGTCCCCGTTGTTTTGGCTGCAGGGGTTGGTCCCAGCTGTGGCAGAGAGAAGAGGGTGAGGGGCTGCAGGGACCCAGGGTGCACCCACTGGGGCTGGGGCAGCCCGGGCAGCACCCACATGAGATGTGGGTGCCCTGCACCGGCCAGCACAGACCCGGCATGAGGGCAAGGACCAAGCTTGGGCCAGCTATCAGGGATGGGACCACCTGGCCACCACAGAGCAGCTGAGCCGCTGCCCAGCCCCACGGGGTCCCTGCCCCAGGACTCCACACTCGCCTTGCTGGATGCTCTCGTCGTACACCTTCATGTGCATCACCAACGTGGTGCTGTTGCGCAGCACCGTCACCTCCGTCCCGTCCTTCTTGTTGCAGGTGCCCATCCTCTCGGAGGCCTGGTCAGCCCACCACAGCTTGTCCCCTGCAGAGACAAGGCAGGAGCATGTGGCAGCATTCCTCACTCCTTCCTGCCCCAGGTGAGCTGGGAGAGGTGGGCAGGAGAGTTTGGGAAGGGCCAGGAGACAGGGAAAGGTGTCTCCCTTCGCCAGCCCTCACCCATGATGGCCAGGGCGGTGGCCTTGCTCAGCTGGCTCCGCACAGACTCGATCACCTCCAGGTTGCTGCCGTCCAGGTCACACCTGTTGATGGTGCCGTTGCCAGAGCTGATCCAGTACAATTTGCTCTCTGGGTAGTCGATAGCCAGGCCTGGAAAGGACAGGAATGTCACCGTGCTGGCGGCACGCAGGGACCGTCACAGAGCGGGAGGTGGGATGGGAGAGACAGGATGGGATAGAGAGAGTGGGCTGGTGGCGTCAGGGTGACACAGCACAGGGCAGCTGCCACCCCCCCGAGGAGCCAAAGTGGGGACTTGAGACTCTGCAGGACAACAAGGTGAGGCAGGGGGTCTTGGGGGACACAGGGGGGTCCGTACCAACAGGTCCCTTCTGGTTGGTGAAGAGGAGCGTGCGGTTGCTGCCGTCCATGTTGGCCACGCTGATGTTGTCCCCATCTGTCCAGTACAGCTTCCTGCACGTGAGGGGACACTGGGTGAGGGGACACAGTGTCAGCTCTCCCCTGCACCTTCCCAGCCCCTCGCCCTGATCGTGGCACGGCCTGGGCAGCGCCACAGCCCCTCGCCTCCACCCCGGAGGGGGTTTGGGGTTTGCCAAAGCCCTGAGCACATCTGGATCTGCACACGCTGGTGGGTGCACACCTACCACAGCCAGTTCTCCTTTGCACACACGTGTACAGACCTACCCCACACCCCCCATCTCCTGTCACACACTTACCACATGGGCTGACACACAGGGAGAGGGAGAGCAACCTGTCCTCTCCCCCATCACACGTGTGCACTGTCACACACACGTGTGCCTGCACGCACACCTCCTTCCTGTCAGCACCACATCCCAGACTCACCCCCGGAGTGGGTGAACCACCAGGCAGTGGGGCTTGTCCAGCCCCTGGATCACAGCGTTCTTGAAGGAGCCGTCCAGCCTGGCCACGTTGATCTGCTTCTTGTTGGCGTCGTAGCTGGTCCAGAAGAGGTTTCTGGAAACCCAGTCCACAGAGAGGCCGTGAGCATTGGGCAGGTCTGCAAGGGAATGGAGACAGGAGCTCAGCAGCCGTGAGGACGAGGCTGGGATGATGCTCAGATGAAGAGGAAGGTCCAATCTCATGGAGCATGAGGCTCTGGAAGGCTGGAGGTCCCAGCTTTGGGAGCGATGGTCCCCCATACTCACCCGCGGAGACGACGGTCTCCACGCCCGTGCCGTTGATGAAGGCTCTCTTGATGGTCTGGGTGCGGACATCTGACCAGTAAATGCGCTGCTCCAGAGCGTCGTAGTCCACCACGGTGACGTTGTCGATGTCGGGCACGGTGAAGGAGATGATGTAGTTGTAGTAGGGGTTGTCGATGTCCACGCCCCGGATCTCCATCTGCCGCGCGTACAGCAGGAACTTCTTAAACTCTGGGAGAAGAAGAGGGACAGCAGTGGGATGTCAGCTCTGGAGCACCTGCTCGTCCCCACAGCCCCCCAGGCAGATCCCTACCATAGCAGGTCGTGTTGTCCTTGTCCAGCTTCATGAGGTGGGGGCAGGCACAGGACAAGGTGCGGTTGTAGTTGATGAGGCAGAGGTGGGAACACGGCCCTTTGCCCCCGTTGGCTTCACAGGGATTAGGAGCTGCAAAAGGAGCAGGACTCAGCGACATCCCTGCACCTGGGGACACCCACCCGGGAGACCCCTGAGAGCTGCAGCCCCCCCCAGACCCTGCCTGCCCCATCATGGAGCTCGGATCATCATCCTGATCACCTGATGGGGGCAAAAGGGCAGCAAACAGGGGTGGGAGCAGTGCTCACCCGCTGCTCCAGGTGGGTGTGGGCACAGACCGAGTGCCAACGCCATCCCCTCGTGGTCCCCCCACCCCGTCCCACCACCTGCACTCCCCCAGCCTCACCCAGGGGCTGCCGGGAGGGGTGGTACACCTGCAGGTCAAAGGGCTGCGTATTGGTCCTCTGCACCACCGTCACGTTGTGCCCCGTCCACTTGTTGGCCTTGGCCAGCGTGTTGGTGCGCCAGTCGGTCCAGTACACCTCCCCGCCGTACAGGGTGACAGCGAAGGGGTGTGACAGGTACTCGTGTCCCCGCAGCACCTCGATGTGCCCCGTCCCATCATACAGGGCGGAGTAGATGGCGTCCGACCTGCGCGCGGCAGAGACGAGGGTGAGGCAGGTGGGGAGGGGGCACACGGGGTCTTTAACCCAACAGCAACAACCCACAGGGCCTAAGCAGCTGTGGGACGATTGCTGATTTACTCCAGGGATCCACAGGGGAGGAAACCCAGAGCAAGGACTGGAATGTGTTGGAGACACAAAGAGACCCCACAGCACAAAGGCTGCTCACTCCCAGCCCAAGGTAACACTGGAGTGAGGGGAAGGTCCAGACTGGGAGGGATGGGGATGAGGAGGCAGGGAGAGGTATCCTGGCCCTACCTGGCGTCGATCCAGAGGATCCGCTTCTCCAGGTAGTCGACAGTGAGCCCGTTGGGCCACCCCCCCGAGCCCGTCTCCTTGTGGATGGTGCGTCGGCCCGCGCCGCTCATGGAGGCGGCCTCGATGCGGGGCAGGCTGGCGTCCCAGTCCGTCCAGAACAGGATCCTGCCAGGAGGGACAGTGAGCAAGGACAGCAGCTCATGGCCTCGTCCCTCTGTAAGACCTCAGAGGTGCTGGCGTGTCCTGGGGAGCGCTGCCCCTCCTGCCTCACCCATAGCGAGGGTCCAGGGCGATGGCACGGGGGTGCTCGATGTCCCCAGCCAGCAACGTGGTCCTCATGGTGCCGTCCAGCTTGGCCACCTCGATCTGGTCCAGGTTGCTCTCCACCCAGTAGATGTTGCCAGCGATCCAGTCCACGGCCAGGCCCTCAGGGGTGGCCAGGCCGTACTGAATGACCACCTCAAAGCTGGTCAGAGCTGTGGAGCACAGCATGAGGGCTCAGGCTGGTGCCCCTTCCCTGGCCCACCCATCACCACCACCCCATAACCTCAACCCAGCTCAACAGGGGTTGATGGTGGGCAGACATATCCTCTCTGTCTGTGGTCCAGACCCCAACAGGTCAGCACCCATCCACAGTCCAGACCCCAAAGGGCTCAGGCCCTCCCACCCATGGTCCAAACCCCAAAGGGCTCAGCCCCCATCCACAATCCTGGCACTGGGCTCCTGCTGCCCTACTGCGGGGGCAGCACTGATGGGGAGGGGGCCCAGTTCTGTCACCAGCTGCAATTACAAGCAGGGAAGTGCTGGCAATGCTAATCAACTCCTGCATAACGAGAGCAGAACAGGATTACTATCAGGGCTGTGGGCTCCAGCCGCTGCATCACCACAGGGTGCCCCAGACTCACTGACCCCAGACCTGCACCCCTGCTTTCTCTCCAGCCAGCCCCCCAAGCCCCCAGGCTCCGCACCCCCATTCTCCAGCAGCTTTCCCCTGTAGATCTTGTCCTCCACCACATCAGTCCAGTACAGCGAGCTCTGGTTGAGGTGGAAGTCCAGGGCGATGGTGTTGCGCAGCCCGGGGACCAGGACGCTGTAGTCCCCGCGGTGCAGGTCAATGCGTCGGATCTCGTGGCGGTTGGAGAAGATGATGAACGGCTTGAAGGGGTCTGGGGGAAGCGGGGCAGGGTCAGAGGGGGCACAGACAAGGCACGGGACAGTGTGCCCGGCCCCAGCCACGTTGTCAACACACAGATCCCACCAAGACCCAGCCACATCCAACAGCGCAACCCTCAGCTCCGTGGGAGGACAAATCCCACCCTGAGGCAGCTGGGGGGCTGCTGCCAGCCCCTGCAGCCCCCCCAACACACACCCAGGCTGCGGCAGCTCTCGCCGTCGGGCTCCAGCATCCAGCCCTCGTAGCAGGAGCACTTGACGTTGTACTTGTCCTGCTCGCACTTCTGGCTGCACTTGAGGTGCTTGGCGCAGTAGCTCTGGATCTGGCAGGTCTTGTTGTCGGCGCCCAGCTCCATGCCCAGGGGACAGGAGCACACGATGCCCTCGCCAGGGGCCACTGTGCAGTTGTGGCTGCAGCCGCCGTTGTTGAGGGAGCACTGGTCTGCAGGGACAGGGTGCACTCATCACCTCCTCGTCCCCTCCAGAGACACCCCGTGTCGCCGCGCCCGGCCCCGCGCTCACCGCAGAGCTCGCCCTCGTCGGAGCCGTCGCCGCAGTCGTCGGAGCCGTCGCAGAGCTTCTCGGGGGGCAGGCAGATGGAGGTGTTGTTGGCACAGGTGTGCGAGGGGGGTTTGCACACCAGGGACTCACAGTTCTCCTCGTCGGAGTTGTCCTCACAGTCGCTGTCCCCATCACAGACCCAGGCCTTGCTGATGCACCGGGCTGGCGGGGAGGGGGCGAGGAGGGGGCAGAGCAGAACCAGAAGGGACGTTATTCCAGGCATTTCCAGATGTAATCCCAGGCACAAGGGAGTGTGTGTGGCAGGGAGGTGGGTGGCTCAGGGCTCCCCAGAAGTTGGACCAAGCTGCCCCACGCGGGACAGGTCAGGGAGGGCCTGGGCAGGGACATGGGCATTGTGTCCTTGTGGGGCCATTGTGGGGCTTAGTGTGTCAGCCCCGGAACTGGTGTCTCTCCACCCCTGTTCCCAACCCCCCAACATGTGTCCCAGTCCTTTAACCAGAAAGGAGAGAAGGGATCTGAGGATTACACCATCCACCAAGATCACGGTTCGTGGGTTGGCCACTTGTGTTTCCCCATTATCCCAGCACTGAGGACAGCTCAGCACGCCCCAGGTGGGTTCCCTTCTCCCCTGCTCTCACCCGAGTCCTTGCAGCCGAATTTGACGTTGGGGTCGCAGACGTGGGTGACGCCCTCGCAGTTCTTCTCATCGCTGGAGTCCATGCAGTCCGTGTCACCGTCGCAGCGCCAGCGCATGGGGATGCACAGCCCGTCCAGCCGGCACTGGAACTCATCCGTGTGGCAGCCCCCGGGCGGGCGCGTGGCTGTGGGGAGGGCACCCGCTCACTGCCTGTGCCCCAAGGAGCCAGGGGGCTCTGGGAGCGGGGGGTACCAGATGCTCAGCCAGCAGGGAAAGAGCTGGAGGCACCCAGAGGTGCAGAAGGGGGTCTGGGCACTGAGTGTGGACAGAGAAGGCTGCAGAATTCCCCGCCTGGAAGCAGCAGGGTGGCTCCGCTCAGGGTGGGGTTCGGCTCTCTGGGCGATGCTTGCAGTGGGGCAGGCCCTCCCCTGTGCTGGGGCTCACCCTGGTTGGTGCAGTTGGCGTGGGTCTCGTCGCTGTAGTCGCCACAGTCGTTGTCCCCATCACAGGTCCAGTGCACGGGGATGCAGCGCCCGCTGTTGCACTTGAACTGGTTGCTGGAGCAGGAGTGGCTGCAGCCGGCCTCGTCACTGTTGTCCCCGCAGTCGTTGTCTGGAGAGGGAAGGGGAGCGGGCAGGGGGTCAGCAGGCGCCCGGCTGGGAGGGGGCTGGCAGGAGGGAGGACAGCAGAGACCCCTCGCCGGGGAAAGCGGGGAACAACGGGGATCGGACAGACCACGCCGGCAGACGGGACGTGGGGTGGCAGCAGCCCCTCGGCGCTGGCAGCAGGACCCCCGCCATGGGCTGGAGACCCCCGGCCCTCCCGCCCCCCGCTCGCCACAGCACCAGCAGCGCACAGAGAAAATGAAACACAGAAACTGCATAGATCAGCCATGAACCTGGGGGGCCGCGGACGCCCGGCACCGCGGGATGCTCCGCTCTGGGGGGAGCGGGGCTGGGGGACAGGGCGCTCCTTTGGGGGTGCACCCATGGAAAGGGGGCTGGGGCAGCCAATTGGGGGGGGTCAGATTGCCTGGAGGAAACCCCTGCGTCCACTGTGGGCAGGGGGGACTTTGGTCTGAGGGTACCTGGACACTGGCAATGCAGCCCCTCTGCCCGCCCAGCACGGCCTGGGACCACCACAGGGCTCCACTGTGGATGCCCCATCTGAGAGTGGTCAAGGGGCTTTGCCTCGCAGTGCCTCACGATGGGCACAAGGGTGATGGCACTGATGGGGGCAATGGCACTGATGGGGGCAATGGCACTGCTGGGGATGATGGGCACAAGAATGATGGCACTGATGGGGAAAATGGCACTGCTGGGGATGATGGCACTGCTGGGGATGATGGCACTGATGGAGGTCACGGCACTGCTGGGGACAATGGCATGGTACTGATGGGGATGATGGCACTGATAGGGACAATGGCACTGACGGAGACAATGGCACTGCCAGCTGCCACATGGCCTCACCAGCAGTTCAGCTCCTGCACCTGCAGCCCCTCGACCTCTCCAGGCTCCCACCAAGAAGAGCCGCCCAAGGAGCTCTGCTCAGGGAGTGACGGCGGCTCCCTGGCACCTGGCACATCCCTCCTGCTGCTAGGGAGCATGGAGGACTTTGCTGGAGAGCTGGGGGACACTGCCAGAGGCACAAGGGGCATTGATGAAGAGGAGGAGGGCATCACCAGAGGTACAAGGTGCATTCCTGGAGGCACCAGGGGCATTGCTGGAGGCACAAGGGGCATTGCCAGAGAGGATGGAGGGCATTGCCAGTGTCCGGAGCAGCAGCCCCCAGGGCTTGCAGCCCTCTGGAGGGGGCAGGTTTGGGGGCTTGGGGGGCCAGGTGGGGGTCTGGTGCATGTTGATCTATGCACTAACCGGTAGGCTTTGGACAGTTCTTTTCGTCAGAGCCATCCCCACAATCTTTTTCTGAAACACAGAACCACCAGACAGGAGCGTGGGCACGGTGACAAACACAACACACCACGGCACACGCACAGCGGGCGGCACAGAGGCACCGGGACGTGGACATGGACACGGACACGGACACACAGAGGCACCGGGCAGCCCGGGAGGCGAGACCAGAGGCAGTGGAGGGTGCTGGGGGAGAGGGGGGCAGCTGGGCTGTGGGGACCCCCGGGTGCTGCAACTCCTGCCCCGGGTGCCTGGCAAGGCTTGGGGCTGCACAAAGGGCTCCATGCCACAGCAGGGCTGCCGTGGTGGGGCATCCCGGGAGAAGGGAGCGTCCCTTGGCAGGACTAGCTCCGAGGGAGCTCAGGAAAACTCCAGGGAGAATCCTGCACCCACAGCTCCACTCAGCTGGGCACCGGTGTCTCGCCTGCTCTGAAACCACTAATTATTCCTAACAAGGCAGAGCGGCTCAAAGACCAAAATAAACTTGTGAGGAAGGAAAGCAACCTTGGGGCAAACCCACTGTCGCAGGCCTGGCCCTGGAGAGATCCAAGGGCAGACGGGAGCTGGCTGGGAGAGCTCTCCTGCCTTCCCTGGGGCTGTGGGACCTGGCTCAGCCCCGCCGTCAGCTCTGGCCGTGCCATGCTTGGCCCCAGCACCAGGGCAGCGTTTTGGAAACCTTGCAAAGGATGCCAAGGTCTGAAACAACCCCTGCCAGGCTATTCCTGCAGCACTCATGGGGCGGGGGGCTGCAGGATGTGCTCAGCTTTGGCTCACACCCGCTCCCTTCAGGGCCTGGGCTCTGCCCTTCAGCACATGTTGAGAACTGGTCCCTGTCAGGCTGCACCCCCGCCTCGGGTCTCGCCATCCCCTCGGGAGCACGGCGGGGCCGGGGTCCTCACCGTTGTCACAGCGCCAGTTGATGTTGATGCAGCGCCCGTTGTTGCAGGTGAACTGCGTCAGGGGGAAGCAGGTCGGGTAGGCTGTGGGGAGGCAGAGGCACCATCAGCACGGAGGAGGTGTGCGTGTGCAACCCAGCCCTCGCAGCCCTGTGGAGCACCCCGTGCTCCCAGTGCTCCCAGTGCTCCCAGTCCCAGCTCACCGCACGAGGCGGACTCATCGGAGCGGTCCCCGCAGTCGTCGTCCAGGTCACACGTCCAGGAGATGGGGATGCAGCGGCCGCTGGCACAGGAGAACTGGTTGGGGGAGCAGGTCCGGGCTGGCCAGGAGGGACAGACAGAGCGTTAGTGGCTGGTGGCACCGTGTTCCACCAGGGGAAGGGGGAACAATCCCTTGGGCTCCTGCGAGCCCAAAGCCAAGGTGGGCATGGGGACATGTGAGACCCCGAAACCTCGTCACACAGGGACGGCTGTGGCTCAGGACAGGCTCTCCCACGGCTCCCTGAGGACGAGGCAGGTTCCTCACCTGAGCAGGTGGAGTTGGACTCATCCTCGTTGTTCCCGCAGTCGTTGTCCCCGTCGCAGAGCCAGCGGTTGGGGATGCAGCGGTTGTTCTTGCACTTGAAGCGGTCCGAGGGGCAGGTGTGCTGGTCTGTGGGGGGGACACATGCTCAAGACCTGCCTTCATCCCATCCCCTCCCCTCCCCACCCCCACNCCATCCCATCCCATCCCATCCCATCCCATCCCATCCCATCCCATCCCATCCCATCCCATCCCATCCCTCCTCTATGTCCAATGAAAAGAAAAACTGGGACAGAAAAGGGCTGGAGCCTAACACAAACTTGGGATTGGGATCCCAACCAACATTTTCCCCCTCAACCGCTTGAGCCCGCTCCTCTCCTCAAGCAGGGGACAAGACAGCCAGGTCCTGGCTGCCTAACCTTGCCCCAACCACTGTCCCTACATCTGGGGGAGCCTTAGCCCAAACCCCAGCACACAGGAGGGGGTCACGCACGGCAGAGCTCGGGGGCTTCGTCGCTGTTGTCCAGGCAGTCGTTGTCCCCGTCGCACTTCCAGCGCTCCTGGATGCAGCGGTTGTTCTTGCAGGCGAACTCCCCGGGCTGGCACTGTGGCGGTGGGATGTAGGACGGGTTGGCTGCCAAGGGGAAAGCAGGATTTTAACCAGGTGACCAAGTGCAGCTTTCCCGTGGGCAAAGGAGGTCCCCACGAGGGCCCCAGGCCAGCTTACCCTGGCAGGTGACTGAGTCCAGCCCCAGGATCTGGTCCTCGGCACAGGCGCACTGACGGCCCCGGGGGGTGGCCAGGCACAGGCTGCTGCAGCCCCCGTTGTTGACGCGGCATTTGTTGGAGCCCACTGCAGAGGCAAAGGGGTGAGGAGATGAGGCCTCGGTGCCCAGGGACCCCTGCGGACCCATAGGGGTGCCGGGTACCCCTGACTCCCTGGACTCCCTCAACAGGTGCCACAGTTGGAGCCCAGCTGGAGAACCCAGGGGAGGCTGTGGGGACCCCTCAGGGGACACAGAGCCTGATGGAATTAGGGTGGGAAAAACAGGGAAGGCTGGAAGGGCAGGGCGTTAGCACCAGGAAAGAAAGACAAGGTGCACGGGGATGGCTAAAAGGAAGCAAAAAAAGGTGGGGGGCTACTTAGCACAGATTTGCCCCCCTAGCCCCCCGTGCCCTCGCACCTTGCTGCTGCTGCGCGTCGTACATGCGGATCTCGAAGATGGGCGGGCGCTCGTTGCGGAGCAGGCTCACGGCCTTGGAGGCCTGGTCCAGCCGGTAGATGCTGCCGCTGCGGTACTCGGTCCAGAAGAGGAAGTTGCTGTAGTGGCACAGCCCGAAGGCGTGGTTCAGCTCTGGGCCCTCGTACACGATCTGCGGGTGTGGGGAAGGGAGAGGCTCCGTTAGCTGGGATGGGAGCTGGGGGACAGGGAAGGGCAGAGGAGGGAGGCAATGGCTTGGCTGCCCCAGCGCTGGGGTGATCAGTGTTCTAGGGCCATGCGACCCCCACTCGCCTTCCGCTCAGTGCCGTTGAGATAAACCATCTCGATGCGGTCGTAGAAAGCGTCCACCCAGTACAGGATCTTGGCCGGGATGTCCAGGCTCAGCCCATTGGGCCACAGGACGGTCTTGGAGGTGATGAAGATGTTGCGGTTGGAGCCATCCATCCAGGCCCTCTCGATCTTGCCCCTCTTGCTGTCCTTGGGATCCTCCTCCCAGTCCGTCCAGTACATCCACCTGCCACGGACACTAAACTGAGCCCTGGCTCTGCCGTCACAGCTCGTGACAAGACCCAGCCCTGTCCCCGTGGCCGTGTCCCCGCCAGCCAGCCCTGCCCACCCGGGCACCCGCACCCATTCAGGGGGTCCACCACGATGGCGCGGGGGTGCGTCATCTTCCCCTCAATCAGCGTCTTCCGCGTCTGGGCGGCCTTTTCCAGCCGTGCCACACTGATCGTCTTCTTGGGGCCATCATCTGTCCAGTACAGGTTGTTCCCCATCCAGTCCACGGCGATCCCTTCCACGTTGTGGATGCCTTTGGGGAAAAACAGGAGCGGGTTCGTCACCAGCCGGGAGGTGAGGAGTGGATGCAACAGCCCCGTGTGATTCACGGTGCATCCGGCACTGCCTGATCCCGACCCGAACCGATGGGGATCACGGACCCCCAGCCCCGAGGGCACAGGCTGGGCCCTCGCCACGCACCATCCTTCAGGATGGTCTCTCGCTCCGTGCCGTCGATCTTCTGGCGCCCGATGAGGTAGCTGGTGGTGTCGGCGAAGTAGATGAAGCCGGTCTCGGCGTGGAAGTCCAGGGCACGGGGGTTCATGAGGTTCTCGATGGGGATCATGTGCTCATCCGGCACCTTGGCGCCCATGTCCATCCCGCGGATGATGCCGGGACGGCCTTTCCCATACACCAGGAACAGCTCGTGCTCGGGCTCTGTGGAGAGACAGGGACATGTCCACCAGCCGGGCCAGGGCAGCGCCACGGGGGTGGCACTGGGGCTGTTGTGGGGTCACAGCTATGACAGAGGCTGGGCAGAGGCAGTGACTGGCCCCCACAGGGAGCGCAGAGCCCACGGCTTCAGCCCCTCGCCCACCACATTCCCTCCGGGAAGGCCAACACTCACTTTTGCAGGACTTCCCGTCGCTGCCCAGGCTGAACCCGGAGCGGCAGCGGCAGGTTCGGCTCTTGTGGCTGTTCCCAAGCAGGCAGATGTCCGAGCAGCCTCCCGGCTTCCCAAACTGATCCGGCTCACAGGCGTGGCTCCGCACTGCAACACAGAGCGGGGCTGCAGCGGCCGGAGGCACCGGAGCGGCACACGGAGCACAGGGGGACAGGGACACAGGTCTGCAGCCACAGGGACATGGAGGTGCTCTCATGGGTCCTCCCTGAGCTTTAGGGGGCCCCATTCCCCCCGGGAGCTCCCAGGTGGTCAGAGAGGGACTGAGCACAGGACAGCACAGAGAAGGGAAAGGCCTTTCCCATGGGAAGGATCCCTGTGGAGAAGCCAGCCCGGCGTGTCCCAGCACACCACCACAGCCACAGGACCATGCTGCCCCGTCCTGCTGCGCCAGCGGGATGAGCCCAGAGTGGGGACAGCCAGCACCCCCCGGAGAGCCCCTTAATCGCACTCCCTTTCCCGCTCGGAAATCTGATTAATTTTATTTTCTGGAAAACGCCGAGCAGGCTGCAGACACTAAGAGGATTTTAAAGGAGTAAATTGATTAACGGCAGGAAGGTGCTGGGGCTGGAGCAGGCAGGCAGGGATGGATGCAGGGAAGGTTCGGCACGGCACCGGAGCCTTTCAACTGCCTGGAAATCCCTTGGTGCTCGGGAGCACCGGGGTGAAAATGCTGGCAGTGCAGACTGAGAGTAAGTGGGACCATTAATATTTCAAGATGCCACATCTGCTCCCACATCTCTGCACTCTCCATGATCCATCAACCACATGGTGCAGCTGCCACGGGGATGCTGCCACAGCTCTCACAGGAAGAGACACAACGACAGCAGGAAATGGGGGCACCCCAGGGTGTTCAGCAGCCCCCAGACGCCTGGGGAGCAGGAATCCTAAAATCCCAGAACTCTTGAGGTTGGAAAAGACCTTGAAGATCATCAAGTCCAACCTGTAACTGATCCCCCACCAGAGCACTGAGTGCCACATCCAGTTGTTCCTTGAACACCTCCAGGGATAGGGACTCCACCACCACCCTGGGCAGCCCCTTCCAACGCCCGACCACCCTTTCCACGAAGAAATTCTTCCTGAAATCCCGCCCGAGCCCCCAGCTGAGGAACCAGTGAGCTGTTACTCCCAAGCCAGGGTCCCACCTGTGGGCTGGCGCCGCTGGTGGTAGATGTGCAGCGCCCCGCCCTTGTCCACCCGTGTCACCACCTGGTACTCGGTGCTGTTGAAGCGGTTGACGCGGATGACGCTGGTTTTCTGCTGGGCGTTGGCGTTGTCGGAGTTGGTGGCGTACAGGTAGTTCTCGAAAACAGTCAGCCCGTACAGGTGTTCGATCTGGAAGGCACCGTGTGGGCGTCCACAAGGAATTTAGGAGCTGTGAGAACCGGGCTCCGAGACGCGCAAAACCCCTGATCCCACCCCATGGCTCTTGCCCATCACTGGCCGCCAATGGGCTCTTGTCCATCAATGGCACAAGATCATCCTTGGCAGCACCATGCTCAGTGTTCTTTGCTGGCACAGTAAAACCAAAACTGCAGACCAGTGATGCCCAACGCATCAAGCTCTGATACACCGCCAGCCCTCTCCCCTGACCCCAACCTCCCCCAAACCCGCTCACCAGGATGCCCTGGATGATGGTGTGCCTGTTCTTGCCCTCGTAGTCCACCACCTCGATGTAGTCCAGGTAGGCATCAGCCCAGTACACCAGCCGGTTCACCAGGTCCAAGGTGATGCCATGTGGGAAGACGATCTTGCTGTCCACCAGCTTGGTGCGGTTCTGCCCGTCCATGTCACAGCGCTCCACCTTGGGGATCTGCCCGTAGTCGGTGAAGAACACTTTGCTGGGGGAGAAGAGCAAAGGAGGGAGCTCAGAGGTGGGATGGCTCACCCCTGGGAGAAGGGAGGATGTGGATGCGTGGACGGCACACTGAGCTCCCCGGGGAGCTTCAGACGTGTTGGTGTCGCTGGAGGAGGTCCAGGGCCATCCACATGCACACATGCGGTTGTACACATCAAAACACAACCTGAGGCATCCGCCTGTGCATCCCAGAGCTGTCCTGCCCACGGGCTTCCCAACAGGGCACAGCAGAGCTGGGGATCAGCACTGCTGCCACAGAGCCCAAGGGACTTAACTCAGTCACCTCTGGGGCCTGCCTGCACCAGCCTTACTCCAGCCTGGAGTCTCTCTCCAGGATCCTCTGTAATATTTTTTTATTTACATGAAATACTCCCAATTTTCTGCTCAATAATACCAGCTTTTTCCATCCAGGCAAGGAGGGAAGCGCCCATCAGGAAAGCAGCAGGTGAGGGGGGAATTTTCCTCTTTGCTGGTTGCTCTGCTCTGCCCACTGTGGCCTCAGCCACGCCAGCTCCCTCCTCCCGGGGCCTGGCAGCTGCCCTCTGCGCCCTGAGCTGCTCCGATGATTCAGCATCCCGGTGTCCCCATCCTCGGGATTGTGCCGAAGGCAGCAGCCAGACACACTGGCATGAGGGAGCTGCTCCAGCAGTGCAGGGAGCCGACTGTTTCAGCTCCCAAAAGCTGGAGCAAAGCTGTGACCACGCTGTGTGGCACGAGCTGGAAGCAGCAGCTTATCCCGAGCTGGGCCAGGTGTGTCCCGCAGGACTGAGCCCTGCGGAGCTGGTGGAGTGGGAAATCTCCCTGCAGAGAGGGGGGCTCACACAGGCAGGCACAGGAGACCCCTCACCCCACAGGGACCCTTGCCAGCTGTCTCCAAGGGCAGTGAATTCCCAGACTCACCCCATGGCTGGGTCCAGCGCAATTCCCTTGGGGTTGTACAGCTCCAGGTCCAGCAGCGTGACACAGGTGTCCCCGTTCTTGTTGCAGACGAAGATCCTGTCATCGATGTCATCCACGAAGTAGAAGTTGCCCGTGAGCCAGTCAATGGCCATCTGCTCCACGTCTGGGCCAGGAGAGTGAGAGAGGGGGGTTAGGCAGGAGGGGAGGGAGCTGGGAGCCCCCCGGGATCATAAACACCAACACAGCCAAGGAAAGAGGCCACGGGAGCCACGAGGGCACCGGGACCTGCACCATACCAGGGATCTGCCCTGGTCACCCCACGTGGAGCCACACAGCACCCACGGCACCCACGGCACCCAGGGCACCCACAGCACCCCGTCCTCTGCTCCCCAGGGACGCGGGACCTGCTGCCCCTGGACAAACCAGAGACATCACACACAACCAGGAGAGCACCCTGCAGAAACACTGGGAATTCATCCTGCAGAAACACTGGGAATGCATCTTGCAGGAACACCAGTGGAGCCAGGGGAAGCTGTGCAAGGTGGGCACTGGAGGAGGGAGTGGGCAGCAGGGAAGGGGAAGGGGCTCCAACAGCGGCACCAGGATGGGACACATGGCAGCGGGGGGGCTGTGGGCAGATCCCGCTGGGCGAGGCAGGAGCAGAGCTAATCCGGAGCCGCAGGGACACCCCGGGGCCTGGAGCAGGTGAGAGACAGCACCTGGCACACAGCGTGTGAGTATTTAATTAAACCAGTGAAAGCCTGTTAAATCGGATAAACCCAACGCACCCGAATTCCTGCCTCGCCACCGGGTCAGTGCTCAGCGCTGCTCAGCCCCCTCGGGCACCCGCTGGGCCAGAGGCCGGGCTGAGGGGCTGCAGCTCCCAGAGATTCCAAGTATTTTGGAGGGCTGTCCCTTGGATTAGTGTCCCCCAAGACCCCGTGTCCCCGACAGAGCAGCACCACAGTCAGCACGGACAAGGCAGAGCAGGGATGGGGCACAGCAGCCCCCCAGCTCGGGCATCCCGAGGTCAGAGGGACCCAGACAGCTCTGGAGCAGCAGGGACGGGCACAGCAGACCCCCAGCTCGGCTACCCTGAGGTCAGCAAGACCCAGACAGCTCCAGAGGAGCAGGGATGGGGCACAGCAGCACCCCAGCCTGAGCACCCCAAGGTCAGAGGGACCCAGACAGTCCTGGAGGAGCAGGAACAGGGGCACAGCAGCCCCCCAGCCCCAGCACCCCAAGGCCAGCAGGACCCAGACAGCCCTGGTGGAGCAGGGCCAGACACCACTGAATTATTAACCAACGCAGGAGCTCGGGAGGGAAAACATGAATCAAGCCAGGAGGTTTTGCAATGCCCCACACCCCCCCTGCTCCTGGGGTTCGCCCCGGCGATGCCGAGTCCATCCACGCTGCCGGGACGGGATGAGACCACGGGATGAGCACGCCGTGGGCTGGGGGTGCACAAACCCCAGTCCCCAGTCCCTGAGTTATCCAGGCCAGCTCACTCAGCCCCTCGTGTCCCCGTGGCCCTGGGGACGGGGATGGGGACGTGCAGCCAGCGGTGATGCCGACAGTGACCCCCCTCCGGAAGGGTGAGGCCGCGGCGCCTGCAGCCACCACCCGGCGTGAGGCAGCTCGTAAAAACAAGTGCAAACAGCCCGAGCCAAGGAATGAGCATCAACCCCAAACCAAGGCCAACGCAGGGCTCCTGCCGCGCTGCCCAACGTGCCGGGGCCGGCACAGGGCTCAGGGGGCTCCCGGTCCAGCCAGGACCCCCCAGCCCGGCTCCTGGGTTGAGAGAGGGGTTTGTGATGAGCAAAAACCACCTGAAAATGTGCACTGGGGTGGCAATGGCCACACTCTCCCCCTGAGATGGGGCTGCCGGAGTCCTGCTGACACAACCAGCACCCACCGCCCTCCCCTGCACCCCCCCCAACACCCCCAAACCCTCCTCTGACGTGGGGAGGGGGCGGCAAGGCCCTGCCGGGGCGAGAAACACTTCAGCAAAGGGATGTGCAAGAATTCCCCAAAAAAAGCAGGTCTTGGCTGGCGCCTGCCTGGCTGAGTCAGAGTCACAGGACCGGGGGAGCGATCCAAGCAGGGGCGGATGGGGAGCGTTGGCGGGACAGTGTGGGGCCCTCGCCCCCCGCCCAGGGCTGTGGACCCCCAGATTCCCCTTCTCGAGGGGGTCCAACCATCGTCACCCCATGACCAGCGCCCTTTTCCCGTTGCTCTCCGGCCTCTCCGGCCGCATCCCGCCGAGCCAGAGCTGAGTCCAGCCCATCCGACGGGGGACGTTCATCAACGCTCAAAGAGGAATCCAAAGGGAAAATGGCCAAAACAAGCCACAGACTTCCAGCCCCGCGCTCCCCTCACATCCATCCTGCCACGGCTGCCTCTCCCCAGGGCAGCAGAGGGTCCTGGTCTGCCCGGGGGTCTCCGGCCGGGCCCCAGCTCCGAGCAGGGCAGCACTGGGCCGGGGGCTGGGGGTGACGCAAGCACTTGCTCCTCTCCCAGGCTGTATTTTTGCAGCTGGAAAGCATTACCCTCCTCAAAGGCTTTTGTTTTCGAGCTTTGCTTCTTCTCTCCCTGCTCGCCATCCTCCCCGCTCCTTCACAGGAATCACTTTGTATTTTTTTTTAATTATAATTATTATTATTATCATCATCATCATCATTGTTATTTTCATCATTTTTATTATTATTATTTTCAGCTCTTTCTTGTAGCCTCAGCTAAACCTGGACTTCCTCTTGAACTTTTGGTGGAAGCTAATTTAGAAAACGTCTATTTTTAACCCCTGGCATCGGCCTGCAGAAACCTTCCCCCCCTCCTCCTTGCCAATCCTTGGAGAGGGGAGGAATGGGGGGCACAGACTCTCCTCCCTGTGTCCCCCCACCCAGAGTGGGTGCCTGTGGCCAGCTGTGGCCATCAAGAAGCACCTTGGACCTATCTGAGGGGACCAGCAGGCATGACCCTGTCCTCTGGCGGGGTCCTGCCATGACTTCCATGGGAGGAAGAATCCGGGAGGCAGCGACCACCGCCTCCTCCCGCAGCCCCCCGCGGCAGAGTGGGTGCCTCTCCCCACCAATTTCCATCCTGGAATCAATCCTCCTCCTTGCTCAACCTCGGCGGGGCTTGCGGGCGATTGCGACACGCCGAGCTCATTTCCCAAGATTTATTTATTCGAGAGTGTTTGGAAAGGAGCTGGCGGGGGCAGAGAGCAGGGAATGTTGGCCTTTCCAAGGCTCTTCCTGGGAGAGGCAGCCAAACAACCTCACGGGGCCAGGGTCCACGCTGGCAGCCTCCCTCAGGGGGGAAGGCGGCCTTCCCGGTGGGGAGAGTGGATGGAGGGAGGACGGAGGATGAGGGAGCACCGAGAACTTCATCAAAGTTGCTCAACACGGGCGGGCTGGCAACTTCAGCAAACCCCAAAACCCACCCGCACAGATGTTTCCTGGTTTCACACCCGCCACAGCCCGAGTGATCCTGACCGGGCTGTTCCTGAGGTCCCTGCCACAAAATCCTCTCTGTCACACTCTGCTCGGATTGTCCCTTTTCAGAGAATCCCAGAAAGGCTTGGGTCAGAAGGGACCTTAAAGATCATCCCATTCCACCCCCTGCCATGCGCAGGGGCACCTTCCACTATCCCAGATTGCTCCAAGCCCCATCCAACCTGACCTTGGACACTTCCAGGGATGGGGCAGCCACAGCTGCTCGGGACAACCTGTGCCAGGGCCTCCCCACCCTCACAGGGAGGAATTTTTTCCCAAAATCCCACCTAACCCTGCCCTGCGTCAGCGGGAAGCCATTCCCCCTTGTCCTAGCACTCCAGGCCCTCATCCCAAGTACCTCTCCAGCTCTCTTGGAGCCCATTTAGGCACTGGAAGGGGTTCTAACATCTCCCTGGATCCTCCTCCAGGCTGGACATCCCCAGCTCTCCCAGCCTGTCTCCGTGGCAGAGGAGCTCCAGCCCTCGAAGCATCTCCATGACCTCCCCTGGCCACATCCTTTTTATGCTGGGACCCCAGAGCTCCAGGTGGGACAGCCCCACTCAAAGAGCTCCTTGACACAAGCAGGTCGCCGATCCCACATTTCCCACCGGAGCTGCAGCCGGAGGTTCTCCCTCCCTTAACCTGAGCCACCGATTTACCCCACTCCCAGCGAGGCACTGCAGGGCTGTGGGTTTTTTGGGGAAGGAGCTTTGCTGACCCAGCACATAACTTTGCTCTGCATGAATCAGTCGCTGTGCAGTCTGCAAACACATCAATTGTGGCCTGACAGGAGGAGGAAGGAAACACACAACCTTCCCTCGGATTAAACCAGGGATTTCGACAGTCCCCAAACAGCTGCGAGGGGGACGCGGCCACTCAGCAGCTCGTCCAGACTCCTGCAAGTTGAGTGAGGAAGCAGGGAAACCCACTACAGCTGTGGAGGTTCAACAAGCTCGGGAGTCAGCACGGCAAAACGTTCCTGAATTTCAGAATCGCTGAGGTTGGAAAAGCCCTCCAGGATCACTGAGTCCAACCTGTGACCGATCCCCACCGGAGCGCTGAGTGCCACATCCGTGTCATTCCTTGGACACCTCCAGGGATGGGGACTCCACCATTTCCCCTGGCAGCCCTTTCCAATGCCTGATAACCATTTCCATGAAGAAATTCCTCCTGAAGTGTGGGGATGCGGCACTTGGGGACGTGTTTTAGTGGTGCCCTGGCAGTGCTGGGTTAATGGTTGGACTTGACGATCTTAGAGGGCTTTTCCAACCGTAATAATTCCATGATTTTAAGTCTGGGAGAAACTCCACTTCCCAGGTACCCTTCAAGAGAGCACTCCCAGCAGAGCAGGACAGGGATGGTGGCCAGGAGTCCCAGCTCTGCTTGAAGCAGCCAGAGTCCAGGCACGGAGTTCCAGCACCAAATCCTTGTGCCCACTCTGCTGAGGAGGATTTTCCCCTTGCCCCAGCTCTTGGAATGGAAAACAGAGACAGACCGAGCTCCGCTGCCAACGTCTGGCTTTAAATAAAGAACAATAAAGTAAATAAAGAATATTTATGTTCAAGCACATCTACAACAACAGCCCAGTTCTTGCTTCCCCACGATGGACCAGCCCTGACACGAACCCCAGGCACCTCAGGAGGCACCGGGAGAACCGTGGGGTCCGTGGGCCAGGTGACAACCCAACAAAGCTGCCCGTCCGTGACAGAGATCCCACCCGGAGAGCAGCCGGAGCTGCATCCCCTGCTCCCAGCACAACCCACCCCGCAGGGCCAGGGCGGGCCGTGGCCAACTCGCCACCCACCGAGACGCCCGGGCGGGTGGGCGGCCGCCCCACGAGCCCCCCGGCGCCCCGAGCCGCCGGCACGCGGCCTCGGCGGAAAAACAGCTTGGAAAAGTTGCCGAATGTTTCGGCTCAGAAGCGCCGGCGGCGCAGGAACGGAGGCTCGTCAGGAATGCGGTCCCCAGGGCTGCTCAAATACATCGGTTTCCTACTTTCCTTTTTATAGGGACTGATCCGTTTGATACATTTACATAATACCATAATCTGGAGGAATTTCTGCCTCTTCCCTCCACAGACATCCTCTCCCCGGGAGAACAAGACCGTCTCTGTGACGGCACCGTGCTCCGTGGATAAACACTGCTCCTGGGGACAATTTTCCTTAATTAGAAGTATGTTAACAGGACGGGCACAAAGACAAACTCCTGCCCCGAAGGGCGCCGGACGGCCGGACAGACACCCCGTGCCCCCGAGGGTCCGGCACGGCCCCCCTGCTCCCAGGAACAGCCGACTCCTTGTGTCCGAGCTGGGCAGGAGGGGACGGCGGAGGGGACGGCCACCACCACACATGGCCACCGCCGTCACGTCAGCCTCGTTCCCTCAGCAAACCAGGCTCAAAAATAAATAAATTCACCTCCCTCTCTGCTAGGATGTTTCGCTCTGAGGAGGAACCGCTGGGTGGAAGCCGGTGGCCCACGGCCAGGATGTCTGACTCGGCGCTGGGATGGATCCCTGGGGCTCTGCGCGCACTCACGCCCGCCCCACACAAGTCAAACGTTCCTCCGGGGTAAGACAGGCCCCCCCCGGGGCTGTGTGGCCCCCCTGGAGGGACATCCCATCCCAGGGACGGGCTGGTGAATGGAAGATGCTGCAGCATGGCCCTTCTCCAGGGAGCCCTGGGCTGTTGGACCCTCAGCCCATGTGCTCTCCGTGCCTCGGACCCCCAGGGCAGCACCACAGCTGCATCCAAAGGGAAGGAACTGCGTCCAAGGGGTCACTGGCACCTCTCCAGCCCCACACAGCACAGCCCCCAGCTCCCCAGGGTGGGGACACCCCAAACCCGCCCCCTCCCCATGTCCTTGCTCAACCCTGCAGCATCCCTGTGGAGCGCGGCTGAGGCACCGGAGGTGGGAAAAGCAGGAACAGGGATGGAACGAGCTCCCGGCTGCGTGGAGGGCAGCCAAGGGACTGCTAATTACTCTGCCTTAATGAGACCATTCCATGGGCACAAATATTCCGCAGAGGCCGAGGGAGGGACAGGGCGCTTGGCTTCCTTCTGGGTGAGAGGAGAGAGACACAGGAACCCAGGGACTGCCATCAGGGTGATTTGGAGGGCGGGGGGATGAGAAAGCAGAAACGGGGCCAGCGTGGGCAGGGAGGCTCCTGCGGGGCTCCCGCGGTGAACCCGGCACGAGGCAGCACAGGACGGACAGACAGATGTGCGCAGGGACAGACAGATGTGCGCAGGGACAGACACGCTCCTGTCCATGTGAAACCAAAGCCATCCCTGGGCACGAGAGGATCCTGATGACTCAGGACATTGTCACCCTTTTGTCTCCAGCAATGTGGGAATGCAGCTCGTCCCACGCTCACCACCTCAGGGACGGCGGGAGGGAGAGGTGGGGGAGCCACAAGACCCTTCCTCACCCTGCCACCATAGCCTGGGGGATCTCAGTCCCCTTGGGGCTTTATTTCTGTCCCCTATGAGGGGAAACCCCAGGCAATGGAAGTCAGAGGTGCTGGGCAGAGTCACAGCAGGGTCCCGAGTGCCTCGGTGGCAGATCTGCCCCCAGGATGAATAGGGACCAGCAGGTACTTCATTAACAGATTGATTAAAATCATCACTGGGAGGTTGCTGCCTCACACCAGCACAGCTCCAGACATGGCCCCCACTCTCTGCTCCCCTCAGTCCCTGTTCCCCCCATCCCCTGCTCCCCTCCAGCTCCTGCTCTCCCCCATTCTCTGCTCCCATCTGACCCCTGCTCTCCCACGTGGTCCCTGCTTCCCCATCCTCTGCTGTCCTCATTCCCCGCTCCCTCACAGCCTCTGTCTTCTCCCATTCCCTGCTCTCCCCCATCCTCTGCTCCCACCCAACCCCCGCTCTCCCACCTGGTCCCTGCTCCCCGCCATCCTCTGCTCCCCGCCATCTCCTGTCTTCTCCCATTCTCTGCTCTCCCCCATTCTCTGCTCCTGCCCAACCCCTGCTCCCCTCCATCCTGGTCCTTCCTCTCTCCCATCCCCTGCTCCCCTCCATCCCCTGCTCCCTTTTATACCCTGCTCTTCCCCATCCCCTGCTCACATTTATTCTCTGCTCTCCCCCATCCCCTGTTCCCCCACAACCTCTGCTCCCACCCATCCCCTGCTCCTCTCCAGCTCCTGCTCTCCCCCAGCCTCTGATCCCATCCAACCCCTGCTCTCCCATCTGGTCCCCGCTCCCCACCATCCTCTGCTCCCCTCATTCCCTGTTCCCCACCATCCCCTGCACCCCACCCCACTCTGGTTGTCTCCCATTCCCTGCTCTCCCCCATCCCCTGCTCCCCTCCATTCCCTGCTCCCACTTATCCCCTGCTTTCCCCCATGCCCTGCTCCTCTCCATCCTCTGCTCCCATTTATCCCCTTTTCCCCCACCTGGTCCCGCTCTCCCCCATTCCCTGCTCTTCCCCAGCTCCCACTTTCCTGCCTCCCTGCAACAAGAACAGCCATAAACAGTTAAAAAAAAAAAACCCAACAGAAAGGAACCAGGAGATGAAGTTACCAATCATCCCGCTCTCCTGCCAAGTGAGTTCACGTCGGAGCCTCTTTCTTGGCCAGGATGAGGCAGCAAGGAAGAAAAATAGCTTTCCATGCAAAGTGGGGGAAGAAATGTACTTGGATTCCTCTGCAGAGCAACACTGCCCTGAAATCAATCTGTCCCAGCGCCCACAGCTCCTCTGCCCGCTGGCACTGGGACAGGCCATTCCGAGTGACAGGGCTGAAATGGAGTCAATGAAAACACCCTCCGAGCCGTGCGGGCTGGGATTGATGCTGCCCAGGAAGGTATTTTAATAGTGGCCAGATTGCTGGCATTTAGGGCTTATAATGCACTCGGGATCAAATGTCCTGATATTTCAAACCCCTTCCTGGGGGCTTGTTTTCTAAAGGAAAACAACAAACCTTAAACCGAGAAATAATAAATCACGGCACCTCCGCAGCCCTTTCCCAGCAGCCCCACACGTATCCTGCCAAGCTGCAGAATTCCTGCCTGCTCTGCCTGGGAAGGAGCAGTGCTGGG
>WBMZ01014191.1:0-74117 GCA_013400975.1 Atrichornis clamosus | reverse complement strand
AACCTCAGTGATTCTGTGATTCAAAATATAAATACCACAGTGATTTCAGAACTAGGAAATGATTCTGTGACTTAAAAGAAAGCACCAAGAGATGAAGTTGATTTCTACGTTGCTGCTACTGAATGGTACTCATAAAACATCTGTTTTGATAAACTATTTTAAATTCTGGGATTACCTATTTATACTGCGTTACAACCACTTTCATTTTAGCCCATCAGTACTGATTTTAAATTTTCAGCTCCTTTTGAACTTCAGAAGCAGAGAACTTTCTGCTTATTTCAGACCTACTCAGGTGGGTATACAGCAGTATTCCTGGGAACTTGATGAAAATAAAGAAACAGTCCTGTGGCTAATAAAAGATTGTGTGTTTTTTCTAAAAAAAAACCCTTATAAGCTTGCCCTGCAGTTAAACTGCTATAGCAAACAGTAATAGTCCATTCACATCTATTATAAGAGGAGTATCACCTGCAGTTTTATTGACTGTCAGAAAACAGGTCCCATTTCGCGAAACAATAAAAATCAAATTTAGTGTAAAATCTCCCAAGGTTGTAGCCTGTAACCTTATAACATCAGAAATGACAGTAGTAAGCCTTTTTTTTCCTCCTTTTTTCACTTCAGACTCCAAAAGAAATCAGAAATTATATTCCAGAGCAGGGAGTGCTGCAGACATAGACATATAACCATGCAGACACACAACAAAGGTATCAGAAAATGCTTTTAATTTGTTTCTTTTCTTAGTGCTCTACACCTCTAGTCAACACAGAAAGGCACAGCCTGTTAGTCCAAAATTCACAGGTAAATTTTAAGGACTAAACAAAATATAAATCATTAACCACAAAATATAACTTTGCTTTTCCTAGTCTTTAATCTTTCACCACTTGGGTTCACACGAATAATTATGCAAACACAGTGAAAGAACATATGGGAAGTGCAACTGAACTCCTCAACTACAAAGTCAGTGGCAAAGTTTTGGTCTAGGAGGGGCTACGAGAGGTGGCTTCTGTGAGAATCTGTCAGAAGTTTCCTCCATATCCAACAGAGCCAACGCCAGTCAGCTCCAAGACAGACCTGCTGCTATGCAAGGCTGAGATCATCAGCCATGTTGGTAGCACCTCTGGAATAACTTATTTAAGATGGGAAAAAGTAACCTGTGTTGCAGTTACTGCATCCAGATAAAAGAGGAGAGAGAATACGTGAGAAACAACCCTACAGACACCAAGGTCACTGAAGGAGGAGGTGGAGGCAGTGCTCCAGGCACTGGGGCAGAGATTCCCCTGCAGCCCATGGTGAAGGGACCCATACAGAATATATGAAAGGACGCTGGGGAAGAGTGAAGGTAAATGTATCCTTGCTATTCTGCCCTCCATCAGTACCATAGATAAGGTTCAGATTGGACAACGGGTGGCAGCTCCGCTATTCTAGATGTTGATCCTTCTTCTCTGAATGAGAAGTCAGGAGTGAGTTTTCAGAGCTAAAGTATTTGATAGAAGGGCAGGGACTTTGAGCTCTGTCTTGAAGCATGTTCACTGCCAGAAATACAAGAACAAAAGCTATGATCTTAGAAAAGAGGCAGCTTCCTCCAGACCCCTGTGGACCAGGTCATTTCCCTCAGCACTTAAAAAAGGAGTTGGCCATGGGTTTTGCAGTGCAATCTGCACTCCAGGTACCTTATATCCAATTCCAATGACTGCAATATTCTTCGCTTTTTTGTCATAGACCAAAATCAAATACTGGAATTGCCACCACATTCCCAACTTCAGAAATGCTTTCCTGCAGCTTCTTCATTAAAACAACTTAAAATGCCGCATCCATATTTGCCTTCAAACCCTACTTTTCACTGAAGGGAAATCCATGTGAATAGACTGGATGAAACTGCACGCTACTGTCAGTCTTTCTAGGTAGCCTGACTTAGTTGCCAAATGGGAATATTTGAATGTACATTTAAAATGTTTAAAATAAGAAGCTGTAGAATAAATCTTGGGCTGTACCAATACACAAACATGCGATGCAAAATATATTTACCAACATTTTCTATTGAAGACATTTCCTCCTGAGAAAAAAAGATTCTGATAGATTTTCAAAACCAGTTTGGAGTCAGATACCTCAGTGGCCGAATATTCACCCCAAAGTACTCATTAGCTCCATTCACTTCATTTCCCAATTTCACATTCATGCTGAAATTAGATTAAAGTTCCCTAAAATTAGAAACAGATAAAACATTCAGTAATACAGATTATTAGACACTTTTTCTGATACCATGCATAGCCACACTTTAAGGAACTCTCCAACACAGAACATTGCTTGCTTCATGTAGGAAGGAAAGTTACATTTAAAAACAATGGACCCTATTTACACTGGTGATCTATTGCTTTGTGTTTTCAAAGAGACAGAGATCCTTATCTGTAATGGAAAGGTTATTTAAAAAAAGGAATGCCAACTCAGAATTAAATATTTAACAAATAGTGAAATGTCAGAGTGAGGTGCACATATAAATTTGGAATAGTCTTTACAGACTTCACAATGCTGATTGCAAGATTGGAATTTGTACCTGAAGATATATACACACAGAAAAATTCTAAGCCTCTCTAAGCAAGCTTTTATTTTCCATCAGTCCTGACATGAAAAACTGGGGAAGAACTTCAGGGGAACAAAAATTCAGCCTACTCACCTATTCCCTACCTGCTTATCTTCAGCGTCCATTCTGGAAAAAGAATAAGCCTACTTTTCCCTCACTTAAACTCAATATAGAGTTGGACTCTTATTCAGAAAACTTTAGGATGGAGTAAAAGTTTGTGTCTGAATTAACTATTTGTATATGGACCAACCATTTAAACATGCAGCTAGGATCACTTAGATAGTCCAAAGATGCCCATCAGGAGCCATTTCTTGTACCTTTCAGTGCAGGCATGTTCCACTGCATCTCTCTTGTTAAGTCCCATTAACTGCAAGGGACCTCGACCAGACAACCAAATAAAAATTACTTGTTACAGAAGATGGACTCACTTGTTTCAAGCTGAGGTTAAAACAGGCTATACAATTTCAGGTTTGCCCAATTATCAGTTTGAGCTTTCGCTTTTTAGCCCAGCATGAGTTCAGATTTGAGCCTTAGTCAAGTAAATAGCTGCCTCAAACAGGAGCTGAACAAGCTATCTTCATTAAAACTTCTCTACAGAGAGTTTGAGTGTTTGGGCAAGAAAAGAAAAGGAGGAGAGGAAAGCAAATGAGGCTCTCAGACTAAGAGTTCCCTTTCATCTAGGCAATGTAATGCAAATCTTCTCTGTTGTGCATTTTAAGATGTAAATTGGATTCAAGTTGATGTCCACCTGTCTTGAACCAGCAGGGATGTCTTCCCATTTTTATCAAAGCATCTCTCTGCCAATTACTGGCTGTTGTGACAGTTGGAGATTTTTTGTGTGTGTGCAGACTTTTACAAATACAAACTCATTAAAATTAGATCTTACACTTTCTTATTTCAAGAAAAACTGTCACTGAAAAATATCAGGGGTCAAGTGATCTGTATAGTCTAATTACATCCTAAACTACCTAGATGCTGATGTTTATGAGAAAAAAAGAGTCCTATTTTCTTGTCTTTTCCATTTTCAGAATTTTATTCTTTTTAAGAGGGGAAACCATTATGTAATATAGAAAAGTACTCATATTTTTTACTCACTGCAGACAACTAACTCTCTGTTTATTAAAGTAACTTTTATTTAATGGCAGCAAGCAAAAATTTCCCAAATAACTTAAGTAAATTCTCTGTCATTCCATAGAAAAGTAGATATTTTTTAGAACAACTGTACAGAGCTCATATACTGGAAATCACCATATCGTTAACAACAGACAAGAAGTTCAGATCAAGTTGCTATAATACCTAAGCTTTTTAAAAACGCAAACTTTCATTTCACTGATCACAAAACAGATATGACTATAATTTGTTCAGTGGTGAAAAGGAAAAAAATAGAACAATTTATTTTTTTCATCTTATGAAATTTTTCAGCAGATTGGCTTTAAAAGTCATATTTTCTTTATCATATTTTCACAGGTTGAATTATTCCATTGTAGTATCTTGGTACAAGAAACATTTCGTGACCAATTTTTTCTAATGTTCTGTATTTGAAATGAACACTGTAGATATGCCACGACTTTGGCTACCAGGGTCTCAGAGTCAGTTTTCCAATGTGCTTAGGCAGATGTATTCTGTGCATGCAGTAATATTTGATAAGCATACACAGCACAGTAGCTATATTTATGATAGATTTCAGCTGTTACCTTAGGGTTTCTTTCCTCACCACCCTTTCAGCAGAAAACATGCCTGAAAACTCTTGGCAGGCAGGTAAAGGTGCAAATGTTAAGGGAAAACTGAAGGAGATTTTGGTACCTGGAAGAATCAGAGGTGGAGAGGGAGACCTTTCAAGGTCTAGAATGCTTTGCTCTGGATCAAAACCATGTTGTGTGGTACATACATGCTTATTTAAGGGGAGAGTTGATCTAGAAAATCTCCTGAGAAACTACAGGATTTCCTCTACATTTCATTTGGCCTTGCAATACAAAGAGTGCAGTAAAATACCAGGAAAATTTTTTTAAACAGCAGAAAACATAAAAAATGTACTTGTCAGAAAAGTATGTCACAGAAGGTGGGGTGGTCTTTTTCCCCTCTTTGTGCATATATTGCTCAAATCTGTGGGCTTTACTTTTTTTGGTGGTGTGGACATGTTCTGGTTTCAGGACACATTTTCTTTTGGTGGGAGGAGAGGCACACATTCTCTCTCAAGCATACAGGTTTGCTATCAGATTACTAGAAATCACTTATCAATATTGCAGATGATTTTTTGTTAAGAAGAAGAGAAAAATCTACCTAGATGGCACTGCCAAGAATACCTGGCACATTTGAGCTTCCAGCCACTGTGTGCTCTCTTGTCTGTACCTCTCTCCTCAGAGCATTTCCCTACTTTCCCTCTCACTTCGCACTTCCACTGGAACATGAAATAGCAGGTTCACAGCAAAACCTTGAGCCTGACGGAAGGAAGGCTCTGTGGTTCAGGGGGAGCTGCTGGCAGATGTGCCTCACCGTGGAGAGCAGTACCACCTGCAGGGCTGGCATGGCAGGAGCTGGGAACCTGGCTCAGGAGAGTCAAAGGCAGTGACAGACCACAGTGCGGGAGCATGCAAACGGGACAGGAAAGGGACATGAACCAGGAACCACTACTTGTCCATTTCTAAGGAGATGGGCAGCCTGCTTACTTGGACTGTAATCCCAGCAACCACGGCACAAACTGCAGCATGCTCCTGTGGAGGTCACCGCCAGGACAGGACCGTATCGTGGACGAACTACCAGTGCATGACAGGGAATTACTGGAAGGTGTCACAACATGGACAGAAATGTGGTGTCTCATACAGTAGAAGCTAGATAATTCCAAAGTTGTTAAAATGAGAAAAAGGCATTTTCACTCATGTATCACATTTGTTCTCAGGTTCGTGCCTCTCCTTGAAAAATGTGAGCTAAAGATAAGGAAATGAAGTTCATCTGAACTAAGCCTTTCCGTATACACTAACAAAATAGTTACACAGCTCATCTGCAGTTATATACTTCACTATCTGCATTAGATGTTCCCCAGTGCCCACAGGATATTATTTTCAGTTATATAGACTGTAGTAGCTATGTCTCTTTCACTGTGTCTCTCAGACAAAACAGAAATGTAACCACTAAACCTCTCTAAAAGGGAGATCAAATTAAAGAAGTTCATTTGAAGGCAGGAGAGAGATATTGAAAATTAAAAAATAATCACAGACACCTTCAAAACAAGGAAGTAATTTGAAACCAGCTTCCAGAAAGGCTGAGTAATACACTCTAGGGCAGAAGACAGAGGTCACAGAAAGTTATCCTGAATACCTTCACACAGTATTCCAGACCCAGCAAAAGACTGAGGAATATATTAGATACAGTAAAGGAATTGCACATTTTAACCATGAACCAAGCTTATATAAAGCAAAGAGAAATCGTTAAAAACCTCTTGTTGGAAGTACAGGCAACAGCACAGGAAAATCAAATTATTTTTCTTACCTGAAACATCCTTATGTTCTCACAGAGCAGATTAAAATTCCATCCAGCTCTACTGACTTTGTATTTCAGAGTCCATATTCTGTAAGCTCTGCAATGTGGTCACATACTGTTATTTTCAAAGCACAGCAGCATTATGGAAGAATTTTCAAAACAAGATAGATCTCTACAGTAGGATAAAAAAACAGACAAAAAGTATTAACCTCTAAGGCCTATATCTATTTATGTGTCTGCACTGTAAGTGTACAAAAATATGTAAATATACCTACATACGACATGTATATATATACACAGATATATGCTGGTATATTTTTATCAAAATAGATATGGATTTGGCTATAAGTACAGAGATGTGTGTGCATACATATATGCTAAAACAAAGAGAAGAATTAAATATTTCACCACGAAGTTCTGCACCTTGAAGAAACTGAAACTGCATGTAGGAATGCCACACATTTATAAGGCACATCCTGAGAGCTGGACTAAAGTCCAATATACAGAAATAAACCTCGCAGCAATTGGTTGTGTTTATGCTGCTGCTACCAGAGCAAGCTGATCAGCTGTATGTAACAGGCACTAGGAAGCTGGGACTTTTTACAGTAAATTTTACAGAACCATCAAAAATGCAACAGAATCTTTTACAGTAACTCAGCTGAGATGCATTGCCTGTTCCTGTGCCTTTCCTGCTACTGTGCAGAAACACAGAGAAACATTTTCTCACTTTGAGAGATCTTTCTACTGTTTTGAGAATTAGAAATTGCCAGACCATTTGAAAACACCAGCCTGTTTATTCTGTTTTAGTTTTCATTTCTTCTTTCACAGCAGCTAGTCCTAAGGGATTTGGCAGAATACGCACCTCCTTTGACGGGATAATTATGGTGTCATGAGGTGGCTATGTGACTGTTCTGCATCCTGCAGTAAAGATAGTCTTATATCTGCATAAAACTACCCTTAGTTTTCACAAGGAGGAGGCTATATTTGCTATTCACTGGTACAAACTATGGACATTTTTTGATGTAGTGGTAGTTTGGAGCACTTAAAGCTCTTGCTGAGAACAAAGGAACATCACAGAGGGAGAAAGAATGACAGTCCATAAATGCTGTAAATGTTCTGAGCAAAGTTTACTGATGGTTAGACAAGACTTCCCCCTTGTAAGTAGCACTATGGCTACCGAGCAACCTAATTGCCGCTAGGAACAAAATCATATTCCTCATCACTACTCACTGCTCTTGCGAGCACAAAGTAAACTTGGAATGAAGGTCAAATCATTAATAGTCAAGCCAAGACAAATTTGTGCAGCAGCTGTAAAGCAGTTTGAGCCAAGACATTGTAGGAATATCTGAAGATCACTACTGGAGCAAGCAGAATATTCTTTTTTCACTCTTCTTTTATAAACCAAAGGATCAAAGCAAAAGTCCTCAAAAAGCCCTCCATTAATTGTACTCCTGACAGGCAGAATAAGCATGGACTTTAAGAGTTTAAAAAATCCTATGCAGAAGAATTAAAGTTCTTTATTTTAATCTTTTCAGACATTTTGTCTGATAAATGATTGTTTAAAAATTGATTCTTTTAAGGTCAATCACTGTTGCTTCTTACCTTTTTTCTAAAGCTTCCAATAATATACTAGCTTTTTTTTTATTTATCCCACTTACTAAGGCATGCTAGCAAATTTATCCATTCAAGAGTGGGGGCTATTTTCCTCTATGTATTCAGGAGTATTTATTGCTGTGCTGAGACTTAACTATGACTCCATTTTCTGTATACAAAAAAACATGCAGTAGGCTGGAGTGAAAAAAGGGTGCAGTGTCCCAACAGTTAAGGCAGTGGGTTTTTAATGTGACAGATGAAAAATTCATACACAGAACCTGCAGCTTACTTTTCTAAAAAGAGTGAAGGGCTGAGTCAGCCATGAAAGAATCTGAGGATCTAGCATTAGGGAGCCTTATGTCTTTGAAACCTCAAGATTAGACCACTGTGCCAGTCCCTTGAGCAGAAAAGAGACAAAATAGTGAAGTGACCCTTCCAATCACCAGCACAACCTCTTTGCCAAGAAAAGAAAAATATATCAGCTCACTAACTAAAAATTATTGGAACAAAAAAGAAAAATTATTTTAAAAATAAAAGACAAATGTAGACCATTACACTATTTGGGGTGGAAGGGTCCTCCTGTGGCTTCCTGGTCTCTCCTTCAGCTGAAACAGGGCTAAACTCAATAATAAACTGAGCTGCTCAGGGTCTTGGTAATAAACTGCCTTGCTTAATTGAAACAAATTGAAAAGATGCAGACAAGATAACTGTGGAAGATCATATGCAATATGACTGAATGAATCTCACATCCTGAAAGCATTTGTGATGTGATCAATTTGTCAAGACATTGGCTATGCAGCAGAACTACACAAAACAAGGCAACAGGATTTCTATAATTTATAATTACTCTAGCAGCCATTGGTTTTTCTCATGGGACATCCTAAGCACAAATATAGTATAAAAACTTAATTTCTGTCCCATACAGATTAGCATCTACATATAAGACACAGCAGATCAATATGGACAGATTAATATGGACAGATTAGGGAACAACAGTGAGACAGCCTTGGCCAACAAGAGAGGCAAAAATCATAGCAGATGGGGGTTTGACCTGTTGGCAATATTTTTTTTTAGTCATCAATACATCTCAAACTTGTTACAAGAGATTTGAGAAAGGACAATGCTTTGTACAGATTCATAAAGTACCCTTCTCACAGCTATTACAGATTATTCTTTCATGGACTCCAGAAATATTTGAAGAATATGATCTCTTTCTCTCTGAACATAATTTCCAGTTAACAAAACAAACAAAAAAAAAAGCAAAAAAAAATCAAGGCCAGTAATGATGTAGTGTTTATTCTAGAATCCAAGTTCTTTACCTGGGAGTATACTCAAAGCCTCTTAAATTTTCTCTACTGTCCAAAACATCTTATAAAACTTACCTCTTTGATAGGTCTTTCTTGTTTCAATGCATATTTGCCCATACTAGTACAAAAAGAGCTTTCTCAACAACAACAGCAAAAGAAAAAGAAATATATATATATATAACACAGGAAGCAAACTTTCTACTCTATTCATAAATAAACAAACCTCTCCTGAGGTACTGGCTTCAGTTTAAAGTACAATACTGCTATAAAAATATAAACACCTGGAAAAAAGTCTAACAACATGGTCTGGAAAGCATTTCTTATAAGCAAACAAATATAATACATTAAAATTGTTCAGGTTTGTTGAAGGAAACAGAAGCAAGTTGATTCTTGAATTCTTAATAAAGTAACTACAAAGAAATTGGAAGAATTATTATTCTTATTTGGAAAGGACAGAGCAAGTACATTTCAGTTTCAAGTAAGGAAAGAAAAGAATGTCATGGCTTTTAAAAGTTAAGAATAATAATATTTGGAAAGTAGTTAGTGATGGCAAACTGAATTTTCTGACACTGAAGGTCCAAGAACAGGTTAGACATATCAGAAATGGGTTAGCTATAGTTAATCCTGCCTAAAAGTAGTCAAATGGATTATAAGACTTTTTAAGGTCACTTTAGGCCTTAGAATCCTGTGATTTAGATCGTTATTTTGAGTTAGTTTCAGGCATAAATTTTTGGTTACTAAAAGTTACTTTCCAACATCTGACCTAAATTCCAATTAAAATTGATCTTTGAGTAGTCCAAAGATATTTTCCACTGTCAATCATACATCTCAGCATGACCACAATTTTACCTTTAAGAAACATAATATCATGCTGAATTCTACATTTAGTTCCTGTCCTACTTTCAAAGTTGGCACAGTGCTTGTTCCTTACAGTTTTCTTTTTCTGCAGGTTAAGGTTACATTGATTTAAATTCAAAATTTGAGGTTGGAGCACTTTCATGACAGAACTAAAATCCATCAGTTTACCAGCTCGGTTTCCTGTGTTTCCAAGCAAAGTTCTCAATTTGAATTTGCCTGCAGTAACAGTGTTATTTTAAAATATTCGACAAGGATTTTAACTCCAATCATTACTTGCTAAAAGACACTTTGTACATGGCTCTGTCCATCACATTACTAGTGGCATTCTTCTGATGAAAAAGATACAGTTACTGATGCAAATATTGCTTTTGATTGCTATTATACATCTTGATAAGAACAAGTTTGGAAAGTTTTATGAAAGCTTGACTTGAGAACTTAAAGAAACTGAGAGTTTGCTTAGACTAAAAGTGACTGATAGTTCCCTACTAATATCAGGGAGCCATGTGGCTCCTCCACATGCGCTGTATACCACCAGCCCCAATCTCCCTCCTGACAGACTGATGGCCTATGAAATTACACGCTATTATGTAAAAGATGAAAGTGTTGAGTCTTTAGACTTCACTGTATTTTAAAGTTGCAACTAGAAATTGCAAGTCCTACAGCTTTTGTCAGTAAGTGCAATTAACTTGGTATTTCTGGAGCAAGTCAAACAGTCCTGGTACAGAGAACCAGGGTGTGCTGGTGTCCTACAGAGGAGGGTTTTTAAAAGTTCTTTGTGCCTGGAGCAATGACTTCAACGTGTGTTTTAATTGGGTTAAAAGAAAAAGACTATACTTGTTGAAAAATGAAGCTGTGGTTATTTCAGAGTTATTTGGAAATTCAAAAATAGTTTTAGTTGAATACATTTTTTGAGGACTTCCTTTAATGCTGGTGGAAGTCATCTTCTGGCTGTAGGATACAGCATCTGAATCATTCCTTACACAGGTGACCTCCAGCTTAATCTCATCTCCACTAGAGAGTCTTAAACCACATTAGAGGCAAATGCAGAGATGTCCTTGTTATGAAATACTCTGAAATAAAATGTTTTCAGTTCCTGCTGCTGACCTTCTTTCACTGTATTCACATCAATGGGAGTTTTAATTTTGCAGGAAATTAGACCCTTGAGAGGCCCACTTAATTAGAAGGCATAAAATTGACTGCATTATGCTATCACTTCCTTGTTAGGAGAAAGTTTTAGTTAATTGAAAATGGGGAAGAAATGTAATAACGTTTGACATCAATGTATAGACCTAGAACTGGTTTAAAATCAAATATTTTTAGAAATCCACCAGGTTCAGTTGCAATAATAGGGTAACCTATTACTGTTAATGTAGAACTGGCACAATTTTAAATAATTTATAGAGCAACCAAACTTGATGGGCTAATATAGCAAACATTTTGGAATTAATTTGAGAAATTCCGTGGATATGAATATGTAAGTAAATAAGAGAAAAGGGTAGGTATTGGTGCTTCTTTGGAGCTTTTTTCCAGAGAGAAGCTTTAAAACCTTCTCTGCCATTTGCCAACTATGTAAGCAAGGGTTTTAAGGCTTAGTATTTTTACATCTCTCTATTGTATCTGAGATCATGCTGAAGTAAATCGATTCCTCTGACAAGAAGGCAGCAAAATTAAATTATTAGATTAGAATGGAATATTTTATATTAAATAAATAAAAGGGTTGTTTCAGCAAGATAAAGCAATTTTAAATCCAATTCAAAGCAAACTAATTTAAACCAATGTTTGGGGTTTGTTTTGCTTTTTTTCCTGTTTGGAACCAGAAGGAGAAATGTGTTATTTGCACAGGGCAATCTGGTGACAGTAACTGCGTAACCGCATCAAAACAAAATCCAAATTAAAAATTCGTTTCTGTTCTAGGATATCCACAATTATTCTTTGCATTGCAGTGTATGAAGTCATCCAGCTAAGCAGTACAGCATGGAAAAATGAAGCTAATTATGATAAGGAGTAATGCAGGTTTTGTTTTCTTTTTCACAGTTGCCTGAGAATAATCTGCTGAGACATCTAGGTGTTACCTGGCTATGACTAAGAGTCAAACACCAGGTAACACCTGGATGTGAGATGCACTCCTTCACCATGCTACTAGCTGAATTTGCAACAGTTTTCATTTTCCTGATTTCAGATGTTTTGGAAAAGGAATCCAGAAACAACTTCTTTTTATTTTTTTTCTTTTCACTTTAGGCTTGCATTTTATCTTTTCTGCCCTACTTTTGATAGCTTTTTTATTCTTCTTCTGCCTAAGAATCAGATGCTTAATTCTGATGTAGCCAGCATTCAGTGAGAAACTACTATTTTCAACGTTGCTCTCACCTTTTTAATCTACACTGCTAGAAAAAATTTAGAGTCCTGTAGGTCATTTCAATTCAAAAGAGAATTTGGTGTTAGATACTGAATGCAGCAACATTTGGATTTTCCCCTCCCACACCTCAGAAAATTACAATAGTCTGCCTTCTGAAATACATGAGATACCAGTTTACAAGAGACTGTTTTCTTTCTCAGAGCTATGGGTTTCTTTTAGTCACTGTCAATCAAAAGTAATCAAGAATGATAACTGACATATTTTGGGATGCCCTTCTGTTTTAGTGTTTTCATGTGCTGCTTTTCCCAACTTGGCCCACTCTTCTCTAGCAGCACCTGTCAAAGTCACACTGTCAAGGGTTCTCTATTCCTGAGCAAATTGATATTTCCCTTTCATTTTTTGGAAGAAGGGACTACTTGATGGACTATTACAGCTGTATTGATGAAGACCAGTACATGACCCCTCAAGCTCTGCACTGGCAAATAGCAAACTAGCTGTGGAAATTGTCTCTCTGGGATAACAGTTCCCATGTTGCTCACACAGTTGGGGTGCATTGGCCCAGCACATCTGATCCCATTTCCCAAGAGAAATTGATACTTACTACCTATGGAGGAGTTCAGGCAGCACCTGAAATACTGGAGACAGTTCAAGTGCTTACGTTGGTGCCTTGATTGCCAATAGCCCTCTGGATATCCAGAGTAGGGTGAAAACAGCCTTTGCACCACCACCGCCTCTACCTGGAGCAGCTGGACTGCACTGATGGCCCAGTGAATTCTTCTGGGAAGAAAAGTACGCTCAGCACTGGTAAAATAAACTTTCCATTGTCTTGAGGAAGAAGAATTATGAAACAAATCCCCAGCCAAAACAGAGCCACTAAAACCCCACCCCATTATGGACTCTCATATAATGAGCAAAAGTACGCTCACTTCTCACTTCACTGGTGGTTCCTGCAGTCTCCAAAGGGGACAGAGGCTGTGGAAATCAGCATTGCAGAGGCCCCTCACTCATTGCATGGCCAAACTGAGTGGAAGGGAAGTGGCCAGCCACTTTGCAGAGGCCAGAGCTATGCAGGTAGTGTTAGAGTGGGATGAAGGGGAAAAGTGGCCTACAGGCCATAACTATAGCTATTCCTGACTGGCAACCAGAAGACTGTGTGGGAATGAATAAACCAATGGAAAACAGTGAAAGTGGAGGCATTAGGATAAACATATCAGGCCTGCTGAGGTACGTCAATGGGCAGTTCATCAGAGACACTGAAGACCCATGTTGAGTTCATCATGTGAGCACACCCATCCCAAACAACAGAGCTGCAGGAGGAAAGCACAACACAGGGCTGGTCACTGTGCCAAGGGGAACAGTGCACCCAGTATGGATTGAATGCAGGAAAACCCTGACTTGTTGGCCTTCTGGAGTTCTCTGAGTGTATCAAATATGTATGTGGATAAAAAAAATCAAGCAGACTTCCTTCTTACAGGTTTTACAGAGAATTTTATTATTAAAGAAAACAGTTGCCAGAGGATTGAAGGGGGAAAGGTTTTTTTCACAGCTTAATATGAATCAAAACATAGAGCTTAACGAACACTTTTTTGGATCAAGAGACGTAAGCAGTCAAGTCCCCCAGGGAATTATAATGGTTACAACTTCATCCAGGTTCTTTATCAGTGATCTGAAGAAACCACTGTACTGTGCAACCTGTGAGCCTGCAGCCAATTCCACTTTTTCGGGTGGCCTAAAGCCAAGTCATTGGCCCAGAAAGTTTTGACAAACTTTCTAAGTGGGTAAAAAGGTAGCAGGTGAGTTAACAGAAAAAGCTTCAATAAGGAAAGACTACCCTAAAGCTTGCATACACAGTGCTGCACTCATAAAAACGCAGTTGTAGTTTAGAAGGATTTGGGATTCGTCACTTGCAGTTCTCTGAAATCATTGTACAGCAACAGCCCAGAAAAGCCAATAAAATGTTGGACAACAACAGAAACTTGTTCAGAACAGGACATCGCTGTGCCATGTTAAGGAATTTTGGCCATGCTCACATTGGAACTGCTACGTCTATTTCTGTTTTCTGCATCTGAGGAAGGAGACAGAACCAGAAAAAGTGCAGAGAAGAGCCACCAAGTGATCAAGGGGATAGAAAGCTGCCTTCTAAGGAGAGATGAGAAAGGCTGTGACTCTTGAGTATGGGGCAAAAGAGGCCTTAAAGAATCATGAAGGCCATAGAAAAGCTGAGGACAAAACTGCTATTCACAAAATCTTGCACTTAGAGAAGCAGGTAGCGCTTTTTGAAACACTAGTAGGAAAATTATTGAAAACAAGCAAAATACTTCTTCACACAGTGGGCATTAAACTTATGGAAAGCAAGAGGACACAGAAAGAAGATATCATCACACCAAAAAAAATAACACACTAAAAAAAAAAGGGTTAGACAGATTCATAGACCACAACACCAGACTAAAATAAGCAAGGTTAGGGGTGTAGCGTCTAACAACCTAATACAATAATTAAAAGTGCTATAAAAGTGGAGTGAATGCTAAACATGACAAACAAACTGATTCTGCCTTGTGCAGGTCAAGGTAAAAGAGATACGAAGTATAGCAATCTTTTAGTTTCTTGAAGGTAGATTGCACAGTATTAATCAACCAACATGTAAGACACTTGTCAAAATTTGTAATACAAATTCCTCCTTCCCATCTCATTCCTTTTCTTCATTAACTCTTTAGTGACATCTGCCTCCATTTTGACACTGGTTATAAGTGCCTTGAAATGCCTTCTTGACTGCTTTAGGGTCAGTAGTTTTCGATCTACTACTAATAAAAAGGGAAATAAAAATCTCTTTAAAAGATATTCAAATAAATGATGACAGCACAAAATAAAGTTGTCAATCCGTCATAACCCAGAAATAGATGTTAGTAGAAGGGGTTAGCATTTGCTCAACCCCAAATTGCCAGGAAGTGTTTAAGTGTGCCACACTGTACTGAAGCTGACAAAACCTGAAGATTTCATCCCCACAGGAGATGTCAGCAAAGAGGAAAGGAACAGGAGCTATTCAGAATCCTAAACACAGAATCAGAAACACAGTCTTTGCAGATTCAGTCTCTTCTACACTAGTCTAGAACCTCTCATACACAACATCTCAACTCTGCCCATCACCTTAGTAATCTTTAAAATAGTTTTTTTATAGCAGAGAAGGAAAACACATGGAATGAGGTGAGAAGTGCAGAACTTTGGGACTACAATGAGACTTTAGGGCACACCCTTGCTGACATTTGGGTATTGCTTTGAGGTTTACCATATGGCAGATATGAGACTTCACAGGACACTGAAATGAGTAGCTTTCCCACATACATTACCCTAGTTCTCTGTGGGAAGTCTACAAAACCATCACATACGTGAAAATTGGATGTGTCAGAGAACACGGGTCTTCTGCTGGCCACCAAAGCTGATACATATAACCACGGGTCTTTTAGTGGAGAGGAAAAGAGAGATGGTTGGTTGTACACACCCTGCCAAACTACACCATGACATACACTGTAGTAACAGAGACCAAGTGTTGTAGCTTCATTTTTGTTTCCCCTACTTAATAGAATTAGCTTACTTGTGACATCTTCACTTGGTCAAATGTAAAAACCAGAGATTCAGACTAACTGGTTTTGAGTTTGTACTGTCTAAATTATATTGCAGCTTTAAGTATGTACTGTCTGTTTTCAATATACAAATCTATTCTGATTCAAATTAACTAAGTTCAGCAGAGAAGCCTGATTATCAGTGAAAAATGGTGGAATTCAGCCTCTTGAATGAATCAAGTCTGCTTTTTAAGTGCTTTTATGTGTTGTTTAACAAATCAAGATATAATTATCAATTGTTTTAGACATAACTGTTTAAAATGTTTAATTATCCTAAAATTTAAATTAAATAAAATATAAAAGTACAGCAGCACAATCTAAACATACTTCTGAAAAAGATCATGTTCAACACAGGTTTTCAGTTTACCTCGTTTTTTGTGTTTAACTTTCTGCTTCAATATCAGGAAGAAAAAGTAATAATAAAGGGTTCATGTTTTGGAATGAAAAACTGTTCTAAACTTCCCATTTTTATATTTTAATTTTGCTACAAGTATTCTTGATCCAAGAAATAGGGGTTTTGTCCCTCCCCCCATCTTTTTCACGTCAAAATGAATGTTGAAAAATTAACAGGCATGACCCATATTTTTTTTTCCACAGGCTGTATATGTTATAAGGCATCACCAGTTTCTTGATCTTCTAATTCATGTAAGCAAATCGATGAAACAATTTCTGATAGGAAAATAATAAATTTCACCGCGAGGGGGTGCTGATGGCAAACCTACCGAAGTGTTTTCTCTGATATCAATGTCTTCATCTGATTTTCTGTGTAAAAACTTCAGGTTCAGATTAGAACTTTATCCCAAAAAGGAAACAGCCCAGATATGTTTGGTCAAATTTGGTCAGAGAAATCCTGAAGAAAAATTTTTGAAATATTCTATACATTCACACTTAGGAGAAGTAAGATGGTATGTAAATAATGGCCCAGAAGTTTCTTAAGTGCTGATATACTATAATGCATTTAGCACTGTTTCTCATAAATTCAGGTTTACATTTCTGTAGTCAACTAAAAAAAAGGAAGATCTTTTATTAGCTCTAGGATCTTGGTGAGTAGGATGTACAGAGGAGGAAGAAAAATGCAGAAACAGTTTGGAAAAAAATGATAAATAGAGCTTTATTTCTCCTGGCAATTTTAGTTTTGAAAGCTCTTTAGTACTAAAATTAGGTCCAAAACTAAACTGATGTAACTGAAGGAGACAAAGTTAAGATATTGTTTTAGTGTTAACATGAAAACTCATCCACAAGAATCAAATGGTAAAGTGAATATCAAATATCTAAATAATTCCTGTCTAATCAACAGCCTGGTTTTATGGTTTATACATTAGTGTGGAATTCAGGAAAAGTAAATATTTCAAAACACAATTTGTGGGGAGTTTTTCTGGTTTTACCATTAAGATATTTTTCTTGGCATTCAAAAAAAAAAATAAAAGTAAAAAAAAAAACCAAAAAAACCAACCAAACAAACAAAACTATGTCCCATTTATCTTAAAGTATTAGAGTCTTTTAACTTTGCTGCTACAAAGCTGTTTTTACTTGCAGTTTATAGTCTTTAGAGACACTGATTTGATACTGAAACTACCAAGTCTTCACAATTTGGCCAATTCACAGATCCTCTTATAAAAAGGAGAGAAAAACAATTTTAAACTTCTAACTGTAAACTAATGCTTTCAACTAGCAAACATGGAAACTGTCCATTGAAATGGAACGAACACTGCATGGCACAGTGAAAGCAGAGCTCGCAGTTGAGCTACGGATTAGCTGTCCTGCCTGGTGCTGGAGGACAGAAAGAAGTAAAACTGAGATTATTAACAAGACAAAACTGCTTCAAAGTTATGCAAGAACCAGCAGCTGGACAAAATTCAAATAAAAACCAAAACCCTTCAGACACAGGTAAAGACAGCACCACAGCGGTTTAGGATTTACCACTTTGTCATATACCCTGCTCCACTTGGCACACCACCTGCTGAAATGGGAGCAATACATTCCTGGGGAAAGGAGAGAGAGACAGGTAGGATTGACTGATAATTGGCATGAGGGTCATATGAATATATATGATCTGAATTATCTGGTGTGTGGAAGCAGACTAGTTTGGCTGCTCTGGCCATTTTTATCATGATTTGATAGCAGCAGATGGAATTCACTAAAAAGCCTTTTTAAAATATTGAAGTCATTTCTCTTCCCTGCTGCAATAAAGTTTGGATGTGACATTTTTAGTCTATAGGTCAGATCCTGAGGGATACAGTCACATACTTGCAAGAACCTCATATCTGGCCACTTCACTCTACGAAGAAAGAGTCCAGCTCCATAAGTCTTGCGGAACTAAAGTCCCTGTCGGGAGTTCCTTGACAGTTGCTTTTAAGAATGAAAGGCATTCAAGTTAGACTTGACTAGTCGTTCTCTTCTGTAGGTTTGTAACTTCCTAAGAAAAGAGAACTTAGGGCTCTAAAGCTGTATCTAAAATATTTCACATTTCTAAGACTAATATTACATGTTCTTATATACACATCATATTCATATAGATGTTCATCAGACTTGTCTAGTTTTCCTGTCTAAAGTCAATTGAACTGATTGAACTGAGTCCAGAGAGACCAGCAGTCGTTGGGAAGTTGCTATTCACAACTTAGTCATCACTTCAGTCTGCTCAAAACAAAGTCACAAAATTTTGTTGGTAGAGAGCTGGTTGGAATCTAGCAATGAATCTGCTATGATGATATGTGGAAGGATACAAAATACATAGACACAGTGTGCACCAAAACTAAACATGAACTCTGTAACAAAGATGTACTGATGGGCAAAACCACACGTATTTCTCATCATACTGATAGCAGAAAAGTATAGTGATACCTTACATACCTTTACACAGCTGATGTTTGTGGCAACATTGGTCTTTCACCATTCTTCCTCTCCTCTTCCAACCTGCCCCTTCCCATTCTGCCCCCATTAGGCAGGTATTAAAAGAGCTACAAACAGTTTCCTTAATTGCTCAAGGTTTTGGGACCTTTTACCCTGGCACAGTCCTTTTCATTGTCCAGTCCCACAGTGGGATTTTCAGGTTCCCAATAGCCCCACATGTGCCGTAGTTCTGCTTCACCCTGATCCAGGGTTTTCTTAGGAAGGCACAGGAGTGGGATGACCAAAGAGAAGACAAAGGGGCCTATAGCTCCACAGTTCCCTCCTCCATGGTCCAGCTTCAGCAGCAATCGAGGGTGAAGGGGCAGGATGCTACATGGAAGCAAAAGCATTCAGGGTTTGTGATGCTCTGTGAAGTAGTACTGATGTCAACATTAATAATGTTGGCACCTCTTCAGTATAATCTGCATTGGGAACAGTGAAAATATATACTGAGCATCAATAGAATAATGTAGTTGTATATATCCACACATGACAAAATCCAGAAATTTGAATCACCTTTTTATCTCATTCCAATACATTTCCATGTATAAAATGTATTCTCTGTGCACTTCTGTAGCTCTTGAGAAGCTATAGGGGACAACTACAAAGCAAAAAGAGAACTCTCCATATGTAGTAGGCCTGATTGTAACAATCATTTCTTTTGTTCCATCTCATAAACAAGTGAGATTCCCTTTAGCACATTTCTCTTTGTCAATATGAACATAAGCCTGCTAAGGAAGGATGCAATTCACCATCTCTTTAGGCTGCTTGCCTTAGCCTACCAGTTTTTCCTGCTTATAACTCAGTTCAATCCCAGACAGGTAAGCCTCAATTTATTCAATATTCTTTTGTTCTTTGATTAATTTAAGTTTGCAGGATGAAATAAAAACATGATATTATTTTTGTATTCAAACAAAAGTAAAATAAACCAGAACCTTTTTATTCTAGATGCAAATTTATTGTACAGTTGCATTAAATTAAATAGTAAGTTACATCATTTTGTTTCCAGGATGCATATCTCTATGAATGTGTCTGATTATTCCTTCTAGGGCTGGATAAATGCATAACAGTGACATGTGAGTGACACAGCAACAAGGACAACTCTCCTTACCTGGTTAATAGCATACATGGTCATGGCTATGCTAAGCAAAAAAATCATGTGGACCTCATCCAGTTTGTTAAAACCTTCTATCTCCAAAGCAGGGTGAAGGCAATTTTCAGGAGAAAAATTCAAAAATTTCGTTCAGCTTCCTAAACTAAAATCTGGCCAGAAATTATCTGCTTGATCTCCACCTATACACTCTACCACAGGTGCAGCCACATCACTGAAAATACTTACCAACCACAGAATCACCCTGATTCAGCCCACATGAGTTACCAAGGGCTTCCTTAGAGGGGCATGTCTGAAAGATATCTTGAGTAAAATAAGTCAGTAAACCTGAAAGAGGAACATTTCTTAAAAAACAAACAAACAAACACAAAAAACCCCAAAACAGTCAACCAAACAGAAATGCACACACCCCCTCCCCCCTGAAAAATCCCAACAAAACCAGCCCAAGTGAATCTTGACTGGGACCTCAGTTGAGAACAATAGGTGGCCACATTTATGTTCATACACATAGGCTGTTTTCCCAGTCGTGCCTGTGCACTACAGAGCCCTCCAAATTCTGAAATTTAATTTAGTCTCATAAAAACAAGGAGTCAATATGTGTGTGTAGCCCCAGCTCAGAAGTACTTTTAGATCCTTCTGATTAGAACTAGGTTTTGTAGTCATTCTTTATGACTAGGGAGCACAGTCCTTGACTGTCCGCCAGAAGAAGAAAATTAAGACATATCGTGAGAAGTTTGCAAATGAAATTATTAATGTGAACCTAATTAAAGAATTAAGGAACACTTTAGATTTTCAAAATAAAGGATGACAAAGAATTAAAGATGGAAAGATCACATGTGTGAAACCTAAAAACTCTAACAGAAATGAAGGAAAAATGAAACAGTGGGAAAATTTGTACTAGTAATAGCTGCCAGACCTTGGAAGTAACACAGGGTTTCACAAGATCACTACATCTTACCTAGAAGGCAGCCTCTTTAGCTTGAACTACTGTTCACACGTGATGGTCTTGTAAGAAGTGCTCTTTGATTTTTGAATCAAAGAACCCTTACCTTGACTGTCTGACAGCTTCAGGATACTACACCTAAATTATACCCATTCCAATGCAATTTTCATCCTCCTCCAACTTGCTACATTTACCCCAAATTCAGGTATCTTATTAGACCAGCACATCTGGAGATTTAAGAGAATAAAACCCCCTTGCAATACGTGAACAGTTTTATTCCTCGTAGCTCTACCTAGCCAGAGGCAGTGAGGCACAGTTATATAAAGGGTGTTCTCAAGTGTGAAACAATGTCCTCAACCACCAGTTCAGGCTGCATCTCAGCAGCAGGGGCTCCCACAGTTTTAGTACCATGGCTAAACTGGGGAAAACAGATGAGATGTTCATCCAGAAAGAGACATATTGAAACTGAAAATTAAGAAAAATTGCAACTGAGGATAAAAAAGGCTCTGATTAAATCTCTGATTAAACGCTCTTGAAGTTAATGGGGAATTTTTCCTAGCAGCCAGGGACTGGAAATATCATCCTAAATCTTTTCTTGGTCCTTATCATTGCTAGCTTTTTACAGAGTGTAACAAGAAAATATAGAAGTATTTCCAATACTGAATTTAACTTGCTTTTGTTAATACAGTTTCTGTAAGCAGTTAATATCCTTGAACATATTCATTTAATTAAATATATTTATTACTTTAATTTGCTCAACAGAAGCTGGCAAGAATTATTTCATTTAATCTCTAGGCTGCACACCCACACACACTTCACTGCAAGAATTTTAGATTTAATGTCAGAAACCTGAGATCTTTTTAATTGCAGAGGGTCATGAATATTGTTTCTCCCCTTTAACTGGCTCCAGTCATCAAAGAAGTGTTGAGTGAAGCAGCTGGGACTGAGAATCTCTCAGGAATAGAAAAGTAGGACTAGGGAATTGTAGTAAATTTACATCTCTGAGTGATTTGAGGGAAGTAAAGACTTTCCTAGGAAGCTGAATCCATTCTAAGATAGCATGAATACATAGCTGCACCCAAATTTGATTTCTGAAATGGTTTTTGAAAATTTTGACCTCTACTGTTTAAAGACTCTGGCATAGGGACCATTTTGCTGTTCTGACCATTCCTTGCACAGATACTGTAACGTCTGTCATTCACTGAAATAAGAATTTTCTTTGTGTTCCTGAATGTTGCTTTTAGTCACTTAAAAGGTGACTCAATCAATGCTGTTCCATTTCACAGTTACATTTTGAGATTTTTTTAAATAGTATTAGAACTTCCTACAATGCAAGTGTTTTTGTTCATTTATTGATTAATTTGACTCTGCCCATACCGTGGTATTTTAACAGCCTGTTCTGCCAAGCTGTGATATTGCATTATTGGCTGATATTTCTAGCAGTTGTAGAAAACTTGCATGAATCCTCAGCTAATTTTTAAACACATTTACTAAAAGCCTTGATTTACTTGTGATTTAGAAGACTGATTTGCAGCTGACAATAAGACAGGCCAGGTACTGGCTAATGCCTAATAAACATCCTTATGGCTCCCAGAGGAAGATCCATTATCAACGAACCTTAAAAAGGAACATTCACGGGGCTCTGGTGGTGACTCAGGGTGGATCTCACCAGGCTGCACTCTGCTTAGTGTGGGAGCAGACCTGCTCCTGGGAGGCTGTGGAACAGAGAAGTAAAAATATATGCAGCAATTTCTCTTCTGCCATGGGAAGTAAGTGTGGCCTATCAGATCAGAGTGATCCATAGGAGAGTCTACAGGAGTGCCGCTTCTTCTGTGATGGACACAGGCAATGAAGGGGTTACCGTGTCATATTTTTTCCCAATTGCTGTAAAAGTGGCTGGCTAAGGAGTCAGGAAATATTTGCTATAGTTCTATGCCAGCACCTGATTGTGAAAGTCTGATTAGATTGCATTACTGAATGTATTGTCTGGTTTGCATAATAGAACAAAGAAAGGACACACCCTTCACCTAATCCTATACACAGTTCTGGTGCTGTATTTCCACACTGAACAGATTTGCAGGTTTTTCTACTTTCATTTTCTACCCCTATTGGGTGAAAATATAGGTTGTACTTAAAAACTATGTCACCACATTAAGTATGACTCTAGCTTTAGTGCTATTTTCTCCCAGCCAATCCTAAGGTTATCTACCCCCAAGCTATCACATTGTTACACACCAGTGCACCATTTACCAACCACAGTGTAAAACATGATTCTCCCAGCCTAGACAAACCCACAGCAGCAGTCCAAGAACACCTAACTAAACCCCAGCCTGGTTTTATTTTACCATGAAAATATTAATGTAGCTCAAGAAAGAATTTTAATTTTGCCAACTACGGAGAAGTCAGAAATAAACTGTGAAACATGCAAAAGACTTGTCTTTCCCGCTGGTTGCTTTCAGTCTCTCATTTTCTGTTCATGAGCACAGTTGGAACGTGTTTTCACAGATGAGTGTTCTATTTGGACTCAGACACATGTGAATGTATCGTACCAGTTGTTACAGACTCACCTCTCATGCACTGGGGAGCTGGGCATAAACCTATCAGCTATTTGATGAATGTATTGAGCCTGTTAGTCCATCTTGTAGTTTCTGCTGCAAAGTGCCATGCTGCCTCAGTGGAGCTGCTACTTTTGTCCCTCTCATTTGTTTAATGTTTCTTGCTTCCTGTCTCGTACAGGCAGAGCTATGTCTGCTGTGATAACACAGATCAAACATTTTTGAAACAATAAGAAACCCAAATGTGCAATGATTTATTTTCGATATACGTGATTCATAATCAGAGAACTAGAAAGTGGCAGGTACAAGTGTTAAATTGTAAGATTTGAGGTGTGGTCTGCTTTATGTGTGTTGAAAGCAAATGACAAATGAAGCTGGGAAGCTGCAGCGTCCTGGAGTGAGTACCACAAAGCCAGTCATTTATAGAAGACAGCAGCAAAAAGCATGAACGGGTGGAGACAGGAAGAAAATCCACTGATGTGAACAGAAGAATGATGTGCTTTGGGGCACAGGTCATTTCATCAGTTCAGCAGGACAGAATCAAACGAGCATGAGAAACTTTGCAGGAAAGTCGTCAAAACTGTAGAAATAGGGGCTCCTGTAATGAAGACTGATATAGTCCAAATGACATCAGGGAGGGAGGAAGTCAAATGGGATTGGTGCCATCTGTCATCAGTCAGCTCTATAGTAGAATGTCTGAATAATTTTAGAATTATTAGAATTGTCAGAATAATTAGTTTTTTCAATTTTTTTTCAATGAACTGCAGTTTAAAATAACCATAGAAGGTCTGACAGCCTTACAGACAATAGAGCTTATGATCATACTGCTCAGTTACTATGCAACACTCATTTTTAAGGTTCAAACCAAAATCTTAAGGGATAAGTAGCTTCTAATATCCTGTGGCAAAGCTTGTAATGGTACACTTGTGTTCATGTTCATCAGCCTACACAAACCTAGAAAGAATCACAGAATCGTTCAGGCTGGAATGGACTTCTCAAAGTCATCTGGTTGAAATTCCTCCCTGAAATAAGCCCCCTTAAAGCAGGTTGATCATGTTCTTACCTAGCTGAATCAATCTCTGAAAAAGGAAATTCCACACATGCTTTGGGCAACTTGTTCCAGTTCCCATAATTATATTTCTTACATAGAATTATATCTGACAATCATCAGATCTAGTAAAAAAATCATGTCTATCAACTTGTACCTCTGACTTGTACCTCAACTTGTACCATGTGATTGCAAGAGGAGTCTCACTCCATCTTCTGTGCAGTCTCCCAGAAGGCAGCTCCAGACAGCAATAAGAGTTCCCTCTCTGTATTTCCTTCTCAGAGTTTTCAGCTCAAAGCTGGATTTGTTCAAGCCCAATCCTCTCAGCTTTTCCTCCTACATCCTGTGCTCCAGCCCCTTGAGCATCTCGCCGGTGAGCCCAAAATGGGATGCAGGACTTCAGAACTGATTTCACAAGCACCGAACAGGGGGAAAGAGACACTTCACTTGGTCTGCTGGCTGCAGTCCTGCTGATACAGCCCAGGGTGCCACCGGCCTTCTTCAGTGTAAAAACACACTGCTGGAGGATGGTCAATTTGTTGTTCAGCACAATTCCCAGGGTTTTCCTCCAAAGCTGTATTCCAGCTAGTCAGCTGCAAACTGTATCAGTGCACGGGGTTATTCCACCCCATATCCAGGACTCTGCTCCTGGTAATGTTTAACTTCTTACAGTACCTGCATTACTCCAGCCTACACAGATCCTTCTGAAGAGCAGCCCTGCCCGCTGTCACCTGCTGAGAGCACAGCAAATGCCCTGTTTCTGCCTCATCATTCAGCCCATTAAGACCATATTACACAGAATCAGCCTTGGACTGATCCCCAAAGGACATGACCAGCAAGCAGCTGTCAGATGGACTTTGTCCCATCGATCCCTCTGAGACCAGAATTACATGCCTAAATGAAAAAATGGGCAATTATGGCTCTTTCACCGCCTGTGACTCGTGAGAACATATGATTGCAGTGGCATAGGCTGTCCCAGGGCAGGATTTGCTGGACAGTCCAATTCTCCAGCTGTGTGAGATACCGAATCATCCAAGAATGACAAGACTCAGCCTAATCACTCATATGATGCCACACTATTCACTCTATAAAACTAGACACAGCTGAAGCAGTGAAGCTTTCTGCAAGCTGTTATCATCTCCCTGGTAGTCGAATATGTGGTCACAGATCTGGGTTCTTTTCCCAGCTTTACAGTAGACTTCCTACACAATATTAACCAAGCCTCTCTTGAGCCTTATACTCCGTTAAAATCTATTTTAAAATGCTATCATGACTTTACTGAGAATTCCAGAAAGTGTATTAATAGTAGAAAATAGGATTACTTCTTTTACTGCATGTTCCACATTTATCAAAGGCTGTTTATCCTTATTAGTGAACACTTATAAATCTAATGGTGTTTGCAAGGGGTTTTGAGATATTTGGTGGAAAACGCAAAGNTTACTGCATGTTCCACATTTATCAAAGGCTGTTTATCCTTATTAGTGAACACTTATAAATCTAATGGTGTTTGCAAGGGGTTTTGAGATATTTGGTGGAAAACGCAAAGTGTTGCTATTGTTCCTTAGCTGAGTCCTGTGTCAATGCTTTCATAGGGCATGTTGCTATTGTTCCTTAGCTGAGTCCTATGTCAATGCTTTCATAGGGTATTTAGATCGAGGCATTGACAAATCTCCAACCCAGCTTCCTCCACACCCCAGCCCTTCCCCTGGTGGTGCAGGGCTTGCCATGCTCCCATCAACTAGGCGGATCCTCTCACCAGCAGTACAAGTGAAGCCATCCAGCATTTCACTCTGAAAAAGGAAATGCATTTTCCTGAATATGTGCCAGATCCTACTCCACCCCTAACTATCTGCACTGCTTAGTTACACATAGTTTAATGGCATGAAAGCTGCAGAATTAGTGATCTATTACTACTCTATCACTGCATTTTCAGTGACAATGACTCACTGTATTGCATTATAAATGAAAGTATGAGAATACATGCAGCAGTGAACTGTGTAAATAAATGAGCCCATGAATCCTAGAAGATTCTAAAACTTTCTTTTGCACATGAAAATTAGAGAACCAATAGCTGAAATGAGATACGCTGTGTTCTAAATATCATCTATTCAAAATAATGTGTGAAAGAACCACAGAAAGCATACTCTGTATACATTAATATTAAAAGCGAGATAGGTTATCTATGATAACAGTTTTGTAAGCTCTACAACATTAAATTAGCAGATACAGCAACTAATGTGAAGATCATTATATCCAAGGGCCTACAGCAATGAAGTACTTGCAAAGATCCATGATGACATATAGTGATTATGAGAGACATGGCTACACCACTTATAATTCCTCTGTGTTAGTAACCTTCAAAACAAAACTCAGTAAATCGGGAGGAGTCACCCAAAGTAATTAAGAGAAGTAGAAAAGAAAGTTACCGCTGTCTCTGAATTGTGCTGATTACCTAACAACTTAGACAGAAGCTTTCTGAAAATATTAATTACTTGTACAGTGAGAGCAATCTTTATTTATCAATAATGAATATTATTGATGACTACATTTCATTTCACATCAATCCAAAGTACGGGTTCATCCTCATTATTTCAGGATGATGGAAAAAGAATACTTCCCTAAATATTTCATTGAATGTGTTATTCACCCTATTTTCAAAAGAGTGCCAAACTAAATTTCAAAATGAGATGGTGAAAATTTTCATTTGGAAAAGAATGACATAAAATATTTTTATATTGTGAATTTTTCCCCACTGCCGTTGTGTTTTTCAAATAAAACTGCATGCCAGATTCAAAATTCCTTAAAATATAGTCAGAACTCTTGTACCATCTGGTTTTTGCCCCTCTACTGAGGTAGCATCCTTTACGCAAATTTATGTCACCAAAGATTATGTTAAGACATATGCTGAAAAATATAACAGTTAATTTTTCAGAGACACTAATCTTCATAAGACTTAGTAATAAGAGTAAAATTTAAGTTAAAAGGGTAGGTTGAATTTGAGGTTTTCATATAAATATAAAAGGACTAGTATGGCAATACCCACCTGGGCCACTGTTGTGAAATTTCACTGACTGGGTGTTAGGCATATCATATCCTGAACTGTATATTTCCTCCTGTAAGTAAGGTTTCCAAAGAATAATTGCACAGAAGGAAAATTACAGAGGATAAAAATAACTTTTTTAGTAAAATAACCTGTAACTTAGTACACACCAAAAGTTTATATGTGTTTGTACCTTAGATATATTTTAAATTTAAAAAATTAATTCCAGGTTTTTTTACCAATTGTTCGTAAATTCAGAAAACTTGCTGTAAACTATTATCTGTAGGCCTTCTCGCCATATGCATAAGTATCTCTTGTCTTAAGGCTACTTTATTTAAGCAGGAATTATGTTTAACATGCTTCACAGAAGTAATTAATAGGTGATTAATTTTGAAATTCAAGACTTAAGCTCAGTAATCCATAACACAATAGGAACTATAAGAAGGTACTTGAAAATGAATTCTTTTCTTCGAGGACACCTGAAATTATCACATTGTTCAGCATCAGTTTTTGTGGAAGGAAGGCTAGAAGGTTTCATTTGAATTTTGCTGCAGCACTTAGTCGTTAATTTTCATGCACAGTCATTTTGCTCGTAAGTTTAAAACTCAAAAAGCACGGGACTGGAGTTTTCAAGTGGTTTAACTTTCTTTAACCTTCTGGAGAAGATCCTGCTTTCAATTTCAAAGTCATACTTACAATGAAATTTAATTGATTTTCTCTTTAATAAGTTACTACTACCTATTTGAGTTTCCTCAGATGTGTCCTCTGCTTCTTCCGTATGGGATTTGAGGACTCTGGAAAATTCCAGGATTTTTTTCTGGCATCCAGTAATGCTATCATATCACACGTTTGAAAGATCATAGAATATCTCTCAGATACACCTTGCTAGAGTGGAAATCTGCCCATGTTTATATCTCTGGAAGTAGACATTCTCAGTGATTCAGGTTAAAGTTAACACAAATCATCTCAGGACTGAAAGCAGTAACATTTTATGAGCAGTAACATTTTATGTACGTGGCAGTGGGCTGCATGGGCTTTGCACAGATCCGTATTTCTAAACTTCTTTTACATAGGTTTGTATTATCTGTGCTTTCTCTTGGGCAACAAAATCCTCCATTACCCAGAAAACTGAACGTTAATTACTATTGGTTCTCAAAGGAGATTTGGTTTTCAAGCTTACAGGCGCACCAGTGGCAGAGCACTGCCTTCATCTCCCAGAGCCTTCATCTCCTCTGACCCTTGCATCTCAGGGATCCTAACTAAGCGTCAACATTTTCATCCCAAAGTGAATTATAAATTTGATCTCAATGCTCCAAATTCTTATTCTTACACTTTTAGATCATTTCACAGCTCTTATTACTTTTAAGGAAATTCACAGCTGTGGTACATTGTGTCCCTAGTAGCACAGACAAAGCCTGAGTGACCCCAAGATCCAGATACCACAGGTTGGAGGAAACTCTGGAAGTAACTGAAATAAATAAGTCATTTTGCAGAGTACTGAATACCACTGCAGTTACTAACACAAGGATAAAACATGTGGTTTGCAATAACTCCAAGACTTCTGCTGCATAAAGACATTTGCTGTTCTTCTCATGCCGCCAGTAACAGGAGACAGGTATATGACAGCACTTACCACTGATTGAGCGTGTAGGTCAGAAGGGGATAAAGGGAAGAAAGAGCAAAAAATGCAGCTATGGAAGCAGTATTTGAAGGAGATAAAACTGAAACACTCTTCTTTCTTGGAATTTATCTTCTTTGCTTAGAAAATAGTAGTAGCAGCAAACAAAGCTAAAGTAATTCCTAGTAACTACTTTTCTTCTAGTTTTGCAGTTTTCTTACCTTCCTGTGAATAAAGCCTATATAAGGCCCCAAAGAAACACTAACCACAGTCTGATGAATGCAGTTATGAATTATAATAAATAATTATGAAGCATTCTAGATTTGAAGATTTTATGTACACAATCACTGCAGAATACCAACAAGGTCATTATGAAGATCCTATTTAATTTGATGCTTTCATTAAGGACTTCAGAGGAAGAGAGCAAACCACATAAATTTAGGGTTAGCTAAGGCCCGTTTGTGAAAACATCTGGGAATAGTGATCCAAACAGTAAAAATGAGACATCTTTCCAAGGAGGAGTGAGAATCATTTCTGCTGAGCAAATATAAGAGTTACCAAAACCTTCTGTGCCCCTTTCCTGATTTGAACTCATCAAGTCAAACAGATACTGTACTAACTTCATAGCCCGTCTTAAAAGACCGTGCCAAAGTTCTTACCTTCTTTTTATTTGTTTCTCCCAGATTTTGATATTTGCATATACTCACTTAGGAACATGTCACATTTTCCCCTAAAATTTATAGCGACAATTTAAGGATAAACAGAAGTTTATGCTGCGTCTTTGACAAACCTTTTCCTTATGATGCCAATAAATAGTCATAATATCAGTCCCATACTTCACTCTGCCAGCAGAGAAGTTAATAATTAAGGAAAGAAAGATAAAGGAGGTAGGATTAATCTTCTCTTTGATGTAAAGAAAGATTTATTCTGATTTTTGCTTGTGCATAGCAAGTGAGGCGTTGTCTTGTTCAGTCAGTTTATGCAGGGACTGGTTCCAATTACCCTTCACAATGACTTAGGTGTGTCCCCTAAGCCTGTTATTCTCCTTCTGTGCACAGGGTATGAAGAACTGACATATTTCATTTAAAAAATCAACAAATCCCTCTTTGCTGTCATTTCAACCAACTTCCTGCCTGATGATACTTCTCTTCCTTCCATAGCCCATGCCAGTGCAGTACCAAAAGCATATTTTTTAAGTTGTTTGGGAACTTTCAAAAAAAAGAAAAAAATATTTTTCCCCAGAGAGCACTGGTTGTGCTATTGCTGCGTCAGCAGGTACTTGCTTGCTTCCTGTGATCAGTAGGCAAGGAGCAGTAGCCACAGGCAGAGCAGCTCCCAAAATCAACAGCCAGCCAGGCTGATGGTTAGGATCTGGTTTTAAACTGAGAGCACAGAACTGAGTTGTGATTTAAATCAGAACTAGTAATAAAAAATGTGGAAGATGAAAGGGGGATGGGAATAGACTGAAATATCTGGGGACCACTATAATAGCTTTCATTCTAGTGTGTATTGAAAAGTATCAGGTCAGCTGATAAGAAGAAAATATATTCTAATCTCATTATTGCTGCTGAATATTGAAGTGGGAATAAGCTAGGTAAGCCTGTCTCAACCTTCCCATTTTGTGTCATCTTAACATGTCAAAGACAGAAGAATTAAAGGCTTGTCCTTGAATAAATTACCTCTTCTACACATACAGAAATGCTGTATAGGTTACTGTCTCTCTCATTTTCTCTTCCAACCATTCTTCATCACAATGACAAATCTATGGGTAATTGTCAAATGGCATCCTCCATGACTAATTAACTATCAGGGAAGCTAACATTCCCAGGAATAAAATGTTTGATGAGGTGTTTCCCTCTATTTCACATTCAAATAGCCAGTTATAAATTGATGATACTACAGCTGACTTTTCCTTCAAATGCCAAAGCCTTTCCTATGTAATAGAATGTGAATTCTAAGTAGAAAGGCATTATCCTTTATGAACCATATCACTGCAACACCATAAATCACTTTTCTAAATGATTTCTCCGTGCTACATGAGCAAAATGCTGAACCTATCAATCCCTCTTGCTTTATGAGTCTCGGGACAGCACAAAGGCGTGAAAGCTGCAGGAGTATATATTAATCCTTCTGAAAACTCAAGACTCAGCTAATGTAAAGAAGTGAGCAGGCCTGACACTGCTCATTTGAAAGCTACAAAATGAATAACTCAAATGGGGAAGGTAATGTTATCATGTTCTCACAAGGAAACATAACAAATGGCCATCTACTGAGTATATATCAACAAAATCTGATAATGCTAGTAAAGATATCTATCGTGGAGCTATAAGTGCAGGAAAGACACGAAACTGTTGGAGTGGGTTCAGAGGAGTCCACAAAAATTATCAGAGGGCTGGAGCATCTCTGCTATGAGGACAGGCTGAGAGAGCCGGGGTTGTTCAGCCTGGAGAAGAGAAGGCTTTGGGAGCCCTCACAGCACCTTCCAGTACCTTAAGGGGACGTATTAGAAAGACAAACTTTTCAGCAGGACCTGTTGCAATAGCACACGGGGTAATGGTTTTAAGCTGAAGGAATGTCTGTTTAGACTAGATATAAGGAAGATAATTCTTTTAAGTGAGGGTGGTGACACACTGGAGCAGGTTTCCAAGAGAGGTGGCGGATGCCTCCTCCGTGGAAACATCCAAGATCAGGTTGGACAGGCTCTGAGCAACCTGATCTAGCTGACAATGTTCCTGTCCATTGCTGGAAAGTTGGACTAGATGGTCTTTGAAGGTCCCTTCCAACCCAAACTATTTTGTGATCCTGTGATCTTAATGTATTTAAATGGATGCTCTTGTTTTACTCTTTCTACTAACTGTTAATTATACACCGCTGTAAGGCTCCACAGTATTTGAAAAAGATTTTTACATCAAGATTTTTAAATTGCTAACATTTTAGCAGTGTACTAAAATTGATTATCCCATAAAGTTCTTATTATAGTACAATGATGGTTGTACAAATATTCCTTCCCCTGACAATTACCTTTCATAGTGATCAGCCTCAAGGCTTTGGGTCACACCTTTCACGCAGAGGTAAAAGGAGACGCACAGCCCACAGCACCTTTGCCTTACTGGAGAAACCTGTTTAACCTTCTTATTGGGGTTTCAGAGATACCCCTCAGATACTAGCTACACCAAAACCAAGTGTCAGTAGCAAAAACCAGACTCCTCAGCCAGCAGCTGTTAATGGTTAGCATATTATTAACATTTATTTTCAATATGTCCCTAACTTCCTCCAAAGAGCACCCAAGGTTGAGTGAAAGGTTTTGCTTTTAAAATATATTATCTTTAACATCCTAACATGTGGAATCAGCATTTGGTCAACTGCCAAGCGGCTTCACAAAGCAGTCCCACTGGCATGTAACTTTTTCTAGGATTGAAAGGGATTATTATCCTTGAACCACTTTCCTCAAAGAACCAGAAGACAGAGCTGACATTTTTGATTGTGTTTCTTTAGTAAAATAAACATCTAGATAAATAAAGCAATGACATGCTGTTGAACAGACATTTCTCTTGGTACACTACAAAAGCTGTATTGAGCTCTCCACAGCCACGTAAATTACTGACTTCTGTTGGAGGCCATTATGTATGAATAGTTCAATTACAAATTGGAAGAGTGATTCCATGTATCTACTGATCAATAGCAATCTGATAATTTTTCCAAGTACCTTCCCACAGATACTGTCTCTTTACTGCCAGACATATTCCACCTGTTAAATTACATCACAAAAATAAAATAGACTCTACTGTGAAATTTGAAAAAATGCTCAGTGTTATTCTAACACCTCTGAAGGCAACATGCTTTTGATTTCAATGTGAACAGAACATCAGTTCTCTCCATATTGCTTTCAAAGAACACACAAAATTTACAACATGGTGAAGCAATCAATTCAGCTACAAATCTGCTTATCAGATAATTTCTAAACCATGTCTCTTTTAATGTCTGCATCATCACAAATTTTGAAACCTCTACTAAGGGACAAGACAGTCTCATACTTTTCTGGGTTTAGACCACTTCATTTTTTTTCTGTTCAGCAATCTTGAAAAGCCAAAATGATAGACATAAATGTCATACTTTAAAATACACAACTGTGTTGCTTATTTCTTTTCTTTTCATCTCCACAACACCATTAAAATAATTATCAATGTACTTAGAGAAAACAGAGTTATCAGAACCTAGGAGACAAGTAAGCCTAGCAATGTAAAGAAAAGGGTAATTTGATGTTTAAAGTTCTTAGCAAATTCAGGTCCCCTAAAACAAGTCAATGTCTATCAGTCTAGGAATATTCTTTTAAAAACCCTACAACCCTCACAACACAGACACAAATAGTTTGTTATACTGACAAATTAGCACTTCTGTTTAGTTGGCAGAAACATTTGGCTTGATTTATTTCCTAGAAGTATCTCCATTACTGTTTGATGCCCATGTCTGAACAATTTCTCCCTTGAATGGACAATACAGATGAGCTACTATCAACATCCACAAAAACATAATTGTCCCCAAAATCTTGACTAACAGCCTCTGAACTCTGCAGTGCCTCATCAATGTTTGTCATCTGATGCTGGCTTGCTAAAAGCAATTTGCAGTTTTTCATAAGAACATTGGTCAGGATATTAATTGCTCCTGATTTTCTAGCCAGAAAAATCAAGTGGAACTGCTTGTCTATATTTTTCATTCAAATTTACTTTAACTGTGTTTTATACAATTCAAAAGAATAAGAATATGTCTTGGTTACCAGTCATTAATTCAATAATAATTTTTTTTTCTTAAAGTCAAAATAAGAAACACAGGCCCAGAAGATACTTATTCAGTAATTTAGTTTACAAGGAAAACCAGAAAAAGCTTGCTAATTTCCAGAGTTCTGGCAGTCATCTTTTAAGTAATATGCATTTCATATCATTTAGCCAAAACTGCAGTAATAAGTTACCTGGCTTCTATCACCAGATGCAGTTTCTTGTCCTGAGTATACCTAACACAAGAAAGATTCTTTGCAGCTTAGAAGGAAACCAAACCAAACAAAAAAAATTAAACAAGCCTTTTTCTTTAAATTCAAGTAATTCTCTATTCTTACACACAATGCAGAAATGCACAGTATTTTACTTTCAAGCTACTTTTTTGCTTTCAAGCTCTTCATGCACGTAAGTGATTACAGAAATTTCCATGCAAAGTAAACATTTGTCTGCATGTAACCATGTGGTTTATGATGGCAGGAGAGTAATTCACAAGTGTAGTCACAAGGCCTTAAATGCTTCGTTGATCTGTCTGAATTTCTCCAGCATCCTTTCCCACACAGACAGGAATATGCACAATCATACATGCACAGAAATGGATGGACAGATTGCATTTCAGACCAAAAACTCAGTGGGATTATTCCTTTGAGTAGATTGACTACCTGGAGAGGTTAGGTGATCTTCTTGGAGTCTCATCCAGTCCACTGCTTGCTTGGCATCCTCCCCTCAAGTTACTCATCTCGAAACATAGCTCTTTGTGTAAAATTTACTTTTCTTTCTTTCCCATCTCTTTTATCCAGTAGTCTTAATGTTCTTGTCCAGTTGTTCTGCCACTCTTACTGAGGCTCAGAGAAATTAAACAACTGGTGGAAGGTCACATACAAGTAAGCTCAGCCAAAATTAGCATTAAGATTTAAAAACAGATACATAACTGCACACAAAAAAGGGAGCAAAGGTGAAAACTCATCACTTTGAGGGTTGTTTAGTTTGGTTATTTTTTTTGCTACAGATAAGATTAGGCAAATTATAGTCCTATGAAGAAGAGGTTCTGTTCTCTCCTTTCTCCTGTAGAACCTAGATTGTGCCATACAACCATCTTTATGCACAGAAAGAGCAAAGTTCATAACAGCTTTCCTCTTCTTGTACCAGCCACTTCAGAGGGACAAGATATAGAAATGGGCAATGCTGTATCCAATTTTTAAGAAGAGAAGGCATGAGTAGCTGCTGATATCTACATTAAACCTTCTGCTAGACAACAGATACCTACTATTTGTTGCAATCTTTCTTGGAAGCTGAGAGAAAAACAGTACGCTAGCTCATTACAGTGAAGAAATTAGCCTCTTTTTCTGTCCTGATTTTTAAACTTTCCTGCTTTAGGCCTATAAATAAGTGCATTTAAGAGACTTGTGAGATGTATAAGAAGACAAAAGATTTTATGAGGTAATAAAATATTTTCTGTATTAACATTACTGTGTGCCTAAGAAAAGAAGATTAAAAAAAAAAAATGAAGTAGGATCACTGTGTGAGCCATGGACAAGTTTCAGTTTGACTCAAAAGGTGTTAAGACACAGTTCCCCATAAGGCATGAATTACTATTAAGAATATATGAGGATATAATATTATACTATCTTACTACTAAGGATAGATGAGATTTTAATAATATATCACCTCTCTACATTATATGCAGAGTTTTAATTCTTGTCATCTTCCCAAGATGCATGCCAACTGCATCATGATTATTTAATGTGTGTTTGTAAGTCTAAGATTTGAAACTTGTGAAAGGTCTGCAGAGGTGAAAAAATTTGTGCTCATCCTTAATTTCTTTTGTATCTCCTCAGCTCTGCAAAATGATTTGTGTTTAAAATGAAACACTGTCACCTTCTAGCAAAAGCATAAGCCTCTGTTCCCAATGGATTCCTAGAGAAAGGCAAGGATTTCAGTTGATTGCCACCTTTACACAATATCCACCCTCTCAAATTAGAATTTGAGATTTAAAAGAAGTAAAAAAAATTACTTCTTTTACTATATAAAAGATACTTGATTTTATTTCTTGCAGTACTATTGACTAGATCAGTTCCAAATAAGGAACAATTTTCAATTTCAACCTTGAAATGGAACAGGTGATGCATAGGCACTTATGGTTCTATATTCATGAGGCCCCAGATTTTCTTATACCTCACAGTTCTTCAGATTTTTCTAATACCCTTTTAGAATTTGGAAATCACTCATTATGCACTTACTACATTTAATTACTTCCCACCACTTAAAAAAAAAATCTTTGGTCAAAATCCTTGGTGGTTTTCTGTTTTACTCCTCAAGAAAAAAAAAAAAAAACCTGCAGTATTTGACGTGCCCTTCAGCATTAGTACTTTTGGAATAAAATATGTCTTTCCTTTGTTCGTTATCAAAATCTATTTATATATTTCCATTGGGAAATATCTGAGACTCATAAAGCATGAGAAAAAGCACTAATCCATTCATTAGCTGAGCATTTGATCTTTTCCAAGTCTATTCAGAACAAAAAAATTAGACTTCACTATTTTTCTTCTACAGCAATATAATCTTTAAGAGAAAAGTAAGAACCAAAACCACAAAGCTGTTTTCTGATAGGTCTTTGAACACATAGTCTCTGAAAACCTCTAGACGCAAGTTGCAAAATGCCTCAGAGAATAAATAGATATACAAGTGTCAAATTATGAAGCTTGGACATTATGTACATGGGTAGTATGATCAAACTCAGCCACATACACACAGAAAAAAGACAAAACCCCTATAATGTAGTGTTAATCTTTACCCAAGATGTCTCCAACCCCTCTAGTAGTATTTCTTCTCTTTTTTACTTGCATATAAAAATGGAAGGTTGAAAGATGCTTTCCTCATTCCTCTTCCCTCTTTTTTCTTCATTTTCCCCTAGCTATTTCATCACCTCAGCAACTTCAAATTAACCTCCAATACAAGATACAACATTAAGTAAATATGTTATCGTGTTTCCAATCCATTTTAAGAATAAGCAGGTCAGATTTTCTTCTGATACAAACTGATACACAGAGATTTCTATCATTTTCTGTGCAGTTAAATATGCTTATGAAGCACTGCTTTGGCAGACACAGGAGAAAGAGCATAATTTCAGATTTGCTCGTTCTTCTTGTGTGCTGAAATATTTATACTACACAGATTCTATGTTGGTTCAAATAAAATGTCTCTCTCAGATATGATATTTTTCAAAGCTTTCAGTGCTAGAATGAATCTGAAGCAGATCTTGAATTAATTTTAACACTGGCATTGCACTAAAAAAAGTAAAGAGCTTCATGAAAAATCTGTTAGATGCTCCAGCAGGGAACAATCCTTTGCCATGCAAAGGCAAAATTATTTACCATTCTGTTTAATGTTCCTTAAAATTAAAAAAAAAAGGTAACACTTTCCACAATAATCAAGAAAGTACTCATCCTTAAAAATTCCTAATGGCCCCAAAACATAAAAAAAAGAATTCTTAGACAGTATTTCAAGATTTAAAATTTCTTACCCAGTGTAAAAATATAAGCAGAGGTATAGAGTCAGACCAAAGACCCTCACAGCTCAGTATTATGCTTGTCCAGTTAGAATCCAATTCTGGAAAAGATGACCAGCACAGGAAAAACATAAACAATCTGACCTTCAGATGCCCTCTTGGCAGCCCTGTGCCATCTTTGTATTTAGCAGAACTACACAAATATTTCTAACATATGAACCTCCTGTGTTCTTGCCCATACACCAAAAAAGTCCCATGAAAAGGAGCTTCACACCTCAAGACTGGCTGTATGAAGCACATCCTCCTCTTCTTTCTTTTGAACCTCTTCCACCTACTTTCCCTTTTAGCCCATAAGATCTTGTTTATGGAAAGTCAATGAATCATCGATCCCAGTTTACACACTCAGTTTATCAGCCATCTGAAATAATTTCTTTGCCCTTGGCCAGCAACCTTCACATTACTTCCACAGTGGGCTGGTTGTGGTGACCCTTAGTAGCTGCAGGTAATAACTCGGGGCAAATAAAAGGTGATTAGCAGCATCAGTGCTAAGTGGAAGCTCATTTCTATTATTCTTGTTATGACAACTCTTGAGAATGCTTGTCTTGAACCACTAAAGGCCTTAAGCATTAATACATGTGGAAGTTTTCTATAGAGACTTCTAAAAGCAAATACTTCGTCTCTTCTAACTTTAGGATAACTTCCTTCAGGTTGTCAGGAAACAACTATTACCAGGTTGCTGAAACCAGACAAGGATTTAAGCCAGCAGCCTTGCCTGGAGCCTCTTCACCCAGGGCTGCACGAATCCTGTAGGGGCTGACAGCATGGACACCACCAGTCAAGTGTGTGGTGCTTGTGTTGTGCTTCCTCCTTTCTGCCACATGAAGGGAGAGAGGTTCTCTTTAAGTCATTTTGCAGGTTTTAATAGGGATATCCCACACAGCAAGAATGTCAGAGATGCTGCAAGGGCAGCTGGGGGAAATGGCACAAGTGATTGAAGCTACAGGAGAGATCGAGCTGTAAATGATTTGGCTGGATAGTGTGGGGAGGAGGATGGTCACAACTGAGTCACAGTGCTGAAGAGAACCGCTGCCTCTACACACCGGAATACCCTGAGGTAGGTACGTAGGGATGCATGTGAAGAAGTGTCGGCATCATAAGGCATAGTTCTTCCTCTTTTTAAAGAAAATAATAATTTTTAAAACATCTTTAATCTTCAAGTAGATTTCCTTACACTATATTTTATGACAGAAAACAAAAATAAGTAACAGTACAATGGCTCTTTTAAAAGCAAACTAGAAAATCTTTTCTTCAAATGTTTATTCTAGGAGCTCAAAGCTCCTATTTTTGTAACTATTTTGTTCCCCTCCGTTGCATTGTACATCACATATTCTACACTATAAAATATTGACAGTTTTACAAGGACAATAACCTTCCAATGAACACATTACCTAAATTTTAAGAAAAGCAGATTTTTATGAAACTAAGCAGTTTCCTATCTCAACCTGTGCAAAATGTATCTTTTCTGGAGAAGCAGAGCTGAAAACACTGGAAAAAATTCTACCTCTAACTCCACAAAAAATCCTCTTTGGTCCCACCACAAGTTTAATTCTTACATAAGTAAATTTATATAAAGTAACCAAGTAATTTGGGCATTACCTAGGAGGCATGACATTTAAAAATCAGTCTCTGGTGAATAAAATTGAAACTGGTTCTTGGAAGGGTAACTAATTCAGTGAAAAGTTACTTGAAACAAACTTTAATGTATATTGTGTGCTTTTCTTAGGCTCATTAAAATTGCTTCTATTTTCATAATGTACCTCTTTTAAATGGCATCATCATTTGTGTATTAAACAACTGCACCTTAGGACTTATCTTGAGCACTGATCTATTTGTATATAATACGTGCCACTGAACTACATTAGCTATATTTGAACAAATCCCAAGAGTTGATAATTTTGTTGCAGTTCTTCCACAATCCTTTTGCATTCACAGTTTTGCATGGCGATCACGTATAAAATGAAGGATTTGGGATTCTGAGGTGGCTGGAGGCAGGGATTGCTTCATTTTCTTGAGACAGACATTTTTGGCATTGGATGATGACATTAGCTGATCTTAGGAAGGTACCACTTCATCTCAGCAGTACAGTAGGATACCATCAGTGAAAGTAATATTTAGTTCTTTCCTGTATGCATTACAGTTGGAAAACCTTTTATCATATTAGAATTAAACAATATACTAAATTCATACATTATTGGATTTTGAGACAATGAGTAGCCTTTAATGATTACAACAGCAATTACTGTTTCTGTAACAAGTCTTTCCATTCAACATTCTGCTTCTTGACTGTCCATAGGAAACTGTTCCAGGATTCCATTAAAAATTAATTACACTTGAAAATTTATTGAGGTCAATGTTAATTTGAATATTTGACTGTGCCAATTTTTTTTTTTCACACATGTAAGGAAATGCTTTCCAAATTTAATTTTTTTTCCCCAAATATCACTGTAGGAGAAAAGGTAATGATCTAATTATGAGAGGTTATAGTTTTCTTTCTAAGCAGTAAGTTATCTTCATGAGAAACTTGGGTATACAGTAAATTAAGTACCATAAGATGACAGTGAGGTTATCTTCACTTTCAGTATTATATTAACCCACACAAGTACATGATTCTTTGATGAACACATCCTAACAGTTCACTGGTATGAAGATGTTAACAACGTCAATATTAAACTTCATGTAACAGCCTGTAATCGGAAAATTTCTCACTGAAATTACAGCAGTAGTAACATTTTCCATCCTTCTATGATTTTTTAATTTGAATTCATCCACTAGAACTGAAAAGGTATGTGAAGAGAAAGATAACATAAGAGGAAGTTAGAAAACTTGAAATTGATCATTGCTTGTAACAGGCGAGTGACAAAAAGTAGCAAATCTGCTTTGGCAGCTTCTACCTTCACTAGAGCCTAGAAAGACAGGAGTTTCTCTGAACATTGTATTTCCAAAATTCACGCTCATGAGAACTACAGAGTATCTTTGAATTTTTTTTCAAAAAAAAGTCTTGAAACTGAGGCTTTTAGAGATTTCAGCATCATCAGACTGACTGAAAACACTGGTTGAATAAAACAGTTCAGGTGACTTTTCCATTAGTTCAAAATGGGACTGTTTAAACCAGAGAGTTTTGCTTCAGAAAAGATCAGATGTGAAGAAGGCTAGAACACTCACAGACTTGTTTATTTTCTTCTCGGAGTGATTCAGGGCAGACTACCAGGGAAGAAAGGTGCTCTGCAAGAAAGCATGCTTTTCAGTGGAAACATGAGTTTGTAGTAGTGGACACAGAAAAACTTCTGAGAAACTACAAACTGACAAACTGAAACTGAACAAGACAGCTGCCTTCTGATGGAAGCAGAGAGCTGGGGCAGGTGAGAAAGGGAGGTATTTTGTTGGTATTTTGTCAAAAATCTCTTCAGCCCAGATAGGTTGATCTGGTGTGGTCAAACACAGAAGCGTCCAGCAACAATTTGAGATATTTAAGCAATGTCTTCCTTTCTTTCTTAGTTGAAAGGTATATAACTGAAAAGCCATGTGAATTAAGAAGTAGATGAACACAAGATGACAGATGCCCTAGCTATTTCATGAAAAAATCTGGAAAATACATTAGAACTACTTCCTTCATCTATATAAGCAATATTTATTATTTAAATAGCTGGAACCAACAGCAGATGCTTTTTTAAAACTGCCCTTTCTACTGCAGCAGGCTCAGCCAGAAATGCCTCATCACAGAGATATGAAAATTGGTAGTGCATCTTAAAAATGCTGTGAATTAGACAGAAAAGTTGAAGAGCTGATGAAGACACAACAGACAGTTAACACCAGACACAGTTGCTCCAGTTTTACAAAAGTTGCATTACCTTTGCTACAGTTCCTTTCACTGTAGGTTGCGTGTTCCTCAACCAGAACTGCCCAAATGGCACTTGAGCTGTGTCAGGAGCAGTCCAGGCTCTATCACACATAGTTCCTTCCTCTGTGTGCATCCAAACTTACTCATTCTCACCAAAAGTGAAACACATTGCACTTATTTTTTTTTTCTCATTCTGTGCAAAGCCTGTGTCCTGGGGGTTCATGCCCTGCCTCAGCAGTACCATCTTCAAAGTTTGCACTTAAAGAGATTCAGGACATCAAACTGTTGGAGCAAGTCCAGAGGGCCACCAAGATGATTAGAGTGCTGGAGCACCTCTCCTATGAGGAAAGAATAAGAGAATTGGAATTGGTCAGCCTGGAGAAGAGAAGGCTTGAGGGTGACCTAATTTTGGCCTTCCAGTACTTGAAGGGAACCCACAAGAAAGATGGGAGACTTTTTACAAGGGTACATAGTGACAGGACAAGGAAGAATGGCTTTAAACTGAAAGACAGTAGGTTTAGATTAGTTATTAGGAAGAATTTCTTTACTGTGAGGGTGGTGAGACTCTGGAACAGGTTGCACAGAAAAGTTGTGGATGTTCCATCCCTGGCAATGTTCAAGGCCAGGTTGGACGGGACTCTGAGCAACCTGGTCTAGAGAAAGGTGCCCCTGCCCATGGTAGGGGTTGAACTTGTTGATCTCTAAAGTCCCTTCCAATCTCAAGCTGTTCAACGGTCCAATGAACTTGGACTAAGAATCTGACCTGAGGCAGAACCCCGTATTTCCAAGTCATTCCTCAACAGCTAACTAACAGCTGGTTTTGCTACTCCCTACAATATACTATTCACATGGCATTGACAGGAAGGAATAGTTATTACCTTACCAAAAAAATCAAAGCGCATACTAATGTTGCAAGGCATGCTAAAATTGGCTGAACCTTAGCATTTAAAAAGGGGAAAAAAACCCAAGACTGCAGGCAAATTACATGTGCTGTGGGAAAGTGGTAGAATATTGTTCCCTAAATATTAAGGATTTCCACTGTATCTCGCAGCTTTTTAAATTTTGAGGTCTTAATTGCAGATGGTGACGTAATTTAGCCCTCCTGCAGCAAGCCTGCTGTGGTACCAGGGTTGTGTTATCAGACATAAAGCAAGATTTCCGCATCAGGCAGTGTCTTATTCTCTCTCTTCTACCTGCAACTATGAAGATGATTGGATATGGGGTAGAAATAATAAGTATTGTAGGCATCTCGATTACATAAAAAATTCAGCTCTGTCTGGATCATGCAAATTTTACAGGTGTCTGAAAAATTAATTATTACTCACCTTTCACTGCTTACCATGGATACATTTGAGAATATGTTTATTTTTCACCAAATTTCTGGAGTGAATAGAACAAACATAAGGAACATCACACAGATCTAGTAACAAAATCCCTGCAAAATTCCCCATGCACCAGGAGAAGAACCACACAACGTACTGACTGTAAAGCAATAACAGCCACAGCAGAAGGAAACAGGAGAATGCACTTTTCTCTAAAGTAGCAAGAACTATGAATTCTTTCTAGTTACTGTTTGAGGACTTAAGTTACAGAATAAATAGAAAAGTACATATCACCGTGGACAATATGAATATCAATTGCTTGCTACCAAGGCTTGATTTTTAGTTTAAAAAAAAAAAAAACCAACAAAACCAAACACCACCACCACCCTGTCCAGTTATAACCAAGACCTAAGAAGCTGCTGAAGTACCAACTACATGAAAATATGTGAACAATTGTGTATATATTTGTAACATAGAAACTGTTTATCTTTGAATTCTGGATTAGCTGTGTGACTCTCCAGGGTTTAAAATTTCACTCTCTTTTTAAAGTGAATCTAGGACAGCATCAAGTGAATGTATGATGATCAATACAATATGTAAATTTTTATGTAGGAGCTACATAAGAACTATTTCCTGCTTGTAAGGCAAGAGACGATACATTACCTTTGAGGTACATCTGAATGAAATGTAGACTTTTGTTACGAATTGTTTAATTTTTTTAATAGAAAAAACCCAAAAGTTTTGCTTATTACACTATTTATGCAGATCTTTCAAAAATTGTATTGTAGTTATGTCCTGGTCATTTTTTGTTTAGAAACATAAAAAGTTGGTATACAGAAATATTGTGAAAGTCAACTAGCAAGGGTTTAAAAATATGTAATAGTTTCAATTGTAACCATTTAAATTGAAATGTTTCAGTCAGATACCCAAATTTTACAATGCCTCTTAGTTTTGGGGGTTTTTTTAAACATCATTAAAGTATAGAACACTCCAAAAATCTTTTTGTGAATGAAATTTTTATTTACACACTGTATCCAGAAGAAGATACATAAATCCTTATACAATTATTTTTCAAAAATGTGCAAGAAATTACTATAATTTTGTTTACAAACCAAAACACATTAAAATCAATGGACTTTGGATAATTCACTCTGTGGTGTGCTTAGTACAAATAGTGCACACCAGGTCTGAAACAGAGAAAAGTGTAAACTACAGCAATCTGGATTGCAAGTATTAACTTCATGGCACTCCATCATCACTATAAAAATTCTTTAACCCAACAAGTATTCATAAAAAATTCTTTTAGAATTTTTCATTATCTGTATAGAATTTAGCACGTTTTCCAGATACAACAATGCTATTTTTTTCACATTATGAACTACCATCTAGCCCATTTTTTATTTATAAAGAATGTCTGTAATATTTATTCTTTGCAGTCATAGAAAGATTTTAAGAAATTAAATTGGCAACCATTAATTCATCCATAGCTTAGCTCAGAATTTTAAAGTTCAGTAACAGAGAAATACTTCTCATCAGATCATAGCCCATATATTGCTGGTATGCTGTTTTAAATTTATAATTCCAGTATTCGCACAGATGAAATGTATCAAAACAAAAACTGCACAGATTTTACTTAGCCCAGCAGTCAATATTCACAGAAAGAAACTGGCTCTAACAAAATGCAAAGTCAGCTCATCTGAGAACAAAGAGTTTAATTAATAATTGCATTTCTGATCCTTCTGACAGAATTACATTTTGATAAAAAGATGGCATTCACTATGTCAACAGCAGGGTAAGTGCTATATCCTTCAAACAGATCAAAGAATACACATCACTTTCAGTTGTTTAGAACACTGGCTTACAAAACAAAACAAAAACCCACAGAGGAAATTGTGCAAATTTATTATTTCCAAATACAAGATGTTGTTCTACTCTTCTAATCGATAAAGCAATGATGTCAATAATGCCAGTCATTTCAGATGCTCAAAAAAGGAATTTTATTTCAAAGTTTCATTTTCAAAAACATTTTTCCAAAATTCAGTTGCATAAAAAGCATACCTTTTGAACTCTTGAACTGTTGTGCTGAATAAATAGCCATATTTCTACTCTATAAGGATCATAGTCTGTTAGCTTTTATTTCTAGTGTATCTACTTCCAGAGGTCCCCAAAATATCCTCAATCATTCTTCTTTTATTTGTCAAGGACGCTGTTCCTCTAATTTTCACGAAGCGGAAGTCAAAACAATTTTTATGATTATTCTGAGTACTTCTAAACTGACTCATGACTAAATGTTACTGTGCATCTTTTATATTAATTTTTATAATAAGAAATTGTAAGTATCTTTAATGTTTCCAAAGTATTTTTTCTGGGTTCCTTCTCCTGGTTGTATGTTACCTCAGTATGAAAAAATACTGTGAGGTTCCACTTAAAGAAACCTGTAAATATAAGTATTTGTGTCTACTTACTATTGATTTAAAGTATTTTGAGCTTAGTAGAAACACCACTACCATTTTTTATTCAGAAGCAAAGTGCTATATGGTTCTTACATCCTAGACCTCAACCACTTTAAAGTATTCCTTTTGTGGTAGCTTTATGAAGAGGGGTGGGGAAATGAAAAAGTTAACTTGACCTGATTAAGTTCACAGATGAAGAACACAGCAAGGAAGGCAATTCAAAAACTGGACAGCTGAAACAGAGGTGTCTTTTTTTAAAAAAAAAAGCATCATTTATGAGTGAACAACTGAAATTTATAAAGGCATGGGCAAGAATTTTAGCACGTGTTCTTGCATGTTTTTCAATTCAGCAGTAAGACTGGGATATAATAGCTTCAAATATTTAGGTTTCAATGCAATGACTGCTAAATTAATGCATGTGGCATAGTATAAACATATGTTTAATATTCAATAGTGGTATTAAATGGCAAAGAAAATATTTAATATACTATAATCTTTCAAAGATTCTGCAGAATGCATAGTCCCTCTAGTACGGGGAAAGAATTTTTAAAGTGAAGAAAATGCCAGAGGTTTTCTTCCAAAAGTATGCATCTGAAATCCATAAAAATGATTTTCTTTTTCCTCCCCACAGACAGAATCAGACCACTGTACCATACAATAGGTTATTGTGCCTTTTTGAATAAAGTTAGTGATCCTGATTCAGGGGAGGGGGGACGGGACATGACTGGGTAGCGGGAGAAGTCAGTAGAGGAAAGAAAAGAAAACAGAATTCACACTTTCATACATATATCTCCATGGCAGAGCCAACAAATTACATGTATAGACTGCTCTAGATTATTTTATTTTTTAAGTTTAAAACTTTATCAGAGTAAAGAGGAAATCCTTATTCTCCCTTGCTTAAAAGCAAAGGCATTATTTACCTACCTCTGATTTTTTTTTTTTTTTTAGTTAAACATTATGGTCAAAAAATAAATTAAAAAAATATAAATTTTGTCTATCAATTCAGGCAACCCAAGATGTAGTGCTACCGCACCACCTTGCAGCAATACTGTATTCAGTTCTAAAGACTCATTTCAGGGGACAGAAATACTAGATGAAACAAGGAGAAGAAAATTACCCAAACAAGAAAGCTGTATCAAAGATGAACAACTTTTTTTCTAAGGTGATCTTTACTGATTAGCCACTCCTACCAGAGACAGGGAATATGACATTCTAAAACACAAAACAGGGGGTAGAGGTAGGCAGAGCAAGCCTCCCTCCCAAGCTACCTATGACCCCTTTAACAAATAACTCATAAAAGTGATAGAAACATGGGAAAAAAGAAAACCAAACTAAAAGAAAACAAGAAAATGCCATGGATTAACCTTGCATGACAAAAATATTACAGTGTAAAACCTGTACTCCCCACTGAAAGTCTTTTTTTCCCTACAGAAGGTTAGAGTAACTGTAAGCTTTTCAAATGCCAGAATCTTTGACAGATATCATAAACACTTAATTGATTCAATATTTCATATGTCAAAACATATTTCATGACAGTAAACTGAAACATTTTTTGTGGTCACTGTATATCCAGACATCTTTCCCCAATAATTTGAAAGGCTATGAGAATAGGGCTTTAGAGATGCATTTTAAGCATCTTCCATACAAAATGTTATCAGTCCTGTTCCTTCCTCCCCAAAGGATATTAAAAAAAGGGGGAGAATGATCCAACGGACATTAGTGTATTACTGGATTTTCTGAAGTGAAAAAAAAGTAGAAAAATGGAAAATGATAAAATTTCAAGTAGCTTGAATATAAATATGGTAGAAATCAACCTGTTAGAAGTTTTACCCCATCCCCAAAATGGCTTATAAATTCATTTTCCCATAATAACAATTCCTAGAGTCTTCCTACAAATCCAGGAAATTCCCCTCCCCTGCTCCCCAAGAGTAGGCAGGAGGGAAAAGGAGAGAAAGAGGGGACCTGGTAGGTGTTCATTTATTTAACTGATGGTATGATTATAAAAGGTACTATTTTATAAGACCTCAATACCACAATTTCCTTCTAGGTACTATACATTGACTTTCATAGACTTTTTTTATAAAGGCCATTTTTGGAGGACAAAACACTGAGATGAGAAGAAGGCTGAACCAACCTTCTCAAACACGAGTACAGACAGTACAAGGCTTAGGAGGAAGGCGTTTTGTTTTTTCTTTTTCCCAAAGATATGCTGCATAACCATGTTCTTATCACAGCTCTGTCTATACATTAGGGCATATCTTTATAGAAATGTCTAATTATGACACTAGGAAATAGTTTTTAACTTAGATGTAAAATCAGTAATTTAGCATACCAATATGTTCTTTATCCATGATAATTTTTTTTCAAAGAGGTTATTTTAAAGGAAAAAAAAATCCATTCAACAAGTTTCATTTGACTTTTACTTATCGTTGAATACACATGAAATGTGCTTTCAATGCATAAAAATCACAGTGGATAGCAGCAAAGGACTTGGGGGAAATTAAGGAGAATTTGATCATTCACATTGTGATTAATCTGCACATTGATGAAAGATAGCTATTTCACACTTCTAAAAATAAACTTGAGATCATTCTTTCCAACAAAACAAGAAAGAAAAAAAAAGCCTCCCAAAATACACAAAACCCCCCAAAACAAACATAAATTCAAATGTATTACTTTCCTTTTACACACAAAAATGAAATATTTTTATGGCAGCAAAAGATTTTGACAATAATGAAAGTCTGTAAACTGTAATTCAATCTCTTTTTGTTGTTGTTTTTCCCAAAGTGCAAGATGCAAGATTCCCGTAAGCTTTCAGTAGTGCTTTTCCTGTAAATAATCCTTCATTTTGTTTGGCAAAGGCAGTTTTTGAATCAGGTCTATTCTGGTGTACTGACGTATTACAAAACGACACAGGTACTGTAAAGAACGCACCTGCATAAACCGGGACACTGGGTTTGTCAGTCTCACTGGGTAAGTTGCAGATCCAGGCAGCCGGGATCTCGAATAGCAGAAAGCTCCATTTTCAGAGTCCCTGATTGAATGTTCAATTAAGTCAACTATAGATGTATGTCCCTCCACATCTGGCTGTTCATAAAAACTAAACCTACCATTGGAGTGTTCAATTCTAGTGTGAAGAGTTTTTCCATGGGAACGAAAACTCAAACTTAAAAGATAACGATCATCAGAACTATCTCGAACGAGAAACGAGCCATCAGGCACATTAGCTAATTTTCCCTCTGCCTCCCAACGTGTAATGGGGCCCCAGTACCATCCTTGTTTTGCAAGTTTTTTCAGTTCTTCTGTGAGACTTGTCACAACCATAGGACCACTGTTCTGTACAGAGTCATAAACTCTTCCAACTCCCGGGGCAGTGTTAGGATCAAAATTCAAATGGCAGCGCATACTTTCAGCCACATGGGCATCTGTGCCATTTAATCCATTGAAATTCCTTTGGATTTGATTATTCTGCATTGGAGGTAGCAAAGGTGAGAGTGGAGGGACATCGCTATGATTAACTCGCGGGCTTTGCAACATGACTCCTGTGGTACCAATCAACAAACCATTCACCGTCTGGTCCACAAAGATATCCGGTGCAACGACTACATCCTGATCCACTTGGCTCTCGTCTTCATGGAAAGCATTTCCCCCCACTTGAGAAGAAACAGTCGAAACTTCCATGGGTGACGAACTATCCAGACAGTAACTACGTGATCCTTCCAAAGGATACATTCCCTCATCTAAAGGCACAGTATACTGAATGTAGTCCTGAGGCATTAATCCAATAACTACAGGCACATGTTCATCAATATGAAGATGCAAGTCCCCGTTCTGAGATTCCGTATTTTTTAATGCATTGTTTTGTTCCTGGAACACGTTTTCTGACTGTAAGTCATGGAAGTCTTTTCGAACACCATTCAGTGCTGGACTTGGATTAGAGGAATGGACCAAAGCCTTGACTTTCACTTCCATTTTGATGCAAGTCTCTTCTGAATTTGTAGGTCGAAGGGGCCATGGAGTTGGACTGTAATGGTGATTACGGAGGGAAGTGGATCTCAGAGGTCTTTGCGCTCGCACATCTTTAAAGGTTATTGGAGCAGATGAGGAAGAAAACGTGTCATCATCTGCAGAGCTTACAGATGGTGTGCTGCCTTTGCCTTTCTGTTTTTGTTTTGCTGAAAGCCTCCTTTTTAACGTACCCATTAAACTTTCACTTTTTGATCTATTTTTGCCTCCTTTTTCATCTTCACTATTGACTTCACAGCTAGCCAAATCTTTACCATAGCAGCTGCCAAACAAGGAGTCATCTTTTCCAAATTCACTTAATGATGGCTGCTGAACCACTACAAAGTCACTTTCATCTTTACTTTTATTTAAGTTAAAGGACTTGCGAATTGTTTTGAGACTAATTTTCTTCATTATGACAGGTTACCGAATCTGGCTGATCAGCAGTGCTTGTGGTGATATAGCCCTAACACATGCAGAGCAGCTTCTGCTTCATTTATGTGTTTTATCCAGCCTCATTTAACTTCAAGAGCCATTTCCTGGAAACAAATAAAAAACAATTAAATTCACAAAAGAAATATTTCAAAAATTATAAGGGTTTCCCCCTCCCCAAGCAAAACAGAAATTGCAGTATTTGAACAATGGGCATCAAATAAAAGCATAAATAGGGAGCTGACTTCAAAATAATCAAGCTCAAAAAATGAAACTCCTACATCTCCCTTGGGGATTTCCACAACTTTTTTTCTGCTTTCAGCATGGTATTTTTTGAAACGTACACACCCTTTACATCACACTCACAGGCACATACATTTATTTAATGCATTTATGTATAATTTTCAAGCACAGAAACACTCCTCTCTTCCAGTAAGCTCCAAAAAAAATCCCCACATAAATAACTATAGAAGACATTTTATTCAACAGAATTCCTACATACAGGTTAAACTGTAACTGGTCCTAAAAACACGGTCTTATAAGGTTATACTTTCTCTACACAAGAAAGTTGAGTAATATTCAAAAGGTTACATATTTATAGGAAAACTGACTGTAGAGAAAAAATAGAGGGACATTAACAGCAAAGCAACATACATTTACAGCAAGTCCCCTCCTGAACTTCTGTGAAAGGAAAGTAGATTTCCAAACTGTTTTAGGTATAGAAGACCAAATCACAGGCTTCTATTGCCTAGAACTATTAAAACTTTTCTTCCTCCAGTATTTCTACCAAGACCTAGTGGACATAGCTGTTCAAGTTTCAGTCAACTGCTCCCACCCGGCATCTTGCAGAGTCAGGTTTTGTAGTCAAATCTGCAGTCACAAATTTGATCTGGATTGCTTTTTTTTTTTTTCCAATTGAGGTTTGGCTTTGTTTTGAGGGGGCTTTGGAGGGGTTTGGTTTATTTCTTTTTAATGTTACCTAGACCTTTCAAAGTAAACATCTCTGCAGACTGGAGAAGAATAACAAGGAAAAGAGAAGAGGGAAGTTGCTACTGCCACAGAAGTAGGTACTACAGTTACTAGTAGCAGCTATTCCACCTACCTCCAAATATGTGCGATGTTAGCAGCACAAACTGCAGCAGCAAGCCTGGCTCCAGGCTAAGCATGGCAAGCTGAAGGAGTCTAAGAATCTTTCAAGCAATCTTCCAACCTTGGTGGACTGAGGGGAAAGTAAAATAGCCCTTATATACGTACTTCCCACTTTTCTACCATGGTATCACAGTACAAGCAAACTGAGAAAAACAGTGCAATGGACTGAAATAAGTTTTAGCAACTAAACAATTCGGTTTTCTTAAATAAGCATTTGAAAATTGCATAAAATCATGTAAGAACAATGATTACTACAACCAAACAGCAGTCTACTCACTATTATTCTTGCCCAGCTCAACTTATGTGGTCCTCAAGTACACAAAGGCTAAAGGATCATATCCAAAGCAAACTAGAAGGCAATGTGAAGCATCTATGGATTCTGAATTTCAAAATACCTTAACAAATTTTAAGTAAAGCCTTGCTGTTGGAGGATTGGACACTGCTCCATAAAAAGCAGAAACAGTAAAGCTTGATTAACTTGGATTTGTACCCTAGTTCTATCTTCAAACTCCCTGTTTTATCTGCATCAGCCTATTTCAAAGACCTTGTTCTGTGTCCTTGCCATAATCTCCAGTATTTCCCATATCCATCATTAGAGCTCCACATTCAGCTCTTTCCATTTCATTTTCTGAATTACCAAACTACCTAACACTTTTCCTTCACTCAATGGGGAGAAACTAAAAGGTTTCTCTTATGTGTAAACTGATTTTCTTTCTACCAGAAAAGAATAAACATGCCCAAGACATTTGCCTCTTAAACAAACCAAAGACTAAGAATCCATGTCTTGCTATAAACAAATATTAAAACCTTAAAAAACCAGAGCCAGTATTTTATGAGACGTTCACTACTTATTTTCTACATTTAACATTATGTCTACTGTACCAGGAGTCATGAAACCATAAAACACCATATTCCACTTACACAATTTGAAGATGATCCTGAGTTATGGGTATGTATTTTCAAAGGTTAAAACACTATGCTTATTTTCCTACAAGTACAGATAAAGGGAGAGTTACATGTCAATTAAAAGGAGACTCAAAATGTCTTGTTGACCTTCTATTCCTAAACCATTTGGAATTTGCCACCTTACCATTTGCAGTACTCTTTTTGTTGTATGGAACTAAATAAACCTCTATGCTCCTCCAAAACTGACAAAGTCAGAGTGTTGGTTCTTTTGATAAGTTTAACTGTGCTTTTGGGTATGTAGTACCAGAAGCCTGGGAACTTTCACATTAGCCCCACCTGTGAAATCCACAATGTCCTCTAACTGCTTTTGACTGACATCCACAAGTTGATACTCTTGCCACTTTTCCAGAAACTTTCCCCCATCCTTGTGGAAAGTACTGTTTGCAATTCGTAATCCCTCCAAAAAAAAAACCCAACAAACATGAAAAAGTAAAATCTGCCTTCTAAGCTAGGGAGAAATTAAAAGAGCATTATCACATTGCTGACTAGGGAAAAAAGATGCCCCAACCTGTATGATTCACATTCCTTTTTTATTTGGTGTATTTCAATATAATTAAGTTACCTACAGTTTGACTGAAGGAACATTGCTTCAGCTACTCCATAACTTGAAGGTTAGCAGTCAAAATTTTTTACTTTGAAAGCCACGACTACTTTGAAAGTCACTTTGAAAGCCCATTTGAGCAAAAAGGTGTTTTACATCTGCCAGCCTAACCTTATTAGCCAAGATCTTTATCAAGCAAAATGCATGACTGTCCAAATGGGACACTTCCAAGTCAACTGCCCTTGTCCTTATGAGGGACTTCAACTTGCCAGAAATAGCTGGGTGCATCACACAGCTGACACAACCCAGGCCAGAAGATACCTTAAAAACCTGGATGACAACCTTATTGAACAGGTCCTAAGGAAGCTGAGTTGTAAAGATGCCCTTCTTGATCTGCTGCCTGTCAACAGAGAGGATCTCATGATCAAGGTGGAGATTGGGGCAGTCTTGGCCACAGTGACCACAAAGCGATTGAGTTTAAAATCTCTGCTGACAGGAACGAAAGTGCCACTAAAATCTCAACTCTGGACATGAGGAGAGCAGACTTCAGGCTGCACAGGAAACTAGTCAGTAAAGTCCCCTTTTTTTGCAGTTTTTAAACATCACCTCCTAAGGGCACAGCAGCAGGCAATTCCCAAACTGGGAAGTCAAGCAGATGAGGCAGAAGGCCAATTTGGCTGAACAGGGATCTTCTCTTGGAAATAAGGCAAAAAAGGAAGGTGCATGCCCAGTTGAAGCAAGGTCAGGTCACATAGGAAGAATACAGACATACTGCTTGCCACTGTACAGACAGCCAAAGCTCAACTAGAGTTGAAGTTGCCAGAACTGTGGGAGACAATAAAAATGTTTTTTTCAAATACATTATTAGCAAAAGGCAGTGTAGAGCTAACATTAGCCTGTTACAGGAAGACAATGGTCACCTCACAAAAAGGGACATGGACAAGGCAGATGTCAAAGTGTATTTAAAACATTGCCTCCATCTTCAACATAGATGATGGACCAAAGGAGTCTCAGTGCCCTGAGCTAGAGGACCATGACTGCAAGAACGATCAACTCCCAGTTGACCCTGAACTTGTGTGGGATCTGTGCCTCCAGCTGGATCCCTACAAATCTATGGGACCTGAAGAGATTAATCTGAGAATCCTCAAGGAGGCTAGCTGATGTCATCACAAAACCTCTGAATCATTTTTTGAGGAGTCTTGAGAATCTGAAGAGTTCCCAGCTGACTGGAAGCTGGCGAATGTTGTCCCAGTTTTCAAGAAGGGCGAGAGGGAGAACCCTGGAAGCTAAAGGCCTGTCAGTCTCACTTCAGTGCCCAGTGAAATAAAGGAAAATATTATTCTGGGAGGTACTGAAAAACTGGAGAACACTCAGCAAGCATAGCTTCGTGAGAGTAAGTCCTGCTTGTCAAACCTGATTTTTTTCTACTTCTGGGTAACCCATCTAGCTGATCTAGAAAAGCTAGTAGATGTAATCTTCTTGGACTTCAGCAAAGCTTTTGATACTGTCTCGCACAGGATCCTTCTGGAAAAAATGTCCAGCACAGAGCTGGATAACCATGTTATGCAATGGGTGAGCACCTGGCTCACAAGTCAGGTCCAAAGGGTTATTTATAGTGAATGGGGTGACATCAGACTGGTGACCTGTCACTAGTGGGGTTCCACAGGGCTCCATCCTTGGCCCTGTGCTCTTCAACATCTTCATAAATGACCTGGATGCAGGACTGGAAGGAATACTAAAACTGGGAGGAGCTGTCAACTCTCTTGAGGTCTGAGAGGCCCTGCAGAAAGACCTTGACAAATTGGAGGGCTGAGCAATCATCAACTACATGAAATTTCACAAGGGCAAGTACTGTATTGTGCACCTGGGCCAAGGCAGCTCTCGTTGTGCATACAGACTGGGAAGCAGATGCTGGAGAGAAGCTCTGCAGAAAGGGGCCTAGGGGTCCAGGTCAAAGACCAGTTGATCATGAGTCAGCAGTGCCCTGGAAGCCAGAAGGGCCAACCATCAGGCACAGCATTGCCAGCTGGGCAAGGGAGGGGATTGTCCCACTCTGCTCTGCACTGGGGCAGCCTCACCTTGAGTCTTGTGTACAGTTTTGAGCACCACAATATAAGAAATATATTAAGCTACTGAAGAGCGTCCAGAGGAGGGCCATGAGATTAACTTGGATGAAGGATCTGGTGAAGGGTCTGGAAGGGAATGCTTATGAGGAGTGGCTGAGGTCACTTGGTCTGTTCAGCCTGGAAGACAGACTCAACATCCTCTTGAGGGGAAGGCACTGATCTCTTCACTCATGTGACCAGTACAGGACTCAAGGAAACAGCATGAAGCTGAGTATGGCATGATGGGAGATTTAGGCTGGATATCAGGAAAAGGTTTTTCACACTGAAGGTGGTTGAGCACTGGAACAGGCTCCCCAAGGAAGTGATCACAGCACCAAACCTGACAGAGTTCAAGAAGCATTTACACAATACTCTCAGACTCACGGTGTGATTCTGGGGGTGTCCTGCGCAGGGTCACGAGTTGGACTCAGTTATCCTGATTGGTCCCTTCCAATTTAGAATATTCAATGATTCTATGAAATGCATGGCTCATTAGTTGTATCCTTGTAATATCTCATGTCAAGATATAAGAAAGGTTCAATGTTCAAATATAAAGCACATAAACAACATGCATCTATCCAGAAGTCCAGTTCATTCATGCATGAGAAGATGATAAACATCTAGTGACAGTCCAGGTCAAAACTCTCCAAAGTAAACTCAACACATCAACTGATGAGAGCAAGTCTCTCAACAAGTCTTCCATATGAGAACCACTCTATCATACCTCCTACACATATTTTATCCAAGACAGGAGAAAACAAATACACCCTGAAGTCAAATGCCCTAATTGATCCCAAAACTCCTCTTTCTTTGCATGTACTTAAAGAGTACCAACTAATTCTGCATTGTATATCAATGTGTTTAAAAATGCTGTATAAACAGCCCTCAGTATATGATAGCCTCATATGCTTGCAAGTACAGAATTTTTCGCAATCTGCATCTAACACAGCTGAAGCAAAAGAGCCCGGGCATACACTCCTTGCTGGAATACATTAAAATGAATTATGCAACTTCTTCACAACCTTCAACACAGCCACAGCTTCACTCATATTTTGCACAAATTATGGCATCACTGAAGTCTCCCACTGATGTGCTCTTCCAGTGCCATCTGCTGTACAGTGAGTTTAGACAGCCTATCAAGAGACATCTCTAGATATTCCTCTGGCAGGTATTTGCAACTATAAACAGACTTCAACTCTGCCAATGTACTCCCAAAGCCTGTGGCTATGTACACAGAAACACCTGGAACACAAAGACTGAAAATTGGAGATTAATCATAATCCAGAAAGAGAATGACATTTTAATGCACAGAATAATGAGGCAGCATGAAATTCTAACTTATGAACTTTAATCACAAATTCTGCATCTTTGAATCTTTAATATTATGCAAGTCGACAAAATACAGGCCAGGCCTCCGGACAAAACCTACCAGATTACTACCCAGCAAACACCATGCACCCTTTGTGCTTATAAAAATTAACTAAATTAGCACACCTCATTTTGAAGAACATTTATCAATCACATACAAATGTGAAACCATTAGTGAAGGTAATTAAGGCTAAAAATTTACTTTGCAAGCTGCTTTTCAGAAATCTGAAGAACAGGCCATGCAATCATATATTAATTATTATGGTGGCCAGCACTGATGTATGAAAAATTATTAAAGTTTTAAATATGTATCAGTTTCTGTAAATCTAGTTTGAATATTCCAACACTTCAGAGCAGTTGCAGTTTGATGCTACAAAATGGTTTCAATAGACTGCAATCGCATAGCTATTTCACAGCAGTGTTCAAAAGGTACACCATCAAAAAAGTTGGATTCTATTTATATAGTCTTTATTAATTTCTTATCTTTCTCACACTTTTACGTAAGGCACACTCATTTCCTGAGACAAGTACTATAAACAAGGTTGCCAAAATGCACTATAATAGAAATAAACCAGGATTAACTTTAAGATTTGGGACAGAAAACATCATACTGGAAACATATAGCAAAATACAACTCATGGTGGAACAAAGAATTATCCTTAAAAAGTTTAATAAAATTATCATCACAAAAATGACTTTGAAATATTAGTCAATGCTACTTCAGATAACTTTTCTGAAATAAATGTTAATCTGCTTATTTATCTCCATAAAGTGAAGCAGATGAACATGGAACTTGAATTTTTTGAATCCGCAGATGCATTATTCCTGAAAAGTCTGGCTTTCACTTAAAAATATATAATCTTTATCTTATACTGAATCATCATAAGACTTGCATAATTTACCACTTCAATTTACTGTATTTTAACATAATTATTTATATTAAGAAAAGAACTGAAAATACCTTGAAAGTGAAAAGGTTTCTGCATTCCTGGGCATGGCAAGCACTAAGTTCTCATTACAGTCAGATAATGAAGCCTAGTCTAATCTGCAAAAGTGAGACGTATCATTTCTCTGCTGTCCCTAAATTCTCACTGAAATATATTCACGCATTCTTTGGAAGAGCGTGTCAAAAACAGCATCTTAATGCATATTTCAAGTGCTATATTTTGGAAATTTCTAAGAGATTCATTTTTCTCCAACTAAATCTATTAATGGGAATTATTAAGAAGTTGTTCTCCATACCCATTCCCATCAACTTTACTTCAATACTAAAGTCTATGTCACTGGAAGTTATTTCTTCAAACCAGTGCACAAAATACTGATTCAAGATTTATCCTGCTATGTACGTGCAGTTTCAGTCTATACAAGAACAGAAACTACACATAAAATACTCATCAAGTAAAGAGAGATTCAGTATCTATTTCAAACACCATCAGTTTCTGACCATACATACTACATGGCAACTTTTGGCTTTTTTGCTATACATACCACTAGCATACTGAAGATGGTGAGACTTTTCCCTTTCCCTGAGCTTCAAGTATTGCTTTTTAGTAAGAAGAGTCTTTAAATAAAGAAATCTAAGTTCCATTGCATACTCTTATACCTTGACAACAGAAAAAGGTAAATGGTTTTAGTAGTGGTTTGCTTGCTAATGGATGAACACAGTACTAATATAATTGCAAATTTTATAAAAACCCTTCTGACCTGCGTAACTATTCTTCTACTGGGTGTGAGGCTCAGATGTACACCTTCACATAAAACTGGAACAAGGAAAAAACAGATGAGAAGATCATCTGACAGTACATTACAGTTATAACAATTCAAGAGTACTTGAATTGTACCTCCTATTTTTAAGCAAACTAATCAAAGACCTGAACACTGAGTTATTCACCACAAATTAAAATTTCTACCGTCTTCAGATCTGAGCAGCTGAGAAAAGTATGGTCAGCTGCTCTAGAAGACAATGTAATTTAACAGCTTTTACACAGATTACAATCTAAAACAAACCAACCAGCCAGCAGTAAATCATGTCATTTAGTCATGCCATCTCTCCTGTTTTCTTCTCCTATCACAAAGCTTAAAGAGAAAACAGTCCATGGGCACTAGTGCTCTAACACAGTATAGAGTAACCTTAATCACTAGCAATCTTTAGCAGAGAATAACCAAGGCACACATTTAAGACTATGTAGAAAAGTGGGATAAAATAATAATGAAAACTTGACACAAATAAATTTTTCTTTGCCACTTCTCATTAGTGGAATTGAATGTATGCAAAACCAGGAACACAGCCACTGGAAAAGTCCAAATACCTTGACTGCTTGTCTCTGGCTGGCTGTTGAAAAAGAATGCCCTTTAACATCTGGACTTCCCTGATTTTTTTTTTTTTTCTTTTTTTTTCTTTGAACACTGCTTAATCCATGACTGCTTGTAGTAAGTCCTGTTCTTTCCCATATTTGGTTGCAGGGCAGAATATTTCTATCTGATTGGTGGTTTTCCTCTGGGGAGTAACTGCAGGGTGTTAAACGGCATCTCTATTACTGTTCATATGTGTATATACAGACTTGTAACTACAATAACTTCATCACTACAATAGCCAAACCCAGTTACTAATACTAACAGTCCTCAGCCAGGGTTACATCTGCATTATCCACGGATGGCTGTCTGGGATGCACATCTGCTCCCAAGCTACCACAAACACATTACCCTGAGGTGTGTTAAACTAAAGGCAGCATCCGTTGGTATCGGCTCAAGAACACACACAACATCATGGTACCAGAGCTGCTGTTGGAGCAGGAAACTCCAGGGGAGCTGGGTGGATGACAGCCAGTAACCTCTTCAGTCATTCCTGACAGACCTCTCACAAACTGGGAATCAATACTCAAACAGGGAAACAAGCAGACACAAGTACCACCTTTAATCACTTTCTTTTAAGCAAACATATGATAAAAGTAGAGTGCTAAAAAATTGTTTCGAGTGTGGGGAAAAAGCATCAGAAAAAAGAAAGATACAATTTGACTCCAAGACCCTGATTAACAGTGAGGGGAAAGGTAGCAAACAAAAATAACCCAGCAGTTCTATGTATGCCAAGCCACTGAAAGAGACAAAACTTTTGGTGAATCAAATGGAAGAAGTCACTAAAGAAACCTGATGTGTTCATGTGTTTCACTGCAGGAAATCACATCCATTGAGTGCAAATAAACCTTTGCTTTTAATTTTCACACAGCTGTGCAGAGGCAGATGAAGAATGAGAATAATGCTCCGTCAGGCTCTCTTTTCATTTCTTACTATTTTACAAGACTGCAGTAGCCAGCCTTGCACCAGACTGTCTGTCAGGAAAAATTAAGTTTAGCTTCATAAGCAAAGGTTAGACTTCCTGGGAGATAAAGCATGTGGATTCCTTTCCAACTAAGGGTCCATCCCCCACTACATCCTCACTGAAGGTAAACACACCAAAATGTTTCTTCTCCGTTGTAAGGTACGGGGTACCCGCAGCACGATAACAGGGAGGATTTTATGCTTATCCAAGATATTTATGCAATCCTCTTAAGCCATAACGCAGTTATGTTAGGAGTCTGAAAACCTGTAAAATTATAATGGCTCTACAAACCAGCATTTCATTTAACAATACAGACCGACATCACATTCGGTAAAAAGGAATAAATTCTGAAACATTTTTGCCCAAAGATTTTTGTAAAGTTATCTGTAGAAACCAATACACAGTTAACAATAATAAACTGCCCCTGGCAAGGAACAGATTCTGTGCCTACCTATTTGAGAACAACAAAACTGTTTGAAATTAATACAGTGAAAAAAAAAGGAAGAATGGGAATGTCACAGTAAAAACAAAAAAAATTGCATTTCTGTGCTTCTTTTCATTGAAAAGTATGCACAAATGTCTAAATGCTGGAACATGTGTTGAAAAGAAAATAACCTAGGTAATTTTATGTACGCAGGTACTAAAAACCAATTCTGAAGCCGTTTGGTTTCTGAATCCTGATGTATTTCAGAATGTAATTTCAGAAATGCTGTCCATCCGTCCAAAGCATATGCCAGAATGACAGAAATAATAAGCAGATCATTCTCTCAAAGTGATTTTTTGCGGTCAGCAATAATCTGACCACTTTTAGTGTTAGTGACAAAATAATATAAACTGTGAGAAACACTTTTCCAGCCCTTCCCAAAAAAGGAAAGAAAACACTCAGCAGACACGCAACAGCTAAATATTACCACTTCACATTGACTTACACTGATTTTGGTTTCGGTTTCAAAGTTCAGGCTAGTGTTTCTACAGCAAGCAGACAAACACTGTTACTGTGTGCAACTTCCAACACAACACTGGAGCCAGCTGAAAAGGGCCTACTTCAAACAAATACTTTGATGAGAGATAAACAGGTACCATGAATGATCTTTTCCTACTGTGCTATCAGAACAGACATTCAATTTCTCAGGCCAAACCTCTGTCACCACTGAACCCCACAGTACGTGGGGCATGTACCAAACAGGCAACACAGAAATACACCAGTTGCCATGTGTACATGCTGCATTACATGTTTGCTTCCTGCTTCCAGTGAAAAAAACCCACTAGATAAAAAAGGGAAGACACTGTGAGGAGAAAGAGGAAAATACAGAAAAAGTAATAGAAAGAGAAGCCTTACACCATACTGTACCATTACAGAGAAGATTATCCTGGGAGGTATTGAAAAACACCTGGAGGACACTGCAGTCACTGGTCACAGGAACTCAGTTTCATGAGAGGAGAGTTATGCTTGTCAAACCTGATTTCCTTTTATGACAAGGTAACCCACCTAGCTGATCAAGGGAGGCCAGCTGATGTCATCTTTTTGGATTTCAGTACAGCTTTTGATACTGTCTCTCAGGATCCTTCTGGACAAAATGTCCAGCACACAGCTGGATAAAACACAGCATGAGATGGGTGAGCAACTGGCTCACGGGTTGGGCACAAAGAGTTATAGTGAATGGGGTGACATCAGACTGACGGCCTGTCACTGCAGGGCTCTGCAGGGCTCCGTCCTCGGCCCTGTGCTTCTTTCAACATCTTTATAAATTACTTGGATGCAGGACAGGAAGGGATACTAAGCAAGTTTGCAAACGACAGAAAATTGGGAGGAGTAGAGAGGTCCTGCAGAGAGACCTTGACTAATTGGAGGACTGGGCAATCATCAACTGCATGAAGTTTCACAAGGGAAAGTGCCGGATTCTGCAACTGGGATAAGGCAACTCTGGATATACGTACAGACTGGGAAGGAGATGCTGGAGAGAAGTGCTGTGGAAAGGGGCCTGGGGGGTCTTGGTCGAAGACCAGTGGAACATGAGTGAGCAGTGCCCTGGCAGCCAGGAGGGCCACCCGTGTCCTGGGGTGCATCAGGCCCAGCATCGCCAGCGGGGCAAGGGGGGGGATTGTCCCGCTCTGCTCTGCAGTGGGGCAGCCTCACCTTGAATACTGTGTGCAGTTTTGGTCACCAGAATATAAAAAAAGACATTAAACTGTTAAAACAGCAGGGGAGGTTTAGGTTGGTTATTAGGAAAAGGCTCTTCACCCAGAGAGTGGGTGGGCACTGGAACAGGCTCCCCAGGAATGCGGTTACAGCACTAAGCCATTTGGACAAAATATTCTGTGATTCCTCTTTCTGCTGAAAATTAGAAAGGTTTACACAGCACCACCACATATGTCACTATACCACAAATTTTTAAACATTGCCATTTTCTCTAAGTTATGAGTCGTTAGTTTTTTACAGTAATCATTTTTGCTTCTGCTTATCCCAGCCACCTGATGTAAAAATGAGGACAGAGGAAGTAGTTTTAACACACTGTAGCACCAAGCAAGCACTACTGGCAATTTTGTTTTCCTTGAGGTGCAACATGGGATACTCTCTTCTTGAGGAGTCAAAATGAGAAGACAAGGTATTAGGAGACCTATGAAGTCACATTCACATGTTAAAAACCAAAAAAAAAAAACCAAAAATCCCCCCAACAAAACCAAAACAAAGTAGAACCTAACTTCTAAACACTTGTCTAGGTACACTACCTAAGCCAAGAGGTGGCTTCAAAGCCCATGTTTGTAAACCACTGGTAAGTGGTAAACTGCTCTTCACACTTTTATTAATGTCACTTACGTTTATCTGACAGACAACCAGAAACATATGTAATTGGCTTTTATTCCTACAAATAACATCCACCAGGCATCAAAGATATAAAAAAAAAGAAAAAAAAATCTGCACAAATTAGCTCTGGTTAATACAATTACTTTCAAAATATCCAGACTTTAAAAAAAAAAACCCAGAACTTTTTAAAAACAAACATCCCAAAAACTTAGTAATTAAATTATTCACGCAGTAATCCAGATTTAGTTATCTAATATATACCACTAGCAACAAAAGAAATATTATTAAAATCTAAAAGATAAATATATCCAACAGCAATTTCTCTACCAAGAACACAAGCTGAAACAAAAGCAGCAATGCTGAAACAAAAGCAGCAAAACTGAAATAAAACTGAAGCAAGTTTTCTAGATAGACTGGTTTGAAAAGTCACTGTACAGAAAAAGAGGATTCCATTTTTCTGCCATATCAAGCACATCAAGCACATTTTCTGCCATATGAAGTCATGTTCTACAACCAGAGAACCTGAAATTGAAGGAAGATTCATTTTCCTATTTTTCAGCTTTTCTAGAAGGCCTGAATAAATAGAAATAAACTGCAGCCTTACACCATCTTGTACCTAAAACAGTACCTTGGATCTCATGACTGAGGCTGCATCTGTGGCTTCAAATTAACCTCCTGTGGCATAGTTTCTGACTGAGGCTAAATGACCCTTTAAAATCATATGACCAGGTAGGATCTCCAATGTTTTTATCACCCTCACTGCTTCCACCAGGCCATTTTCAATAAGAATAAAAGCTTCTTTCATTAGAAGATAGCACTCTAGCCTCTCAGTTTAAGCTAATATGCAGCAATTCTTTATGATGCAGTTAACCCTCTACATAAATGGAAGGATTAAATGAACCCATTTATGTCTGAGGGGAAAGAACACGGTATCTTGATTAAAGAGAAATAAAAGTGGAAAGATGTCCCACAACATCTGTACAGAATACACGCATGGAGAGAAATCTCCAAGCATGCTGAGGAGGAAGAAGCAGCTAATAAGAACAATCCTCAGAATCACAGAGAAGGCACTGACCTCTGGTTTTGGACTTTCTTCACTAAATTGCCAGAGAGAAATACAATGTATCTGCTACATGGATGTCACAGAGATCCCACCATTCTCCTCCAGACCATACAGAAAGGTAAAATGTCAATACCGCATAATACTAGCCTTGCATCAAGGCATTTGGTTGCCATATAACTCAAAGATTTAATAAGTTTACAACCTGCAGACTCCTACCTCTGTGGCTTTCCACTTTTAAGCACATTTAATCAGTTTGTACCTTTAATTTCTCATAGTGGAAAATTCTGACAGAATGCAAACACCAACAACTGGTATTATTCAGGTGTGCATGGTGAAAGAAAAGTAGTTTTGTGAAATTATCCTAGATTTCATTCAACCTTTTTTCTTTTACTAAAGACAGCAACTTTTTCCCAAAGCAATAATCAATTGCTTTACATACATCAATGCATACATAACATAATTTGAAAGTATATGCACCCATTCAGTATAATTCACAGAAAAGAGAAATACATATTCAGTGAAATATGAAGGACCTGGGATGCAAAAGCATTGGCTAAATTAAAATAATTACATTTATTCAGTCAAAGTCATTCTAATCCCTGACATAACAACAACTACATAAAATACTGTAATAGAGTGTCTCATATAAAGGACAAAGTACCCCAGTAACTTCTCAAAAGTTCAAACTTACACATTCAGAGACTACTGTTTGATTTAGCATTACTTCCTACAGAAACAAAGCTCAACAATGCAAGATTCCTTCTGTTTATACCCTGCAGCCCCTTGAGGGTTGACCAACAAAGTTTTATCAAATAAACAGGTAATGTCCCAACTGAGGGAGCAGCCATGGCCAAAACTCATATATTCTTATATATAAAAAAATCCTAGGCCATTTCTAAATACAGGAGAAGCTTTCCCTGGAACTCGAAAGTATTTTGAAAACCAAGGAGGAAAGTGGCATGGAACAACCCAATTTTTTAGAGGGAGACTATTCACAAAAGTGTTTCCTTGTAACATAAAAATGTTTACCTCTGACCTTAAAGATACTACCCACATTCATTAGAAGCAAAAGTGGTTTCTTACTGCTACTTCTTTTTAATTTCTGATTAACAGTTAAAAAGAAAAAGGCTTAGTAGGTATTTTTTATAACACTATGATAAGAAATCACCAGTACAAAATAATAAAACTTTTAAATATTTTATATGTATCATATTCATTCAAATTTTGGGAGTCTTTACTCCTGAAGTGATTACTAAGTTCCAATAACAATTTTGCTTTCTTGAAAATTTAAAACATTATCACTAAAATAATCACAGACAATTTCTCTCAGCAAGTAAAATCTTCTGTGTTTATCCTCTTGAACAGCATACTGAGAAAAGTCATTTTATATCCTTTATCTGAACCATTTATACAGAAAACATAGTAGACAATTTCATTAGAGTCCAAGAACTTAGAAGCTGAGAAAAGCCAGAAGAGTTTTCTAACCAATTACCTTTCTTGTCTCACATATGGGACTAAAATGTTTACATTAATACTGCTCTCCAACATCCTTTAAAATGTATAGTCCTACAATTTACTTACAGTACACCAAACGCGAAATTCCAGACAGAATTATTGGCTTCATTAAGGAAATTTTGCTGTCTCTACGTCCAACACTTAAATGTTGGTTCACAAGCACTCGGTGCTCTCTCTATTCAATACTTCGTGAGTCAGAACATAGAGAGTTTAATTTCCACTTTTTCAGAAGGATTCATAAGCTGAAAAATATCATCAGGCAAAATTAAGGTAATTTAATTCTGAATTTTCATAATGTGGAGTTATGGAGGAAAGGGGTGTGACTTGTTGGGGTTCTGAGTAAATACTTATCTACTTAAATCTGAAATCTCCCCATTGCTCTAAGATGGCAAATAACAGTACAAAACCAGTGCAACTCCAGTAGCTGATTGCAACAGCAAACTGTCATGTGCTGCAAGAGACTTGTGCTGCCACAAGTTAAAGCCTGTGATCCCTTTCAGGGATTTGCTGACAATGGAGGAATAAATCAAAACAAGAGCTTGGGTTTCATTATTCTTTCGAGATATACCCAATCTTTCAGTATTACTTCTATCACTGGCCTCTATTTAGTCATGATTCAACTTCCTCACTTCCTTGAAAACTTGACAATTCAGCAGATATTTTACAAAGTCCTTTCAGCCCAGCTGTTTTGCTTATCAAACAGTAAGCAAATGAATAACCTATTTTACAATACAAAGATGTATCAGGTAGCAGGATGAGGAGCAGAAGATATATCAGTAGTATGTATCTAAAGACGTTAAAAAGATGGAGAAAAAAATAAAAGCAAACCAAAGCTATGGAGGAAGGTAATAAAATAAAAAAAAACCTAATCCCCTTCTCCCTACCCAAAAAAACCCCTCAAAACAACCCAAAAACCAAAAAAGCAGAAACCAAACACCTTTCAAGGTTAGTTCTAAACCATTAATTGCAAAGTGCAACCTGCAAAGAAAGCAAATTCAGACTAACAAATAGGCCAAGGCCCAGAGTTTAAGCTTTATATGACACAAGCTCTTAGTTGGCTAAACTGGTGTCACTAGCAAGGCTAGTCACTAGCATTCTCACAACCCCTACCACATTCTGCTTGCAACACAACAGATCTGAGGTTGATGGCCTGCTTTCCAAAAATACAATTGAAAGCAAAGTACATTTTGACAAACTGCAAAGGTCAGAACTGCAACTAGTCTTACCTAAAACAGAGATAAGAGATCTGACTTTTGTCCAAGTTAAGATTCTTTTTTCAATATCTAAGCATAAGCAATCCCTCTAAAAATATACAGGAGCTGCAAGTACTTTGGGCATACTAGAACAGTCAGGTTCCCTAAAACTCTCACAGATATGAGGACCTTTGTTGTTCCTGAAACACTTTCTCCCTTCACATAGAGGGAGCATCTTAATCTAGGAAGTACTAGAATTTCAGAGGGATTTTTTTTGTTTATTAAAAGCTTCTCAGTAGCCTTTAGCCTTCTTTTTTTTTGTAAAAGCAAAAGTACTTAGTGTACAAAGAACAGTATCAGTGGCTACCTCGTGGTTAACATCTTTATTTACCATTCTAAAACTGTCCATCATCACCACATGGAATCATGCCACATAAAATTCAGTGGAAACCACTTCTTTTTATGGACATCATGATGATAGTATCTCTCTGGAACACATAAGGAGCTTGCACCAATGGAAATCAAACTACAAATTCTAATTACTTTCACAGTGGTCCTAGACACCATGAAAAGAGATTCTTACTTATCCTTAAGGTACACTACTGTGCAGCAACAGTTTCAGATGCAGGATGAATTGGGCCAGAAAGTCAGATTCAGGTTTTCTCTCTTCAAGGCACTTGCTTATTCCACTGGGATGAGAAAAGCATACCATCTTTATCTAGACCATTCATTTTCAGCTCTGTTATTCTTCTGTAGAACAGCTTTAAGAGAAGGAATAGAAAACTTCTCACACTACAGAGCAGCCAAAATGCTGGTGTTCAGGGTAGTCCTCATACAGAAAGGACAGAAGTGGAAAATTACCATGGCTATCTTACATTCTGAATGAGGGCTCTACCTAACAATTTTACATTTCTGAGAAATGCAGCCTGTACTGCTTGCAGTCTGTGAAACCTGTACATGCAAATGACAAGGGAATTTTTAGCTACATATTTGTGTATTTAATTTCATATTTCATTGCAGATACATCTTGTCCATCACATGGATGCTAGGCCCAATGTCGACCTATCACAAGGTCCTAAAAAAATAACAGTGACAACAATCCACTCACACACGCATGGAAATATATTTTAAAGGCAAAAGAGCATTTAATCCATCAACTGTAAGGAACCCACTCTTAGGCTGTTGTATCTTATTTCTATTCTGGAACACCTATACTATTTAATGAGATACAATTCAACTGAAACTGTCAAACAGTATCAGCTACAGAAGATAAGTCTTTCAGGGTCAGGAAAAGAGATCCAATCAGCAAAACAGAAAGTAAAGTTTATTCTACAGACAAGTCAGCACACCACAACAAACCAAAAGGCAGAGGGTAGAGGGGCAGGAAGAGAACTTCCATCTCCTTGTTTAAAGATGGGGGGATCTTTAGTCAGGTGGGAGCCCAAGGGAAAATCTGAGTACCTCTGTAATTAAGCAGTCTCTCCAGGAATACACTCCAGCAGCAGAATCTAGATCAGTCAAGCTCTAAGTCCCACCCAGCACACGTCCACTGAACCCCTAAGTGTTTGTCCTGACTGCCCTTCCAAGGTCTTAGGACCCACTGCAGAGAGTAATCCAAGCTCTGTATTTCAGAAAGTGAGAATGCAAAACACAGATTATTTAAAATATTTGCCTTCCCCATTTCACTGTTGGAAGACACAATAAAAACAGAATAAATTAATTATTTTCTTTATGGTTTAGAGTCTATCCACATATGGGAGACAGGAGACAAAAGTACTGTCAAATACACAGGGTAAACACACCTGTAGAGAGAGTATTATCTCCATCTAATCGCACAGAATTACTTTAACATTTTGTTTCCCCTAAAACAGAAGGTGAAACATTAAATAGATTTCTAAATTCACAGTCCTTTTAAGTCCAAGGGGTGCTTTTAAGAAGGCACATACAATAATGCTGCCCATTTTGCACACTGACCAGAACAGGAACAGAATTTTGACTGCACAGTCAAAGCTGCTTAGCCATCTTTTTATGAAGTTCTGACTTGTCAGAGCAAAACCTTGTTACAGGACTATACCAGTTCTCACAAAGCTTACTCTACATGCAAATTTTCTCATTTTGGGTCAAAATGAGAGAGACTCTTAATTATTCATGATTAAGATCAGGAAGTTCTTTTTTTCTCCTACACCTACACCCTAATCACCTGCAGACAGAAACAGTTCACTACCCCAGCCAGCAAATCTGATGGAGAATATTTTACCTGAAGTTTTTAGACAGACCCTGTTTTGTCCTTATGCACACTGGGAGACGTTTGGGTTGGGGTGGGTTTTTTTAAATAATGTTCCACAGAAGCAGAAAATAATTTTCCTTTTAGCCCTAAACTATCTGATTTTGCTAATATTCTGTCCTAATCCAACAAAGATTAATTAACTGTGAGCAGACACTTAACTCATTAGAACTCCTTATTGTACACTATATTAAGCTTGCACATGAAAAAAATTGGGCCTTACACTGAGCAATGTCACATCACTATATAAATTCTCACACGCAGGATCAAAGATAAAATTTTCACTGTCTGTATGAAGTAATGTTCTCTATGAGATTTACACAAACTCAAAGCCCTTAAGATAGCTATCTCCAGAGCAAGGTCAAATTTCTGCAGAGCCAGGAGTATAGAAGCCTGGCTGCAAATGCTAGCTAAGCTTCAAAGTTCAAGCATGAAAAAAAGAGTAATGTACATGCACACCGACTTTTTTTTCTCCTATTCTCTCCAACAAAAATTTAAATCCAGACTATAAATAAAATGAAATGCATTAGGCCAATTACAAAGAAAAAAAGAAAATAGAGAGGATACATACCTTTCAATGCTGATACAGAGAATTTCAGTTCCTTTTTTTCCCATCAAACAGCATTTAAAACACTGCAGATTCCAAAAGCACTTATTTTTGTAATGCACAGGACATCTGAGTCAGTACTGATGTAACAACTTCCATTCACTATCTTCTTCTGATCATTACTAGATTAGACTACAATTAAGACTAGTGCTGTTGGTGAATATAGACTCTCTTTCATCCCTGCAGGAAGGGACCACAGAATATTTACATTTACATTGTAAGTATTTTCCCAAGTAACTAGATTTTTTGCACAACATGATGCCAAAGGCCTATGGCTAATACTTTATTACTTCTCAGCATTACTTACTACTAACCAGCAGTTCTTTTTGCTTCAAAAGCCAAAGAGGAAGCAAGTCAATGTTTCAGAGTGCATTGATCAGCACTGGGTTTGCCTCTGCTTTCCACTGAAGAGAGAACAGGGAGGGGAAGGAATAAAAAAAAGCCACCAGGCACCTACCTTATATAGCTTAAGCCTGGGTCTTACACATAACCCAGTGACTTGTACCTCTGAATGCACAAACCAACTATTCTGGAGTCAGTTTCCTCGGGCTAACCAAAACTCCAGCTTGGAAAACATCCCCAGCACAGGTTTCACCCAAACCAGTATCCCTGCACAAACAGCTTCTGTTCAGTGAATCCAGTGAGAATTCCTTACTCACCCAGTTCCCACCAGCTCCTGAAAGAACATCCATCTGAAAAGCTGCCTACACTTTTTCTGGAGTACCGCTTCCACATACCTCATCCTAGAAGACACACCTTCTGTAATCAAAAACCTTTGCCCTGATGCCACTTGTCTCTGTTGCTCTACTTCATTAAAACTACTAATCTGATACCTGATTACCAATCCAAAGGGATTCCAAGGGTATTCAAACCCATTACTGATGCCATAAACAGAGTCAACATTATAGCTTGGAACTGCCCAGTCTTGTAGCACTTCCTGAGGCAAAGCCAGGAAAGATAGGATTCCCTAAATCAGAAGAAACAAACAAAAAAAAAAAGCAAGCTTGACCACTGCATTGGAGACATCTTGGGACCAAACAAACTTCAGAAACATTTGGAGTAGCCTACTATTATATCCTTAACCTATTTGAGGAATGCAGACTGCTTTGGAGAAGGAAAAACAATCACCTACACAAGACTCCTACGAACTACTGTTTTAGCACATTTACCAGAAAACAGCAAGATTAATTAAGAATAAAACTACTCAAGAAAAACAAGAGATCACACACTGTAAAACCAAGTCCGACTGGAACCTCATTTCCAGTAATTTTTTCAAGAGTAGGACTGTATGTACTGTTTTAAGCAACATGGAATATCCTCAAGGAAAAACACCAAAGTTATTAAATCTGCGATCTCTAATGCTAAAATTAATCACTTTATCTGCTAGCTGCATTCACCACATGAACTCAAGACCATCAAAACCTTACACTTACAGGTATCATATATAATTCAAGTTAAATGATACAAAAACAGTTGCTGATTATACATTGCACTCAGAAGAAACCAAAAATAATACCATGTATCTGTATGATTTACTTGACAATATGCACAGGTGAATTTTCATGGTTTAAATTTTTAACTACAGACCCCTTAACCAACTCTGAAAAAATTACTAACATCTACTATTTATACCTTTACTGCCAGAGAAAATGGCTCTCATCCAAAACTATTTTACAGCCATTTACAACAAGATTATTTGGTGTTTATAACAAAAACCTACACACTTTACAAACCTAGGATTTTTTAAAACTGCCAACCTATTGCACTTGGCAGATTACAAAAAGAACATTTCACAGCAGACACAGCATGAGAGGCTTTCCATGTGCCCTGTATATACACAAAAGGAAGCAATGTTCTGGGAGCAGTACCTGGACAGGAATGTCTATAAACAACACTCTTCACTTGGCTTTACCTGCGAGCAGGATTGTTTTCATATTCCTTCAACGGAGTTTAAAGTCAGAGACAGAACAAGTCAGCCAATGGATCCAAATCCATGCTAAACAAATAAAGACTTACATTTAACTTGCATAGTTTTCTTGGTGATGTAGCGACCAAGGAAAAATTTTTTAGGTAACATGTGGCTTACATCCTTGTCATAAACAAGGCCAACTGAGTTCCTCAGAGTCCAAAGTGTTATGTGAATGGTTAAGGACACAGAAAAGGACCAATAGTTTCCAGCGTATTTTACCTCAATATTTTCCAGAAGAAAATTTCATGAGAGATAATAGTTTAATTAATCTTCTAAAAAATAAAAATATGCAAACATAGGTTCTTAAATCCATATTACAGACTAATGAATAGCAGTCAGATTTGCAAAGCCATACACCTCAAAGCTTTCTGAAATCGTCTGGACTTCCAGTTGCTTATTGTTTGCATGTCTGTACATGACAAAAGCAGGAGTCAGAAGACCATGAAAACTGGCAAAGGAAAATATCCAGAGCAACTTTTATTTAAGTGAGCTTAAGGACTTGGAGAACTAAATTTCTAATGCTTTGATCCGAAAACTTTAATTTTCACAATAACTAGACTAAGACAAATTTTACTTCATGCTGCCCTTCCAAATTCAGTCTGTGTAGATTCTAGCTAAGTTTGTGTACTCTTCCTCATATTCTTGATCTATCAGTCAATACTTTACTTACAGTCAGCTTTCTATTTCCATGGAGGACAGTAAATAAAGGCCAGTTTGTTTTGGTTTTAATCAACAGGAGAGGCTGAAGTAGGTGACAGGTTTTTATTTCAATAGCTTAAGATCATTTAGCTACAGTGGGGAAAAAACCTTCTGCAACAAAAAACCCCAAAGCTATGAGTTTTTAAATGTTTCTTTCAAGAGTAATATAACTATTTTAAACACAGAAATTTATTCATCTTGCATAGTACAGTGTTTTAATTCAGAAATCAATTAATTCAAGAGGAAAAAGCAAAAACAATAGTAAACGTAGGAATGTGCTGTGTGTCATGAATCTTTATATTCTGCTGTATCAAAAGTTTATTTGAATGGTATGAAGCTACTTTTTAAACCCGGACAATAAATATCCCATTGTAAGCACAATCTTCTTATTTTCTAAAAAACCCCATACTGTTGTATGTAACTTGCCATCTGAAATTGTCAAGAAAAAATCTCCAAGAATTATTTCTTTAAAGGGTACTTCCTTCTCTACTACTACAAATTTACTGGGAGGCACATGGACAGCGGTTGTAAGAACTTCACATCTTTGCATCAAGTATAACTATTATCTTCCAAAGTCTGATATTTATTTCCAGAAAATTAAGCATACACCAAAATGGAATGAAATCAAATTTTGGAATAAACATAAAGATAAGTAACATTACAGATATCATTATTTCTCTTCTGAAAAATAAAAAGAGTAAATTCAAAGTTTTGCATTTCTTCCCAGTTCAATATTTACAGTACAAAATATACAGTTAAGTTGCATAAGAAATCTCTATTCTGTTTTTCAATCTAAATCCTATCCAGTTTATACTCAATACATTTAGCATTTGGATTCCTAAATTAAATTATGTTCCCTTTTGTACTACTTGTATCTTGTTTTCTTCCTTGGAGCATCACAACTGCTTGAGCTACCCTCTCTAATTTGTTGCTAAAACACATTAAAGCCCTATCAACAAAACGCTGAGACACACACCAGCTGAGAACAGTGCCCTTCCTACCTACTTTATGTTATTGCATTGTACTACCCAAACACTACCAAACTACTGCTGTGTAGGCCCAAGAGGGCAGTAAAGCAAGAGCAAATAAGGCACTGGAGTAAGGGATTACCCAGGACTGTGGCCTCAGTCTTGCCAACAACAGTGTAGCAAATATGTAGTGAACTCAGGGCAACACTACTAAATGAAGCCTCCCATTTAAATGTTTATGTTCAAATTACTGTAAGACTATCAAAAATTTCATAAGAAAGAGCAGAAATAATTAACTTGCTTCGTAAGAAGAACTTTTTAGTTAAGAGTTCACTCTCTCACTCCACCATTTCACTGTGCTAGGGAGAGTCAGGAGTTGTAATCTACCTACAGAACAATAGGGACCAGTTACCATTTCTTCAAACCATTACTTTTCAAGAGTAACACATGGTTACTGACCAACTTCACACCCTAGGATCAAAGAAGCTAACAGCAGAGTATAAATTAATATTTTTTTTAGGTACCAGTATGTCAAGTTTTTATGAAGCTTAGAATTATCCATCACATTTCCTGAATCCATGCAAACACTTTGATGCTGCATACATGCAGCACTACGAACTGATGCTCACAAATCCCCTGGAAACAACACAGTGCTTCTCCCTAAATCCTCCATGCCCTTGCAGCTTTTCAGGGAGTTAGCTAATGTAGGTATCACTACGTAACACTACACTACTATCACTTATACTTTTAAGTATTAAGGCTTAATAACACTAAATTTTAACTTTAAAAAAAAAAAATCTAATTGAAACCCAAAACTTGGGATATAGGGAATACATCCCTGATTAAGCATACAACAGGTGAACCTGTTTTAAGTGAACGCTCAGTTCCAAACAGTGCAATGTCACAAACCCAAGGAATATTGAATAGGAAGTAAAGACTCCATTCAGGTACTGTTTAACACTCCATAAAAACAAGCATTTTGAAAAAGCTGAAATTTGCCTTTCATAAGTTACACATAAAACTATGAGTTACAACTATTGTCTTACTGCTGAAGACTCAAAAATACCTACATATTCTCCAGTGGTTTAAAGTCTTCCAGCCAAGCTAAGTAATTTATTTCATAACTGCACCAAATCTTCCATATTTTCTACAATCCAAAGATGTTTATTAGCACAAACAAAAACTAGAACTAGTACTATTCTTTCCATCCAGAGGAGAAATGCACATGCATTATTCCTTTAACACTTGTGCAGACAGCAGCTCTCTAAGACAGGAGGCCCGTAGCAGGCATTTTTTAACTACAGGTGCATTAACAGGATAGACATGGTGTAAACATTCCTGGCAGGTAGGAAAGAGGGTTTGGAACCTAATAGTGAAAGAGTACAAGAATTTTTTAAGGAGAAGAGAAGCTTTCCCTGACTGAAGTATATTCTGTGACCAACTTATTTAATGCAGTAACCTACACCACAGGGAAAACCAAAAGTATTCCAAACTAAGATGATTTTGAAAACATAAGAAGACAAAAATAAAAAGAAAACAGAAGGACATAGCCAAAGTACCTCACATTACAGAAGCATCATCCTCTACAACTCTCAAAACCTCGTTGTTTCGCAAAGGTTTGTTCTTAAGCAAACGGGATGGCACGGGCTACTTATTTTCTGAGAGAAGTGGCATCATGAGGGAAAGAGAGTGTAAAAAGCAACTTGAAGAACAATGAAAGCGAGTAAAGTTTGAGGATTTGGTGATGCTTTTTGTTAAAGTCAAGTTCTTAACTGCTACCTGTCACAGAAAGCAGCCTTTCTCTCGCTCGCCCCTTCGGGAGCCCTTGGAGCACCCTCACCTCGCAACACCCCAGCGCTCAAGGTTCCTCCGCCGCAGAAACCCCGGCACCGGCTGCCCAAACCGCCACCTCCGGACACCCTCCCCGCCGGAGACGGGAACCCCCAAGCCTCAAATGAAGGCGGGTTTCACAGCGGTGTGAAGGGAAATCAGTCCAATTCCGTCGCCCCTAATAATGGCACCAGTCTGCGCGGAGTGCATTCGGGCAGTGGCCCAGGGAAGGTGCGGGGGAGCCCGGCGGGCCCCGCAGCCGCGGCTAGCGGGGGCGAGAGGCCGGCCTGGGCCCCCTCCTGTCACGGCGGGGGCTGGGCAGTGCCTCGCCGGCCCGGGCCCGGAGCTGCTTCCCGCCCGCCCG
>WBMZ01014187.1:0-71503 GCA_013400975.1 Atrichornis clamosus | reverse complement strand
GCGCCCGCCGCGCCGAGCAGGCCGGGGCTTGCGGCAAGCGCAGGGCCGGGGCCGCCTGCAGAGGCACGTCCCGGCGGGGCCGGGGGGGCTGCGAACGGCGGGCGGGGGCCGGAGAAAGAGCGACCTTGCACCAACGGCGGCGGCGGCGGCGGCTCGGGTCGTGCAAGGTGTGTGCGGGGCGGGGGGGCGCTCCGCCTTCCCCTGCCTGGGCTTGCTGCGGGATGCTCGGAGGGGATCCGGCACCCGGCAGCCCTGAGGCTGGAGGGAGCAATGCACCTAGGAGGGGGGGGTCATCAGCGCTGCCCTCGCTCCCCCCGCCTCCCCTCTCCGCAACGCTTGTTGCTGCGCGGAGAGACGGCACCGCGGTTGCCGGCAGCCGCGGGGAAGAGGGGGCGCGGCGGAGCCGGCCCGCGGTAGACGCGTGTGAGGTGCCCCCCGCCACCTCCGGCCCGGGCACGGCAGCCCTGCAGCCGTCCAGGTAGGTGCCCCCCCAGTCCCTCCGCAGCCCTCGGGGCCGGCAGGGATGCCGTGGGGAGATGGCTTCCCCGGCATGTGGGATCCCCGCGCTCCCCCCCTCCATCCCAGCCCGTCCACAGCCACCTACTAGGGGCTGGCGACCCAAGGACGCGGGAGGTGCTTCCCATCCCTTGCCGGTTGCCGGAGCTAAGAGCCAGCCGGATGGCTGGGGCCAGCTGCTACTTTTCATGGAGGTCCCCGCATCGTCCTCTGCCACACCGGGCAGCTCAGCACCTCGCGGATGGGCAACAAGGGGGACTAGCACAGGCTGCGGGAAGGGGTTGCACCCCTCTATGCACCAGTGCTAGGGCACGGGGCAGTCACAGTCACCTGCACCTGAGCCAGGGACAGCATTGGGATGGATGCCAGGCAGGATGAGGAATAGTTGGGACACCAAGAAAAGACAAGGAAGGAAAACTTTGCCTGCAAGGATGACGCCCTGAGTGGTGTTCCTGGGTGAGGAAGCGCCATCTCCCTTGATTTACAGGATTGCACCTCCCAGCTGGTGGAGCCCTAGAGGGTGAGGGGCCATGCATCCCCTTTCAGGGCTGTTCCTCCACTACGTATGTCCTTATTCTCTCAGGGCTATCACAGAAGGCTGCAGAGCCCTGATCCAAGCCAGGTGGGAAGATGGCTGAAAAGTTGGTGCCTGGAGACCTGTTCCTGAGGAAGACCCAGGAATCAGTGTTGTCCCTGGACTCAGACAAGCTGGCACCCATTGCACCCGAGGTGGTTGGTGAGGAGTCGTCCGACAGCGAGGGCGAGCAGGAGGACAGTTCCCACAAGCTCATCCGGAAGGTTTCCACCTCGGGGCAAATGAGAAGCAAGGTCAGGGTTGTGGGGTGCCAGGGGTGAGGGGCTGACGGGATGTGGGGTCACTGCTGAGAATGGGGCAGGGGAGTTCACCTGCTCCAGGGTGTAAATCAGTACCAGGCTTTTGCTGCTGGCTGACTTGGCCAGAGCTGGGAGGGTTCTGGCCCCTGTGCCCTGTGGGAGGGCACATGGAAAAGGTGCAGACCCCACAGTGGTAGTGTCAGCACTGGTCCCATGGGGCTGTGAAGCACGGCTTTTATCCCACCGTTCAGGAACAGGGTCTCTCCCATACCTGGACTGCCCCCACCACATTGCCTTCATCCCATGTTTGTATCCCCTGGGTTCCCCCCACCTGTCCCTGGAAGAAGGGGACTCTTTGGGGAAGGCTCTGCCCCATGGTAGCTCTGGGGCTGAGATTTAGGGTCATATCAGTTCTGTAGGCTCCTGGGTTCCCACACCCTGCTGCAGGCACTGCGTGTGCAGGGCTTGGTGGGTGACAAAATGGAACCTGCATCTTTCCTAGTGCCCCAGATTGATTTGGCTGTGCCAGCTCTCCTGCGGACCCCATTCCCACAGTCTTTCCTAGATCCAATCCTCAGAGATGGTTTGCTGGATGGATGGGGACACCTTTGAGGTCAGACGTGACACTCATACGTCCCGGCCACTGTCATGAGAGCAGCTGGTGTGTGTGTGTCACAGTTTGCTCAGAGGAAGCTATTTTGATAGGACCTACAAAATATCGTGTGCGGTGCCTTTGCCAAACAGGAGTGGGTGGACAGAGGTGTCCCAGGTGGGGACAGTGAAATACAGTGCAGGGAGAAATAACCTAGACCGAATGGCCAGGTGGGAAGCAGGCAGAGAAGGAGGTTTGGGAAGGGTATAGTGGGGAGGGAGGATGCAGGCACGGCGCTGGGAGGATGCTCTGGGTGACATGCTGAGCGAGCGATCCCTTTGCATCCACCTTTCAGCTGTGGTAAGGAGGTGGCGGAGTGAGTCAAGGAAGTGCCTGCAGTGCTGGGCGGCATGCGGGGGCTGCCAGAAATCCCCCTGCAGCCAGCTTCTGGTGCCAGCCACCCCTCGGTGGGGATTTGGTGTCTGCGCTGCCCCACAGAGCAGATAGAGCTCTGAAAGCACAGCAAGGGGATGCAGTTGTGGAGCAGGGAGGTATCCCTGGGCTCTGGTGTTGAGTGCTGTGGGCATGAAGGAAGGGGGGTGGGACAGTGTGCTGTGTCCAGTGGCAGCATGGGGCTGCATGGGGCTGGGACAGGCTCCCCTCCTGCTGGCCCTGGCTTGGCTGTTGTGCCAAGCCTGGTGCACTGGCATGAGTTGGGGCTGAGGATGCCTGTCAGGGGTACGGAAATCACATGCTCCCAACATGGCACTGTGGGGTTTTCCCACTTGAAGAGATTTCTTCTCTTATGCATGCAGCATTAAGGGGGATCTTACTGAGTCCCTCTGGCTGCTCAAGGAACGTGCCTCGGTTTCCCCTTCTTTGGAGCAGTCTGGCACAGGGAGATGACATTGCAGGGAGTCATCAATACCAGGAAATCTGAGAGAAAGGGGCAGATGGCTGGACTACGCCCGTGTCCTACAGCAGCAGGACAGGAACACAAGCATGCTCTGACCCCCGGCCCAGGTGCCAAAGCCCCCCCAGGCCTAGCAACTGATAGGCAGGAAAGGCCAACTCCCTGCCTGCCATGGCTGCTACCCGCATCCTGCCTGGCATCAGCAATTAGCCATGCAGAAGGTGATGCTGTGCAGTGTACCAGGGGAGGCAGGTGGCGTGATGGATGGGCAGGCAGAAACTGCATGTCTGGGTTAAGAGCCCACAGAGCTGGAGGAGAGGGTGAGAGCTGGCAAGGCTGGAGCTGGAGGGGCCTGCGAGTGAGCTGTGTGCCACATAAGTGTTTTCAGTGTCAGGGTTCAGTGTTGCCTTGGTCTGGATGGGCAGGACCACGCTTGCCAGCCTGGCTCTTTGCTGAATGAGGTCCTTCCTTCTGTGCGGAGATGAGGATTTTGGGATGAGATTGCTGCTGCCACCCAGGTCAGGCACCCTGGCTTGCAGCCCATCCATGGCACATGTGCTGCCTGTCACTCCAGCCATGGCCACAGCGTGTGTGCCATAGCAGGCACCTTCCTGAGTCATCTTGATACCCCTGTCACCCATGTGGGCTGGGGTGGGGGGAGAGAACCCTTACCTGCACCCCAGCAGAAGGTACCTAATGAGCACACAGTTAATGAGATGGTGGCAGCTCCAGAGACATCTGGTGCTGGGGGGATGAGGCACACTGGCCTATTTTTTGGTCATATGTGGTGGGTAGGGTGCTGGAGAAGGTCTAAGGAGCCTGCCATGTTTTGGGGCTGGGAAGGGTCAGGACTCCCACCCCACTGCCCATCCACACTGACTGAGGGGACCCTGGGCCCTGGTAGTGGGAGCAAGCAACTTCTCCCACACCAGGCTGTTGTGCAGCCCCTGGGACAGGAGCAGGTGAGGATCATTTTGGGATCTGCTGAATCCTTCTGATTGCTGCTCCCCAATCCCAGTGCTTCTGCGCTCCAAATGCCCATGCCCCCATCCCCTCCTCAAGTCTCCCCATCAATCGTGTCTCCTCACTCCACACCCCCAGCTTGGCTATCTCCAGGCTGGAATTGTGGGCACCCTGCAGGGTGCTTTGTGCTGGCATCTGCTTGGAGGCAGTAAGGTCATTGTGCTCAGTGACAATGACAGCTGCCAGGCACAGGTGCCCCCAGTGGACTGAATGGCCCCAGGATGGATGGGGTCTTGCTGCCACCCCTCCTCCTTCTCTTCCTCCTCATCAATGCAGCTGGGGGCTGCCAGTTGCCTGCACCAGGTTTTCGGTGTGCAAGGGCAGAACGGGAGGGAGATGTGATGCTGCTTCCTGGCACTGGTCCCCCTAGGGTTGGGCATGGAGCGAAAGCACGAAGGGGAAAGAAGGGGCACTGGCTCTGGGATGCACCAACACATTTGAATTGCTGGGGGTGGTGGGGCAGGTCCTGCCCATGTGGCTGGGGCATTCAGTTCCCTGTGCTGCCTTGGCACAGGTTCTCCCAGCAGCTGAGCGGAGGCGGGGAGTGATCCAGCAGCACTGTTTGGTTCAGTGAGCGACAGGTCCTGGGGTGATTGCACCAGAGCTGGGAGGTGGAGGCACCAAGGGAGGCACAGTGGGGTGCATGCCAGGAATCCAGGGTTGCCCATGACATGGGCACAGTGTGTATGGCCATGGTGGGCAGGGGCATGGCCTGTCTACTGTTTGGAAAGGAGGATCACGTTCCTGAATGATGTGATGAATCTTGAGATACATCACAGCTGCTTGGTGGGGCTGGGGGACCCACCAGCATCCTCTCATGGGGCTGGGGAAGGTCGGTGGGGTTATTGGTACCCCGAGGAATGAGGGCTCTTTGTCCTTGCTGGAGACACTGAGCATCCTGCAGGCTCAGGGTGCCCCAGGGATGGGACAAGCTGTACCTGTGCATGCTGGGGTCTTGGGGCAGCGGTAGAGACCCTGGTGAGGCAGTGCTGTAGAGCCAGGCTGTTTGGAAGGCTGCCTGCTGCGGGCTGAATCCTGGCCAAAAGACAAGGAAAGCGAGGTAGAGCTGCTGGGGCCAGGCCTGGAAACCTTCCTCCTGTAGCAGGAGGGTGGAGTGTGCTCCTGGGCAGTGTATCCTCCAGACTTGACACTGGTGGGACAATGGCACATCTCTCATATGGAGAGAGGCTGCGAGAGCTGTTCAGCGTGGAGGGGAGGCTGTAAGCAGGGGCTCCCCAGTGATGTGGATCAATATTTCAAGTGGAGGCTGCAGCAAAGGGGGAACCATGCTCTTCTCAATGGTGTCTGCGAGTGGACACAGATGAGAAAATAGGAAATTGCATCTCAACATAAGAAAACACTGCCTGCGACCAGGGAGGCTGGGCTTGCTTTCATTAATCAGGGCTTGCCAAGCTGGTGCCTGGGGTGTGAAGATAGCCCCAGTGTCGCCAGCCGGATGTTTGTGAGGTTTCTCAAGCACTCTGCCCTCTCCCTGTTCACTTTTTCCATTATGCAAGTGTTGGTCTTGCCCATCAGCTCTTGCCCACCCCTGTTGGGCAGAGTGGGAGGGCCGTGCCGGCTGGCACTGGGGCACAAAGGGCAGGGGGGAGCTGGCACGGGTTGGGCTGGTGCAGAATGCCTGCCAGCAGGATGCTTGGGGACCGATGTGGTTGTAGATAGGGAAGCATGACCTCATTTCTAAAAAGCAGCTGCTGAAGGATGCGGTGTGGGGGGATCGCCTTTCTTCTGGGGGCTCCTTTCCTCATTCCTCTCCTCCCTGTTAATTCTCTGTCCCCTTTCAATGGCCTCATGAGCGCCATGTTATGGCATGTCAGGATCGGTGCTGGAATCTCCTTTCAAGCATCCACCCAGCACAGGCAAGGAATATTGTGGTCCTGCAATGGCGTAAAGCTCCATCCTCAGGGAGCAGCTGAGCCTGTGGGGCCATGGCACCCGCCAGGCACCGAGCCCCCTGACTGCCCAGTCCCGGAAGAGCTCTGCCGTGTCGCAAAGCCTGATAAGGTTTCCAACTGACTCCAGCCCACGGGCCCAGCAGCTGCTGGTGGCTCCAAAGCTGGCTGTTTGAGAGCTGCCCGTTCTCCCTTACTATCTTGATGCCTGCTGGCTCAGCTGGGGGATGAGCTCTGATCCAACTGGACCCTGACTTGTGCCTGGTGGGCTGCTGCATTTGGAGCAGGAGGACAGCTGCCTGGAATGATGCTGGTGCAATGCAGGTTGGTGTGTTGACAGGTGATCCTCTTTCCCTTTTTCTCCTCCTACTGGGTGAGGCATAGTGTGGTCACAGGGACAAGCATATCCCTTCAGGAGTGGTGTAGGGTAGCCAGCTGCGTGGGCAGGCAGTGTGGTGCTCACCAGCCGTATGTGCCAGCGTTCCTGAGTAACAACCTTCCTGGCTCTTCTCCAGCCGCTCCTTTGCTGTCCAAGCTGATCTCAGCAGGAAAGCCCTTCTGCCCCGGCTGTGGTCAGACCTGGCTGCACAATGGGCTCTTCCCAGGAATGGTGGCAGCAGAGCTGGGAGAGTAGGGTGACAGAGCAAAGCAGCATGCCAGAGCTCTGGCTTAAGGCTGAAGGAAGGCTTGTACCCTGACCTGGAAGAAGCCCTGCTGGAGTGCAGTCCCAGAGGGTGTTGAGCTTCTCTGGGCTGCGCCTCAAGCCCCCCTCAAGCCTGCCGAGCACACAGCCAGCATGGGGCATGATGGCCCCTGGGAACCAGCCCAGTCCTGGCAGAGCACGTGGCTCGCCATCCTCCCAGGTCCATTTTTAGCTGTGTCCTCTCGGAGGCCGCACTGCCACTGCCACTCCAACTGCATGGAGTGAGCTCGAGGTGGCAGCTGGTCTGCAGACCTTGTGTAGTTTCATTCTTGCCTTTGCCTCCCCTGCCCTGTGTCTCTGGGATCCCCTCAGTGCTGGGCATAACCCAGTTGGGTTATGCTCTCCCTGAGCTCTCCCTGAGCTGGAGAGAGCAGGGAGGGACCTCAGGATGGGGCAGTGAAGTGCTGGGACAGAATCCCAGAGGGGAACTGGCATCTGGCTGCTCGCTGGGCAGGTTGCATGTGGCTGTGGGTGTGCCACCTCTGTTGCTGGGATGTGACCAGCACTGGCTTTGCTGAGTCTCTCTGCATTCTACCTGGGGCTCTCCAGACAGAAAAGCTGTGGTTGGGGTGAGTGGAGGTGCTTGGGCTTCTTTGGGGGTGTGGGTGTCACACTGCACTCACAGCTGTGCAGAGCTTCCATCCCAGTGGCCAGAGGCTGCCAGTGTCCCTGAAAACTCTCCAGGAGGAAGAGGCACTTTCTGTGCTGCAGGTGCTCTACTCGGGCACCTTCAAGCTCTAGGGTACCTAGTAGCCACTTGCTATAGGGGACTGTGTTATTGTGGTGACCCTAGAACCCTGGACAGGGCTTCAGGGAGCCAGTGCAGCAGGGGTGATGCCACCCTGGCATGGCTGGTCTGTCCTTGCTATCCCCACCCCTTTCCTGTTTGCAAAGGGGAAACACTGGTCTTGCTCAGCAATGCAGCTGCAGTGTGGCTTCCCACTGTGCGGCCAGGCCTGCTGCTGGCCTTGGCCATCAGGTGCCTCTCAGGTCTCCTCCTGTTCTTTGTTCCAAAAGCAGGGGTCCAAAACCACTTGGGAGCTGCTCCCTACGCAGAACAGCACCAGATGCTCCTGGCTTAGATCCACAGACAAAAAATTAGGTCTGTGGGTGACTCACCACAGTGAGATCCTAAAACAGCCCTCTGGCACCCCAGCCTTGTGTGTCTGCCCAGGCGGTGTGATACAGCTGGGCTCCAGGGCTCATTTTGGAGAGGGGACCTGCCTTATTTTCCCCAGGGAGTGGGTTGTCTGTCTCCACGCTGGCACTAACTGAACCTATACCCCATGGCGTCAGCACCAGGAATGGTGAAGCCTGGATGGGCAGCTGCTGGCATGAGGAGTTGTGCAGCAAGATGCTGTGCATGGCGACGCAGAGGGCTTGAGCTTTGGTGCCCAAAGCAGTCCCTGAGGGTGGGCATGGGGAGAGGTGCCCCCTGAGCTGCTCTGCACCAACTTTGCTGCCTCATGTTGGGATGCTGGGGATTAGTCTGCGCTGAGGGAACACTGAGGCACACTCCCCCCAGCCACAGGTGTTGTAAAACTATGGTGGGTGTTGTGGTGGAGGTGGAGGACTCTCCCTTTCAGGCTCTTCCCTAGCCTGGGCTGGTGCAGTGCAGGCAGCTGCATCCTGTCCCTGGAATGGCCTGGGCTGTGACATCTTGGCGCCGGGTGATGCCTTGTTGCTGCCCTCTGTCAGGAGCTGCTGCTGGGGGTGTTTCAGCTCTGACCCCTCTTGCAGGAGTGGGTGCCACCCTCCCGGGCAGCCCTCCTTGCTGTATCCTGTACCCACGTGGCCCTGGAGCCAGGCAGAGCTGAGTGCCCCCGCCCTCCTGAGTCCAGCCCCTGTTGTGATAGCCGTGAGCCACCAGCCACGGACCTGCTTCTTCTTCCTTCTCCTTGTTATGTTCTCCCACTCCTCCCTGTCACAGCTCCCCACGCCAACCCTCACTGTCACACACTGCCTGTCCTTTGCAGCAACAGCAATGACTGCAGCAAACACAGCACCTTGTGGCAGGACCCTGGCCTGTCCCCTCCTGGCATGGGACAAGGACTGCTAGGGCGTCTGGTTTGTATGTGGACCTGGGGGTCACAGCTGGACCCCGCTGGAAGGCCACGCTCCACTTGCTGCTCAGGGCAGCTCTGGACTCACCATCTCCTCTGCGCTCTCACAGCTGAGAGGCCAGGAAAGGGACGTGGTGTGTCCTGGAATGCTGACACTGGGGACAACGGGGCTGTTTGAACCTGCACCAGCACTTGTAGGCATCATGGTGATGGACGAGAACCAAACTCTGCACCACTCCTGTGGGGCAAAGTGTTGATAGGGAGTGATAAAGGCTTAAAATGTCCCTCTTCAAACTGCAAGCTGGGAGAGAGCAGGAAACATCATGGTGCATGCCCCAGGGAGCTTGGGGAGGAGTCAGGCATTTGGGGAGTTGAGGCTCAGGGACCACCTCAGGTGGGATTTTGGCTTCTTTGTGACTCTGAAGGCTCCTGCTTTTCCTGGTGCTCTGGCCATCTGGTTCAGAGCCATGGGGCAGTGGATTAAGGCTGAAACCTGGGGCCAGTGTGTTTGCAGGCTGGCGGGGGCTGCGTCTTGCGGCACACGGGCTGGGCGCGGGAGTGCAGAGGCCCGGGGCCATGGTTCTCTCGCTGTGCCCTCGGTGCCCAGTGCTAATTTGCCGTTAAATGTGGCTTGTCATCGTGTGCCTGGATCGGATACAACCGCTGTGGCAGCTAATTGCAGAGGAGCAGCTGAACGGGGCTGCCGGCAGTGTTTAAAGAAGATACAATCAAAGACGAGGCAGTGCCAGAGCATCTCTGCCGCCCCGCTCAGCACAGGCTCGTAGCCATGTTGCAAATACTAATTAATTGCGTCTTGTAAACACTGCTGCGAGGAGGGTAAATATTGGCAGGTGCTGTGGCTCGGGGAGGGCAGAGGACCGGCAGCCAGGTTGCCGTGATGTGCTGCGCTGCAGGGGATGCTCTGCCTGCTGCGGGCTGCCCTCAGCCCCAGCTTGTCCCCTCCAAGGACAATGGGGACTGGGCAGGGCTGGTAGCACCCCAGCTGTCTGCTCCGCAGCCCCGCAGGGGCCGCAGTGCCCAGGTAGTGCCGCCTCCGAGATGCAGTCCTGGTGTCTCTGGGGCACTGGTGTCCCCTCAAAGGGAGCTCCCCTGGCCCCAGTTCTGCCCTTAACTTCCAGAGCTGAAGCAGGGTGAGGATTTCTGGGCACTGCCCTGGGGATGGAGAGGAAGCATCAGCAGTGGTGGCTCTGTGCCACTGGAGTCCTGCATCTTCCAGCCCTGCCGTGCCCAGCAGCATCCTTCCGGATCATAGGGAGTGCCCACAGGGGCTGGTAGGCAGGGGACATAATTTGCCCTGCTAAATTCAGCAGAGAGCGAGCCCCAGAATGTGCCAGCTGTGCTCCTAGGGACCCAGGGACTGGTGTCACAGGGGAAGGTGGTGGCTTTGGGGATCCTGGGGGGCTCCGGGAGCTCAGGATGCTGTGGTCTCTGCAGAAGAGTGTGAAGGAGGGGCTGTTGCTGAAGCAGACGAGCTCCTTCCAGAGGTGGAAGAAGCGATACTTCAAGCTGCGAGGCAGGACACTCTATTATGCTAAGGATGCCAAGGTAGGCTGGGGGGGGACTTCCAGCATGCTCGGTCAGGGGGACCTGAGCCTGCCAGCCCAGGAGGGGACAGAGATCCCCGCCTGGTGGACTGAGGCTCTGGTTTCTCCCTTGCAGTCCCTCATCTTTGACGAGGTGGACCTGTCTGATGCCAGTGTGGCTGAGACCAGCACCAAGAACATCAACAACAGTTTCACGGTGAGGGAGGTGTGGGGCTACCAACCATGCCCTGTGGAGACCTCAGCACCTCAGGGGGAGGCACTGCAGACCCCAGAGCCACAGGGCACCCTGTAGCATGGCTTCGTGCTGCTGGAGGTGGCACTGGTGTACCAGGGATTGCTGGGGTCTGTGCTGGGTTCTGGCTGGCCTGGCGGTGGCCTTGCGAGAGGACGTGGGGATGGCGGCTGTTGCAGGTGATCACACCATTCCGGAAACTCATCTTATGTGCGGAGAACCGGAAGGAGATGGAAGACTGGATCAGTGCCCTGAAATCTGTCCAGAAGTGGGAGATCCATGAGGTGATGTGGGCAGGGGGCTGTGTGGATCCATGTTTCTGTGTGGAATGGGTTTCTCTCTGGGTGCCTTTGCCTGCCAGGCAAGAGCTGCTGCCCTTGGTGCAGCCCCACAAGGAGGACAGGAGTTGGGCTGCGGAAAATCTGGGGGCCAGGAGGGAGGGAATGCCACCTGAGAGTCCCAAGCACTGACGGGGCAGGGCTGTGCCCTCCAGCAGGCCACGCAGTTCAACATGGAGCACTTCTCGGGCATGCACAACTGGTACGCCTGCTCCCATGCCCGCCCCACCTTCTGCAATGTGTGCCGCGAAGCCCTGCCAGGAGTCACCTCCCATGGCCTCTCCTGTGAAGGTTAGTGCCGGGTCCTGCTGGGAGATGGGCAAGGACTGGGATTGGGGCAGGGCACCCTCCCAAGGCTGGGCCAGAGCAGGAGTGGTGCAGGGTGATGCCCACTGACTGCCATTCCCAGATGTAGAGGGGTTTGGGACCAGGGCTTTGCATGCTATGGCGACCTTCCCTGCTCCTCACTGCTCCCCCTGCTACAGTCTGCAAGTTCAAGGCACACAAGCGCTGTGCTGTCAGAGCCACAAACAACTGCAAGTGGACAACCCTGGCCTCCATCGGCATTGAAATCATCGAGGATGAGGATGGGGTAAGCAGCGAAGTCGCCATCAGGGATCCTGGCAGAACAGAGCAACCAGTAAAGCTGGTCTTGCTGTGCCCAGATCAGAGAGCAGGAAGGAACCATGGCTGTCCCCTGCGCTGTGTGGCCTCTGGGCCTGTCTTTGCAGGGACATAGCTTGGGGACTCCTCCTCTGATAGCCTGCATCAGGATCACTTACTGCTTTCCAAATGGGGTCACCTCTAGACATTTTCTGGGGACACCTCTGCCCTGCCTCACATACTAGGGGCTTCAAGGGGCCAGGCAGACAGGGACGAGAGGTCATGGGAGGGGTCCCAGGGCTGCCTTGCCCTGCTGTGGGGCATCATCTTCTGCCCACCTCCTCTGTGGTGCTTGGACAAAGGGGTGACCTATGCTGCTGTCCCTCAAGCATGCGGGATGCCATTGGTGGCTGCCCCTCTCTGCAGGTGGCCATGCCCCACCAGTGGCTGGAGGGGAACCTGCCCGTCAGCGCGCGCTGTGCCGTCTGCGACCGGACTTGTGGCAGTGTCCGGAGGCTGCAGGACTGGCGGTGTCTCTGGTGCAAGGCCATCGTAAGGATGTATCCATTCCTGTCCCCATCCTTGTCCCCCATCCCTGTCGCCACCCCTCTCCTGGACAGACAGCAGTGCCCCTCCTGTGTGCATCGCTGGGAAAGCTGACGCTGAGGACTTTGGTGCTGCATCCCGCAGCTTTGCTTATGCAGGTGTCACTGTGTCCCCAGGTTCACAGTGCCTGCAAGGAGCTCCTTGGCAAGAGGTGCCCCTTGGGCCAGTACAAAGTGTCCATCATCCCACCAACTGCCTTGAACAGCATCGATTCTGATGGTGAGTTGTGGAAAGCACAGGACTGATCTGAGGCACAGAGACAGGCTGTTTGGGATAGGCCTCTGAGCTCTCTGAGCTCCTCTGCAGGCTTTGACTTGTGGCACTGTGCCTGTTTAGCAGAGCAGCAGGAACACCACCATCAGTAGACTCCAGAGTCAACACCCCTCCCTTGGTTGAAGGCTGCTTGTTGTCTTGTACTCTGCTCCAGGGTTCAGCAGTGTTCTGTGGGCTTTGGGGTGGCACTTCTTTCCTGCATGTGGCTTCAGTTGCTCCCGCCAGGCGACCTCTCACAGTGGCTCTGGTCACGGTCCGTCTGTGCTGGGATCACTGGTGCCAGCCCTGCACCCTGAGGTGGGCTGTCCTCTGTTGGACCCCAATGGTTTAGCATCTTGCAAGGCAGGATGAGGCTCTTGCTTGGGTTATTTCCCAGTGTCTGAACCTCAGCTGTTTTTTTGGTAGTGTAGAGCACAGCTTTGCCCTGGCATGGGACACTGCGGGAAGAAGCCATGTGGAGCCTGGGGGACCCCCCCCTGCTGTCTCCCTCTCCCAAGGGGCCCAGCTGGCCTCTGCTGAGCAAAATCTGTTCTTCTCCTCCGGATATTTCTTTCTTCGTTCTTTAATGCTTTTCACCACTCAGCTCAGCCGGTGGCTCATTTGCCTCTTGTTACTCATCGGGTTGCTGTCAAGGTAACCATCACACGGCTGTTCCTCAGCTCCAGAGCCTCAGCTGCTGGTGGCTGATCCCCAGCAGCATCTCTGCCCTGTCCCTCTCCAGCAGCCCAGTCATCCGTGGCTGTGACTGTTGCCCACCCGACTGGGAGCCGCTTAGCAAGGCCTCAGTGCCCCCTTGTCCTGCCACACTGTCCCGCTCCAGCATGGGGGTGCCACTGGCAGCGAGCTTTTCCGCTGCAGCCCACGCTCTGACTCAGCAGCTCCCAGCACTTTGCGTTACTGATCTGCTCTGCTCAGCTGAGCTGGGAGTGGAGATGGAGCGGTGCCCAGGCCAGGAGGGGGTGGGCTGCGGGGATGTTGCCCCCATGCCCCTGTTGTGTTGGAGGTGCTGGGGCTCCTGGTCACAGCCCAAGGGGCTCTGAGGGCAATGGCTGTGGTGCTGAGGCCAGCGGCAGCGACTTCTGATGCGCTCGCTGCCGCAGCATTGCTGGGTCTGCCAAGGGAAGGAGCCAGTGGACACCAGCCAGGGGACTGGGATGGCCAAGATGTGCCTGAGGCAGGTGCGGGCTCTGGGCCAGCTCTTAATCCTGCTCTGCCTTGGGCACATTTTGTTCCCCATCTCATTTCTTTAAAAGCGTGGTGCTTTCTCTTCCCTCTGCCTCTCACCATCCCCCGGGCACCCCAATCACTGCCCTCCTGCCCCAGCACCCCGCACGTTGCGCATGGCACAGCTGGAGTGTCTACATGGCCTCTGCTCTCCTGAACTGTCCGTGGGGAGTGGGGAGGGGCTCATGTGCTTGGGCTCGCTGTAGGTTTCTGGAAAGCCACATGCCCCTCGACCTGCTCGAGCCCTCTCCTGGCCTTTGTCAACTCCAAGAGTGGAGACAACCAGGGTGTCAAGTTTCTGCGCAAGTTCAAGCAGTTCCTCAACCCGGCCCAAGTCTTTGACCTCATGAATGGGGGCCCACACCTGGGGTAAGTGCTGGCCTGGGCACCTTGGAATGGCCTCGGCAGGATCTCATTGGGCACCTGGCACAGTGCCCAGCCCCTCTCTCCTTGCCCCCCACCCAGGCTGCGCCTCTTCCAGAAGTTCTCCACCTTCAGGATCCTGGTGTGTGGGGGGGATGGCAGCGTGGGTTGGGTGCTCTCTGAGATCGACGCCCTTGGCCTCCACAAACAGGTGAGTGGGAATGCCTGGCATTGCTGATGAGGGCAGGCACCATCCTCAGCACTGGCACCCAGCCCAGCTGGGACACCTATGTGTGCCCCAGGTTCTACTGAGCAACGGGCACAGCAGGGTCGGGGGTGTCACAGGTGCCCTTGCAGGCTCTTCTGAGTCCCCCCACCCTGTCCCTCTCCTGCAGTGCCAGCTGGGTGTCCTGCCCCTGGGGACTGGCAATGACCTGGCACGGGTCCTGGGCTGGGGCAGCCTGTGTGATGATGACACCCAGCTGCTGCAGATCCTGGAGAAGCTGGAAAGAGCCACCACCAAGATGCTGGACCGGTGAGCATGGCATGACATACGTACCCCTCTGCCCCCCCCCCCCACCTTGGCATCTCTTGGGCAGCCTGTCCCTGTTCCCTGTCTGTCCCTATTCTGGGGAACCAGGAGATGGCAGGCAGCCATGGTCTCTGCTTGGCAGGTGGAGTGTGCTGACCTATGAGGCCCCCAAGCAGTCCCCCTCGGCCCTGAAGGAGGATGAGAATGGAGACTCCAACATCCAGGTGGGAACTGTTGGCATTTGAGGGCTTGAGATGGAGAGGGCAGGCTGGAGGGCTGCTTCCTCTTCAACCCATCAGCCAATTCAGGGGCCCACAGGGACAGATTGTACAGGGAGAGGTCATGCTGGGGTCCCCTGGGGATTGTGGCTACAGGGGAGCTGGAGCCGACTGCATGGAATGAAATGAGCCTGGCAGGTCTTGGCCTGGCAGGTGCAGTTGGGAGCAGGCAGCAAGTGAGGTAGAGCTGACCTGCCACTGGCTGGCTGGTTTGGACTCTTCTGTGTGCTCCCCTTCAGCCTCTTGCTTCAGTTTCTCTTGTGCTGTGACTGACATTCCCTCTGCCCAGCAGTGTGGGCATGCCTGCCCTCAGGGCTGGGGAATGGGCTGAATAATTGCTGGTCATCCCCAGTCCAGGGCTGGCCAGGCAAAGCTCCATCCCTGAGAGAGGCACATGGCAGGGTGGCAGGGCTTCAGCTGTCCCCCACTGTGCCCCCCAGGCGCAGATCTCCCATTACGCCGACTCGGTTGCCTTCCACCTGGCCAAGATCCTGGAGTCAGACAAGCACTCAGTGGTGATCTCTTCTGCAAAGTAAGGAGGGGCCTGTCGATGGAGCTGCCAGAGCCCCCTTGCTGGGCTGGGACATGTCCCCAGGGACACTGCACCCCCCTTGGCCAGACTGTCCCAGCTGCTGGCTGTGGTGGTGCCCAGCAGATAATCCTGGCACTGCCCCTCTGGAGTGGCGGGTGTTGTCCCAGCAGTGCCCCTGGCTGGCCGCTGTGCCCAGCTGGCCATACTGTGCTCTCCACCTCCTGCCACTTCCCTCGGCAGGTTCCTCTGTGGCACTGTCAATGACTTTGTGACTGAAGTAGGGCGGGCTTACAAGAGGGCAACGGAGAACAAGCAGGAGGCTGAGCTGATGGCACAGAAGGTGTGTTGCAGGGGAGCTGGAGGGCTGGGTCAAGCTGGTGGCACAGCCTCCAGGCGGTGGAGGGGCTGCTGCGGGGCCCATGCCCTTGCTGTGCATGTACTGGGGTGTGCCGTGCTTGCGGTGCCCAGGCATGGGGTGTCCAGGTGCTTGGGTGTGTCCAGGCACTCACGGTGCCCAGGGAAGCACCCAGCACTGGTGAGGGGTAGCAGCTTGTGCCAGCTGCTGAGTGGGGCGGGTGTCTCACAGTGCGCTATGCTGAACGAGAAGCTGGACTCGCTGGTGCGGGAGCTGAATGAGGAGGCTCAGGCCATCATGGTCCCTGACGAAATGGCACAGGCCACCCCTGCTGATGTCAAAGACCAGGAGAAAGGGGACAGCTTCAACCCCAGCCCCATGCCTCACATCTTCAAATCCAAGGAGCAGCTCATGCTGCGGGCCAATAGCCTGAAGAAAGCCCTGCGGCAAATCATTGAGCAGACGGAGAAAGGTGAGGAGGGAGTGATGGGGACTGGCAGCTCCTCTGATGTTGCAGGGGCTTGGCAGGGGCTGTGGAGCCACCATGAGTTGGTGCTGGACTGATGCCTTGGTTCTCCCTTGGTATCCTTGGGATGGCAGCAGTGCCCCCACCCTGGGTCCTGCCTGGCACGAGCCCACAGGGCTGACCTGGGGAGGTGCCACGGGGCCACAGGGCTGCCCAGACTCCCTGCCATGCCCCTTTGCATTCAGCTGTGGATGAGCAGAACAAGCAGACCCAAGCCTACCAGAGCAGTGCGGGCCCCAGCAAGGACAGCTCGGAGGAGATCAATAAGGAGGAGGAGAAACTCAGTAAGATGCCAGTGGGGCGTGTGGCTTTTTGTGGGGGCATGGGGGTGAGCTGTGGGATGGCTCAGGGTGAGAACCCATTGCAGCAGCTACGTCCCTATCCCCCCTGGCCAGGCTCCCGACGGGTAATGGTGACCTCTGCATCTTCTTCCATCATCCTGGACCGGCCAGACACCTTTGGCAGTTTGCAGTTCCCTGAAGACCCCAGCACCCTGTGAGTCTGGCGTTCTGCCTGCCCCGGGGACCCTGGCCCACCCTTGCTGCCCATCACGGAGCAGGAGCAGAGTTGGTATCATGCTGCTTCTTGGAGGTGGCTGCTGCAGCAGCCTCTGTCACCCAGTGTGGCCTCTCTGGTGCCAGGCCCTCCCCAGCCAAGCAGTGCCCATGCTGGGGGAGCATGCCTGTGCCTGGTGTGGGATCTCTGGCTGATCCTGGGAGTTTGGGGCTTCCCCCAGCCCGGTGCAGGCAGGTCCTGGGTGTGCCATGGGTGTCCTGCCATGGGGACTGAGGGAAATGCAGCCATCCCTGCTAGCTTTGGTCAGGCTTCCCAGTGCCAGCCCCTCTGTTCTGGTGGGTGCTATATCCCATCCTCTGGTGCCAATCCAGAGATACCAATGTGCAGCTGCCCCTCAACCGGCTCTCCCTGTCTGCTGTTTTCAGCCACTTCTCGGAGAAATGCGTCATGAATAACTACTTCGGCATTGGCCTGGATGCGAAGATCTCCCTGGAGTTCAACAACAAACGGGATGAACACCCCAAGAAGTGCAGGTTGGCTGGAACCCCCCAGATTTACCCCAGGAAAAACATATACCCCTGGCTCTCCAATGCCTGCACCAGGAGGGACCATCAAGATGCCAGGAGCCATGGGTGTGGCTCGTCACTGCTGTGCTGGGGACTCCTTCCTGCAGCAGGTTTTCCACCTGCACCCAGGGCTGGGATGGGCACCCCTGGGCGGCAGGCTGCAAACACCCCAGAAAGGATGAAGACTCGAGGGCTTGATGCTCTGCACTTGGATAGAGGGACATTGCCGTGCTGGCATGGAAGGATCGACATCTGGGTGCCACATGCTCCACCTTGGCTCTCCTGGGAGGCAGCAGGCAGCCCCCCTGCTCAGGAATTGGGGAAACTGAGGCAGGGCCAGCAGTCCAGGACTGTTTGCCCAGGGGAGGGCGTGGAGCCTGGGACAGGCAGCGGGGAGCCCACAGCCCCTCATGTGTCCCACTTTGCCCCACAGCAGCCGCACCAAGAACATGATGTGGTACGGGGTGCTGGGCACGAAGGAGCTTCTGCAGCGCACCTACAAGAACCTGGAGCAGCGGGTACAGCTGGAGGTATGGGGCTGGGAGAACAGGGATAGGGTAGGAGGGACAGCATTGCAGCAGCTCCCCAGGCTCAGCCCTCTCTTGCAGTGTGACGGGGTGCCCATCTCGCTGCCCAGCCTGCAGGGCATTGCTGTCCTCAACATCCCCAGCTATGCTGGGGGCATCAACTTCTGGGGAGGAACCAAGGAAGACAATGTGAGTGCCAGTGCTGTGAGATGAGTTCAGGGCCATGACATCCTTTCCACAGTCCTAGGAAAACCTAGGGCTGGGATGTCTCTGCCTTGGGCACACATGGGGGAAAAGCTGGGTCCCGAAATGAGCCCAGTTTGGAAGTCTCATGTACAGTGGTCCTCTACAGAACTTTGGGGCTCCATCCTTCGATGACAAGAAGCTGGAGGTGGTGGCTGTCTTTGGCAGCATCCAGATGGCCGTGTCGCGGGTCATCAACCTCCAGCACCATCGCATCGCACAGGTAGTGGCAAGGCACCCTGCAGGACCCCAAGTGGTGCCAGAAAGCTTTTGGAGCCTGGAACAGTGTGGCTCCGCTCGGCTTGGCTCCTGGCTGGCCCTGGCACAGCCCTGGGAAGCTCTTCAGCCAGAGGCGCAGCAACAGCCATTGATGCCACACCTGGGCTGTCCGCCCCACAGTGCCGCATGGTGAAGATCACCATCCGGGGGGATGAGGGCGTCCCTGTGCAGGTGGATGGAGAGGCCTGGATCCAGCCACCTGGCGTCATCAAGATCCAACACAAGAACAGAGCCCAGATGCTGACAAGGGACCGGGTGAGCTTGGGGTGCACAGCAGGACTGTGCTGAGACATGGGGAGGTTGGAGCGGCTTAAAGGCGCCATGTCTGTCCCTCGCAGGCATTTGAAAGCACCCTCAAGTCTTGGGAGGACAAGCAGAAAGGGGAAAGCTACCGAGCAGCTGTGCGGCCACGGCTCAGCTCCCAGCAGTCCATGGAGTACCTGACTGAGGAAGAGAACAGCCTCTTGCAGCACGTCTCACGGGTTGCTGAGACCCTCATTGCCAGGTCAGACTGCGGGAAGGGGAACGTGGTGGGCACAGGGAAGGGGGAGCTGTGCTGTGGCCTTGCAGAGCTGCCTGCCCTGCCCAGGGGAGCCCCAGCAGCTCCCACTCCTGTCACCCACAGGATCCATGAGGCAGCCAAGGCTCACAAAGCCATGGAGCAGGAGCTGGCGCACGCAGTCAATGCCACCTCCCTGGCACTGAGCGAAGCCCTCTCCAACAAAGCTGCCAGCACCTCAGAGGTGAGCAGGGGGTATTTAAGCTGGGAGTGCAAGGCAGCCTCCCTTCTAGGGCCCCGCCACTCAACGGGTTACCCCTCTGTTTCCTGCAGTTTCTCAGCAGGAATGTGGCTGTGGAGGTGGTGCTGAGCATCAAGGAGCTGTGGGCAGAGACCAGGGCATTCCTGGAAGGGAAGGTGGTGAGTGGGGGGGCTGGAGAGCACCCAAAACCCCCCAAAAGGGGGGCCTGGGCCCTTGGCTGGTAACTGTAGAGGTGGCAGCAGGGCTGGGGATGGTCCCTGTCTCCCACAGCTGGACTCGCCGCAGGAGGAGGAGGCACTTCACGGCCCCCTGAGTGTGCTGGGCCAAGAGCTGCAGCGGCTGCTGGACATCCACTGGCTGGGACCCATTGCCCACCCTGCTGAGGAGGTGGGTGCATAGCAACAGGGGTGTGGCACAGCCCACTGAATGGCCCCAGGGAGCTATAGCACCCCACCGAGCCTGGCTTCTCACAGGAAGGTGCTGGCAGTGCCAACAAAGGCAGCTTTAAACTTCGCCTCAACATCCCCAAGCCCAGGAGGGAGAAGGACAAGATGCAGAAACAGAAGGTCAACAGCGCACTCCCAGGTAAAGTGAGCAATGTGCCAGAGAGACAGGTGGTGCAGCCCATGCTGGTAGGGACCTGCCTCATGCTGACCTATCCATCAGCCTCCTGTCCTGGGCAGGCTGGGGAAGGACCCTCAGGAATGGGGAACAGGGCATGTCCTGGCTGCCTGGCAGTGTCATCTTTATCACCAACAGTCCATTAAAGCCTCCTTTTTCTGAGATCAGACATGCACAGCCCCCAACCCCGTAACTCCTCTGCAAGGGGGAGAAGGGGGCTATGGTACAGCTCAGCCGTTTGGGTAAGTCCCTTGTCCAGGGCTGGGGGGTCAGGTTGAGGAGGAACAGCTCAGATGTTCCATAAGTAGTCAGTCCAAGGAGAGGAGAGACCTCTCCAGCTTGAGCCTGCTGTGCTCTCTGGTCCTGTTAGGGGTGGGAGGAGGCATGCTGGCTGCTGGTTACAGGCTGCCATCACCACAGCCTACCCGGCCATGTCCAGCTGCCTGCCCAGGCCCCAGTCCACCACTGTGGTTTTCCTCCCTACCAGCAGACAAGTGGGGATCCGAGGAGGTGGCAGCTTGGCTGGAAGCGCTTGGTTTAGGGGAATACAGAGACATTTTTGTCCGGCATGACATCCAGGGCTCAGAGTTGATTCTGCTGGAGAGGAGAGACCTGAAGGTACAACCCCTGTGTGCCTCCTGAGAGACCCCCAGCCCTGGGAAGCATGGTGTCCTCCATCCCTCCTCTCCCCATCCCTCCTGGTGGCAGGTTGACCCCACACCTGGCTCCACAGGGCTGATCATGTGCAGCTTGAGTGCAGAGGCTGGGAAGCAGGGGAGGGGGCTGGCCTTGGTCCTCCAGCTTGCAAGGCCCCTGCCCAAAGCAGGATCAACAGCACCCTGCCCTCTCCTGCATTCAGGCATGGGGATGTGCTTGCAGGAAGACAGAGGGCTCCAAGCAAGCCCTGTGCTCCAGCAAGGGAGAGTGTGGGGAGCTGGGCTGTGCCTCGTCCTCCACCCTGCGGCTTGTCCACCAGCCAGACCTCAGGGCTACCCCCTGCAAAGTGCATCAGCTCCCCTCTCTCTTTTCTGCAGGACCTGGGGATCACCAAAGTGGGGCACATGAAGAGGATCCTTCAGGCCATTAAGGAGCTCAGCAACCTGCCCTAGGCTGACAGTAGGGCAGCAGCCCAGCCCAGGGGCTGGGTGGGTCCTGCCCCCAAGGGAACAGGGGGTGGGTAGGGGAACAAGTCCCTGCTCCTGCCCCATGTGTATGGAGTCCCCCCCGCTTGCCTCGCTTTATCTGTCTATCCCCAGTGTCCCTGGAGCCACTGCTTCTCCCCCAGCCTGTGGGGGTGGAGACACTGAAGCAGAGGTCTAACCCCAGAGGTGGTGTGATCTGAGCACTGGTTCAGCCCTGGCTGTGTCACTACAGGAGCTGGGACCACCCTCTGTGTCCTCAAGCTGGGGCCAAAGCAAAGTTTCCCCTTCCTCATGTGGGTATTTAAGCTGTGTAAATATTTGGAGAGAAGATACTCATTGCTGCTGCTCGCATAGTGTCATTACTAAGGGGAAGGTGAGCGATGGGGAGGAGGGAATTGGGAATCCCTTTCCAGCCTTCACCCCTGAGCTTCCTGCTTCCCATCATGCAGCCCCCCACCCTGCTCTCACCCTCTGTCCCATCACAGCAAGGGGAAGCACAGCACCAGGTCTCAGTCTCCAGTGCCATCATGTATGACAAACACATTTTATTAAGTTACACATTACTTTTTTTTTCCCCCATCTTCCTCAGTTAAAATTACTATTATTTATGTACACGGTACCACCCTGCCCAAGGGCACCCCATTATTTACAGGCTTATTTACAGAGTAGAGAGTTAGCTGCTAGTGAGTGCCTCCTCGAGCTTGAGCATGTCCATGGGGGCGACTTTGGCAACCTCAAAGAAGGCCCTGGAAGGAACACGTTGGCTTAGAGCTCAGCCACAGCCCTTGCACCCGTTCAGCAGTGCTCCCAGACCCCTACAGCACCCCCGGGTGTCACCCCCTGCGGCAGGGACAGGCCTGAGACAGAGCTCCACGACACTCACCTGTGTGAGTACTTGCTGCGCACGGCGTTCAGCTTGTCGTGGGGCTGGTATGTGAGCAGGAAATTCAGCCTCTTCACCAGGGGGTGCAGGTCCTGGGCACTGTACCCACTGTAGTACTCCAGTGTAGGGGTCTGCAAGGGGACAGCAGGGCTCAGCTGGGTTCTCTCAGTGACAGGACAGTCATCATGTTCCATGTCCATCCCCAAATCTCACCATAGCCTTAGAGCACCACCCGACGCACTGGTCCATTCCCTCCCCCACCCCGCAGTGCCTCCCAGGGTGCCTTGGCAGGGACAGGGAATTAGGCAGGCACTCACCCAGCCCCCAAGGTTCTTCATGGTAAGTGCCAGCAGCAGGCAGCTGGCAGCCAGCTTTGAGGGGCGCTCGCGGGCATAGTCGTATTCCTGCAGGGTCATCTCGCAGAGGAAGCGGGCCAGCGTCAGCGTCTCCATGGTGGCATGGGCACACTACAGCCAGGGCGCAGGGAAAGGCTCAGCCTTTTGAGCAATGCTGCTCCCCTCCCCAGCCTTTATGGCATCTAGAGTGCTGCCTCTGGGGCACGGGATGGGGATCCCACAGTCCCAGCCTGTCACAGACCACCATCCTCACCCCTCAACCCTCTTAAGGAGACCTGGGCAAACTTTCCTTGCTGCCAGCTGGGAGCCTGAAGCTCTGGCACTGCAAGTCACCGCCCCATGGAGCCAACACAAGGCATGCCTGGGGGCACCTGGACACCAGCCCACCTCTGGGACTGCACCCACCTTGGCAAAGCGCCGCAGGAAGCGGTAGGGGATGGGGATGTTGATGTCGAACTTGAGGGTGCTGAGGATGCTCATCTCCATAGCAATGAGTTCCTCCCGCTTGTAGGCATCATCACAGATATAGAGGAAGTCGTCCACACATGGTGGGCACAGTTCCTGCCGGGGCACAGTTGCTCAGCACCCGATGGGAGCTCATCCTGGCCCCACTCAGGAGATCCTACCCATCCCACAGGCCCTGTGAGGGTTCATGTTCTACTGGACCCTGCAAGGACTGTTACAACACCCCATGGGGCTTGTGTGATGTCTGTACTGCCCCAGCCCTTGGCTCGAACTCCATGTTTGCATGAGATGAACTAAAGTATCCTGATGGTCTCTGCAGAGCAGAGAGGAGCTGGTTCTCCGGTGACACCAGGAGACAGGATCCAGCCCACCATGACTGCATTTGCAGCCTTGGGACAGGAAGGGGCAACATGACAGACATGCCACTCCGGCAGCTCTCAGGGCAGTGGCCTGGACTTCTCCAAAACCCCACAGGGACCAGAGAGGCACAGCCCTCTCTACCCCTGCGCCCCAGGATAGAATGCAAAGAGTCACCTCAAATTTGGAGGCAATGAGGACGGCAGTGGAGCCGATGAGCTGCAGCTTCTCCCTCATGCTCACCACCTCCACCAGGTAGTGGTCCACCAGCTTCACGGCCAGGTACAGTGTCTCGTGGTTCAGCTCAAAGTTCTCCTGCAAAGATGCGAGTGGGGGACAGGGCAGGGTCTCAGGCAGAAGTTAGGCCTGTCCAGCCCCACCTCAGCTCTCACACAGGCCAGGGGTGCCCATGGGCCACGCTCAGAGGGAGGGATGTAGACTCATCCCCAGCCCAGGGGAGGGAGAAGATCAGCTCTACACTAGGAATGCTCGCAGGAGCCTCTGCCAGCACCTTGAGGTCACATGTGCCAAAGGCAGCATGGGGACTGCTCTGCAGAAGGCTGTGCCCCCTCACCTGCACCTCCACCATCCAGTCCACAAGGATAGCACGCATGTCCCCACTGATGTCTGTCTGCTTCTCCATGTAGTCAGGAAGCATGAATTTCTCCTGCCAAAGAGCCAGCTGTCAGGGACAGGACAGGACAGACATTCCCACCCCTCAAACAAGCCCCTTCCCACCCTGTGCAGGCTCCCGACAGGTGGTCAGAGCCCCTGAGCAGTGGGTGGCCCTGCCTGCAGTCACGCCCTCCCCAGACAGGGCTACCACCCCCGGACAGGCATCACCCACCTCTCTTTCCCGCATATATTCGAAGATCTCCTTGGCATACTCTGCATTGGCGTAGGGGTCACCCAGCTGCTCCTTGTCGATGTCCTCCACTGCTGGTACCTGCTGAGATGGAGGTGGCACCCTGTGGGTGCTAGTCACCCTGTCAGGGCAAGGCTGCTGCCCCTCTGCAACCCTTTCCCTACCTGTCCTCATCACCCTGCAGCCCCTGCCCCACTCTTTCCCAGGGGAGATTTCTTGAAGGAAGATGGTGGGGGGCTTTACCCCACTCCCCAGCTTTCCATCACACTGGCCCAAGCCTCTCCAAGGTCCAGGGCACTGCGTGGTGCCCCAGTATCACCAATGGCAGCCACAGTGCTGTGACAGGCCTGGGGCCACTGCTTTGACAAGCTACAGCCCAGGGTCCCTACCGTCTCCTCAGGGGGCTTCGGTTCCTGCACAGGTACCGACTTCTCTGGCACAGGATTCGCCTTGGGCTCTGCAGGTGCTGTTGGAGGAGTTTTCTTCATTGACCTGGGCAGGACAAGAGCATAAATCGTTGCTGGCAGGAGGCTAAATTTCCTGACTGAAAGAGGGCCCTCCAGAGCCTCTTGCTGCTTCAAGAAGGGGCTAAACCACCCCTAAAATATCCCCACAGAGATTATTGGAACCATTTAGGTTGGAAAAGACCTTTAAAGATATTGAGTACAACCATTCCCCCAGCACTGCCATGCCCACCGCTAAACCACGTCCCCAGGAGCCACATCCACACGACTTAAATCCCTCCACGGATGGCGACTCTACAATTGTCCTGGGCAGCCTATGCCAGGGCAGGACAGCCCTTTTGGGGAATAAATGTTTCCTAATATCCAACCTTACCCTGCCTTGGCACAACCTGGTGCCATTTATAGTAGATATAGTTTGCCCCTTGCATCTGGCTCATAGTCTGCACTACGCAAGGGAATGTCCCCATGGGAAAACTTTGCAGGTGCTGCCCTGCAGCAAACCCCTGCCCCCAGCTACTTACTTTTTTAGGTTGATCTCATTGTTCTTGGCCACCCCCAAGGCACTTTGTGCCTTCTGTGCCTTGGGTGGAGCCACTTTCACAGCCTCCTTCTTCCCTGCCACCACCGGGTTCTTGCGAGCCTGTTTGAGTCAGAACAGGGAGATGCAGAGGCTGCACAGAGGGAAACAAGATGTGCCCTTCAGGGAGACCTCTCATCTTCCCAATGGACATGGGGCACGCACCCCTCCCACCATGATGGGCTCACTGGGGGCACCAAAGCCCCCACGCTCACAGAAGCACTCACATTGGTGATGTCCCCAAATGCCGACCTCTTCTTGGGCCCGCCTTGGGGTGAGGATGAAGACCTCTTAGCATGACAGCTCTCCTCCTGCAATAGAGGCTGTTAGAAGATGGTGGTCAGCTGCCCCACAGGAGCCCCCCCCACTCCTTACCTGGCTCGGGACTCACCTTCTCGGGGTCAACATTCTCTGCAGCAGGGTCCACTTTGCCTGCTCGGGACTGCTTGGCGGTCAGCATCTTGGCATTGCGTGGCAACGGCATCCTCTCCCTTGGCCTCTGCGAGCAAGCTGAGGGCAAACCAGAGTGTGCTGAGTGCTGCTGCCTGCCTGCCGCCAGGGAGACCCTCCCAGCTTGTGGCAGAACGGGGGGACATTTGTCCCTCCTGTGGGTTTGCGCAGCAGGACTGACCCCAGCCCCTTCCCTGAGCATAGCAGGCGGGTGGTGCCGCAAGACAAGCCCAGGCAAGGGACAAGTTTGGCTAGGTGTGCTCGCAGGGAGGAAGGGATGTGAATCCCCTAGACCTCCACCTTGTTGGGAGAGGGGAGACAGGCAGTTCACAGATTCCTGCATCCCAGAGAAGGATGCAAGGGCTTGCACTCCCTCGGAGAGCTGGGGGTCTTGGAGACCCCCACTCCACTGCAACCCCCAGGGAGCCCTGGGGAAGACGGGAGTCCCAAAGTTCCCCGCTCCCCTGCATCCTCAGAGACCCCTAGGGGAACCGGGGATCCTGGAGGCTCCCACTCTCCTGTACCCTCCAGCATCCCCTTGCCCCCCATCGCCTAGGGGTCCCAGTACTGCCTATTCCCCCGCAGACCCCACTCACCCATGCCCGGTGCCCACTCCCTGCACCGCCGGCCCCGGCGCTTTTGAAAGTAGCAGTTCGGTAGCGGCCGGCCAGCACTGGCCGAGCCCCGTCCAATCAGAGTGAGGGGCGGTGCCAGGCGCTGGCCAATGGGCGGGCGCGGAGAAATGCAGTTGCTAGGGGACAGGGCCACAGAGTTTAAAATTCAGCCTCGGCGACCAATGGAAGGGCGAGCATGCGACAGGGGCGGGGCGAGCGCCGGGCCGAGCGGGCGGTGATTGGTGGGAGAGGGTGCCGTTTAAATCCGTTCTGCGCGACCCCGCGGGGATGTCATGGCGGCTGGGCCGCAGGGCAGGGGGCACCGGCAACCCCGGCGAGCTGCCTCGGCCTCGCTGAACTTCGGGGCGGGTGGAGCGACCTCCGCGGGCCACTGGGTCTGCTGCCTCCGCCCGCAGCCGGGGTTGTGGGTCGCAGACCTCGGGGCTGCATTTTCCCACCGGGCTGGGGTCTCTGGTTTGAGGGATAGGGTGTGCTGGCCGTGCACCTCCGTTGACCCGGTGTCGGGAACACAGGGTTCGGATCGCTTGGAGAATCACAGAATGATTTGGGTGGGAAGGGACCTTAAAGCTCATCTCGTTCCATCCCCTGCCATGGGCGGGGATACCGTCCACCNATTCAGCCTCGGCGACCAATGGAAGGGCGAGCATGCGACAGGGGCGGGGCGAGCGCCGGGCCGAGCGGGCGGTGATTGGTGGGAGAGGGTGCCGTTTAAATCCGTTCTGCGCGACCCCGCGGGGATGTCATGGCGGCTGGGCCGCAGGGCAGGGGGCACCGGCAACCCCGGCGAGCTGCCTCGGCCTCGCTGAACTTCGGGGCGGGTGGAGCGACCTCCGCGGGCCACTGGGTCTGCTGCCTCCGCCCGCAGCCGGGGTTGTGGGTCGCAGACCTCGGGGCTGCATTTTCCCACCGGGCTGGGGTCTCTGGTTTGAGGGATAGGGTGTGCTGGCCGTGCACCTCCGTTGACCCGGTGTCGGGAACACAGGGTTCGGATCGCTTGGAGAATCACAGAATGGTTTGGGTGGGAAGGGACCTTAAAGCTCATCTCGTTCCATCCCCTGCCATGGGCGGGGATACCGTCCACCGTGCCAGGTTGCTCCAAGCCCTGTCCAGCCTGGCCTTGGACACTTCCATGGATGGGGCAGCCACAGCTTCTCTGGGCAACCTATGCCGGGGCCTCCCCACCCTCACAGGGAAGAACTTTTTCTAATATCTAACTCTACTTTCACTATCGGAGGTACCACAAGAGCAGTGTTCACGTGGTGTACGGGTGTGACTGACCAAGTTTGGTGGTGAGGCTCACTGGGACCACCCCATCATTGAGCAGGGATCCACAGCGACCAGGGTCAAAGTTGGCAAGGCACAGGTCACAGTCACTGTACTATGGGGTTATATGCAATACCAGCCACTTACCAAGGATCTGCCAAGGGTGAGAGCACTCCCTGTGTTATCAGCCTTGAGGGCATCGCAGCTCTGGGGGCCAGGCAGGGAGAGCTTGGAGAAGGCTTGCTCAGGCTGTCATACTTGTGGGTTGGCTTGCAGTCAATTTCCATGTGTCAGGAAAGGAATGCATGAGACTCCTCACACCCACAGCTTGCTTTGTTCCTTGATAAATGAGTCTTGGAAAAGCCACCCACTTTTCATGTGTCAGACACATGATCAGTGTTCACATTTCATATACTTCATGCTCACTGTGTCACTCTGCTCCTTCATGAGTTTCCAGTGCAGTCCTTTGCTCACATGCCACCATCATGCAGTGGTCCCGTGCCCTCGGCAACTCCTGGGGGCTTTTGCACTGCACCAAGATCTGGCTCAAGCGAAGCCTCCGCTGAGGTAAACTCAGCAGAGCTCAGCACTGCAGCAGAGGAGACCTTCCACCAGGCATGAGATTCCCAGAAAACCTTCCAAATTTCTAAGTGTAACCCAAGAAAATCCTTTGAGATAATCCCACACCCACGTGCCACTGTTGCTAGTGGAGCTGATGAACCCCTGGCTAGGGGAACACACCAGTGCCAGTATCTGAGGGGATTTAAACCTGCTGCCCAGGGGCCACCAGGGCAAGATCAGGCACATGGCTTGGGCTGCGTGCATGCAGCTCTGCCACATCTCCAGTGGAAAGACCTGTGTTATGGACAGTCAGGAGCAGCAGAATTCTGCTCACAGGTCCAGTGGAGGTTTAAACCTGGGTCCTACAGATCTTGGGTCCCTTCAGTCCCCAAAACTGGTAAGGGCTGCTGCAGCTCCAGCCTACCTTGTTTCCTCCTTGGCCACCTGTCCTCTCTGGCCCCAGCTTCTCCGGTGCCATTGCTGCTGTCCCTGGCCTGGGCTTGCTCGATGTTGGTTTGGAATCCTGTGGGATCCAGGTGCCTGCCTTTCCCTGTGCATGTTAGGGCAGTGCATAACCCAGCCAAAAATACAAGTTAGGTGCACTCTAGTCAGGCAGAGCCAGAACACATCCCACTACCAATGGAAACATGGTTAACTTGTGGGATAAGATCCTCAGTCAAAACCCCCATCCAAGTCTGCCCATGGCTCTGTGGGGGCTGGGGCGAGCTGCCTGCTTTGGGACAGGTCCATGTCTGCCTTTCCTGCCCAGGCTTGGGATGGGGAAGCCGGCTTTTCCAGTCTCCACAGCACTGCCATGCTGGTGCTCCTGGGGAGGCTCTTGGGAAGCCCAGCCCTGCTGCAGGGGCTCCGACTCACACCATATGAGCTGAAACCCCCCCTGGCCATGGGGGCTGTGGGAGGAAAGATGAGGAGAGCAAGAAGTGCAAGGTGATACCGTGGGTGTGCAGCAGGAGCTGTGTCAGCTGTCTAAGCATGGAGACAAGGCTGTGGTCTCCGTCCTGCCCACCACCTAAGGATACTGGGGGCCAGTTGGAGGTGAGAGCTGCTCAAGGTCTCCTTGGGCTCTAACATTCCCGCAACAAACCCCCAAATCAGGCAGAATGCAGGTCCTTGTCTCCTTCTGGTAGACTGCTGCATGCTAGCTTAAGAGCATCTGTGCCTGGCATGTCCCTATCATGAGGAGAGCTGGGTCACTGCTTCCATCCAGCCTCTTCCCACAGCACTGCAACCTCTGCTGCTTTTCAGCACAGCCCCTAGCCGGAGCAGCCCCTAGCCCCAGCCTGGCTTCCTGGCACTGTGGGACTGATGAGAAGCCCCTCTGCATGGCACCTGAGAACCTTTGCTCCAGGATTGCTTATCAGACAGGGAGCCTTGGGCTCAAGAAGAGCAGCAAGGACAAGGAAGCATCATTCATGGGACCCCTGTGGACTGCTTTCCCCCCTTTCCCTTCCCCAGGCAAAAACCTTATCCTTTCCCATGGTAAAACAGGCCCAACTTGTTGCTTCCCATGGCCCAGTGCCAGAAGCACTTGTGGGAGGCAAGGAGCTGCTCTGCACAGGGAGGGGTGAACTTTGTATCTTCCTTTTTCCTCTTTTCATTACTACTGGCCAAGGTCAGGGAGAGATGTTGTGCCCAAAAGCTGTTGCATTTATTTACAGGAGAGAACCCCAACAAGTTAAGCCTGGGGCTTTCCTGCTACTGGGGAAAGTACAAAGGAAAGCACAGAGCAACGTGAGGTGACAGAGCTCCTGAACGCCCGCAGGGAGGTGAGAGCCAGTGCCATGCTGAGCTGCTGGCAGCCCAGCCTGCAGGACTGCATGGCATGCACTGTGCTGGGGCTGTGCTGGTGATGCCTGCTGTGCTTGCACACCTGCTCCAACTGCCTCTCCCCGTGTCCTCGCCATTCCTGCCTCTCCCCCACTGGCACACTGCCTGAGTGCAGGGTGTGTTTGTAGCACCAGGAGTGAAAGCCAGCACCCAGGGAAGAAACAGGAGCAAACAGCCTTGAAGGGCTCAGGGTGGGCTTGGCACAGCTGATCAGGGTTAAACTCTAGAGCCAGACAATGTGAGCTGAGAATGGGGAGGTTAGGTTAGGGTTAGCGGCATGTCTGCAGTGAAGGAGCCAGTGGCCCACAGAGCCATCCGTAGCCCTTTACCACAACCAAGGACTGCAGGTCACTGCCAGGTTAGAGGCTTCCATGCTGTTGAAGCAGTGGGTTGATGGACACACTGGAGCTGCCGTGACCCTGCTGCCACTCGGGATGCCCAGTCACCCTGAGGAGCCCAAACTCATGTCTCTCTGACGTCGGATCCCACTGAGCTTGCACTCCTCTGCTTCTCTCCAGCGATTTCCTTCCAGTTCTTATTTGGTGGCTGATTTGATCTTGTGTATGGCATATGGACTTGACTCCTTGGGCATCCAGATCTCCTCCCCGCCGTGGCCCTGATGGTCCATCACTCCCTCCATGGCTGCCGTCAGCTCAGGGCCAAAGATGCTGTCGGTGGCCCGGTAGGTGCGTGTGAGGCGGCGGAAGGAGGAGTCCGAGGAGCTGTCGTCAGGGACATCTTCATCCTGCTCATCCCGCAGCTTGGTCCTGCCCAGCTCTGAGCTGCTTCCCAGCTCTGGGTCTTTGAGAGCCTCCCCCACCTCCTGGAGGAAGGTCGTTTTGGGGCTGATGATGCACAGCAGCAGCATGAGGCCTCCTGAGACTCCGCAAAGAAAGTAGAGGGCAACTTTCTCTGGGACACCTGAGAGGAAGGGGAAAGAAAGACACCAGGGTACAAACTGCTCTGCAGCCTGCGGGGTATCAGTGCCTGCAAACCCCCTCTGCCTGGCATATGGGAGTAAGAGGAGGGAAACAGGGATGCCCTCACCACCCAGGCTGCAGAGGCAGGACAGACCCTGTTCCAGTGATTATGGGAGTGTCACCCAGAGCCTAATCAGCACCTACCAGTGTCCTGAAATATGCCTTTCCCCAAAGGAAACTTCCACTGGGATGTGGGATAGGCAGAGAAGGGGAAAGAACAATCCCATGAAGGATTAAATGAGTAATTTCCTCTGGCAAAGAAAATTTTTGCCTCAGAGAGGTGCTCTCCATCAGTACCTGCAGATAGGGCAGGAAGGAAGAGACTCAGTGGGTAATCTGGCCTGTTGGAAAAGGAAGATCTGCAGGCAGGACCATAGCCCCACCACGACTGCTGATGCTGTGGGACGCTGGGGCTTGTTCAATCCCTGGGCTCCCGCCCTACCTGTTCTCCCCAAAACCAGTGTGGGTGCTCAGTGCCCTCCTGCCTCGTGTGCCTGTTGACCCTGCTGGAGGGGTCTGGGGTCTGTCTGCCTCCAGGATGAACCCTGGGCTGAGCTGGGGCCATCTGGGACCTCAAGCACTCCCCAGTCTGTCCTGTTCTCCCGGGTACTGCGTGAGACCTGGGGAGGGCACGTACCCCAAAGGTGGGCAAAAGCTGCCAGAGAGCTAGTAAAAATCATGTGGTCTTCCTGGAGCCTGGAGAACCTGGGCCCTTTGTACCAGCCACCTGCAGCGACAAGGGGGTGCAGGCTGAGACACGAGGTGCTCCCAGTGCCCAGTGTCCCAGCCGCCTGCTCCTGCCTGTCCTTCCCTGCACCACACTCCATCCTTCCTGCACGTGTGCTCTGCTGCCCACAGAGATGACCCTGTGAATCCTCCTCTCCCCTGCTCCAAGCAGACCCCATCTACAGCCCCTCAGACATGGGCGCTGATCAAGGGATGGCTTTAGCCGTGGGACAGAGATGCTAGGATGGAGCTGGTTCCAGGGATGCAGACAGGCCACGGAAGCACTGGTTCACCCGAGCATGGACTCGGTGCCACACTGCTTGTGGTGTAGCCTCCCTCCCACCACATTACCGTGCATGTAGTCCGAGAGCAGGAAGGGGTCCGAGGTGTCAGGGCCCACCTCCTCCAGCAGCTGCTTGGACACTGCAAGGAGAGCACACACCAAGCATCACCACGCTGCTCCTCCCCAGCAGCGCCTGCCTCCCTGGGGAGCTGCGTGCCCCCACCTGCCTGGCATGGGGTGGGCACAGCAGACGCTCCGCCAGTGGCCTCTGTGCCCCTGGCTCTGTGGGGAGCTCTCACCACAGGTGTAAGAGACTCGCAGCTGCTTCTTAGTGCCCGGGAGGCACGGGTCCCCAAAGGTGGCCTTGTCAGCAGCCACGGTGCAGTTCCCCTTGCGGTGGCACTTCTTGGAGACCCTGCGCAGGGCATCTGGAGCCACACACTCTGCAGAGACAGGAGGCATGGACCCATGGGCAGAGCTGCCTGCCCCTGCCCCTCCCTTCTGGGCACTAGCCAGCTGGGGCCAAGGGGCACAGGCATACCCCAGTGGTGTACTTGTGCCATACTCGCTGCATGGCTCCTGGTCCCATTTCTGTCTCAAACCATTCTGACGTACCTATATGGGGTCCTCCAGTGTTCAGGGCATCGCACTCTGGTTTGCCCCGCAGGAATCGTCCATAACTTGCAGAATAAATGGCCAGGATGGATTTTGGTCGACACTGCAGTCTAAGCTTGTCATTCTCACACACAGTCTTGACCCGATGGTTCCCTGGGATGTGACACCACGGAGTGTCCCAATGCATCCTCAATCACCTCCACCCCCTCCCTTAGGCCAAGAGGAGGGTTGGAAGAGGGCTGCAAGGTACAGGAGCAGCCATGCTCTCCTCTCTGCCCCTTTCTGAGCAGCTGAGGTCAGGAAGAGCCCATGCAGTGTTGCCCAGACCCTGCTCCCCCTCACCTGGCCGGCACTTGTAGGAAGCGATGAGGTACTTGTGTGTCCCAGGGCACGGGTCTGGCCCAAAGACTTGGCTGTGCACTGAGAACTGGCACCACTGCTGGTCCTGGCACTCGGCCAGCAGCTTCTGGAGAGCAGAACAGAACAGATGTGAGTTGGGTGAGAAATCCTGAGGTTGTTCTCACCTCCTGTCCCTCAGTACCATCACCAGGCTCTGGGAAGTGGTCTCTTGCCCCACAGAAGCGTCCCAGGGCTGCTCCTGCCCATCCCTGATGCAGACATCCCGATTCCAGGGCCGGTTTCTGAATCAGTTCCTCTCCTGAACCCACAGTGAGCGGTGTGCCCGCACAGGTCTGCCTCTACCACCCCACGCCGCGCATCTCTAACACCGGTGCACGTGTGCAGTGACGCTGGCCCGTGCGCTCGCGTCCCCGCGCTCCGTGCAACGTCCCCGCGCAGCCGCAAGGTGGGGACGAGGGTTCACCCACGGGCCGGTCGGACCCCGCCGGTGACCGAGGTGGCCGCAGCCGCTGTCCCCTTCTGCACACGCGACCAGCCCGCGGGTGGCCGCGCCGGGCCCTCGGATCTGGTAGGAGACTCTGGGCAGCCCGGCCTCGGGTGGTTGTGGGGCTCCCTACCCCTACGTCCCACTCGTTCCCCCCTGCAAGTCCCACAGCAGCTTCCCCGCAGCGGAGCAGAGGCTGCTGGAGGCAGGGAGCAGTTTATTCCCTTGCTGCTGCATCATGACAGACCCAGGGATCCCAGCACCCTTCTCATCTCTCCTTCCTCTCCTCTGTCCTTGTCCCTCCAGCCCAGTGCAGGACTGAGCCTCCCCTTGGTCTTCACTGGCAGCCAGAAGGGAAATTCACTAAGGAAACACAATTAATCTCTCTTCCCAGTTGTCACCTAAACAGAGCGCTGCTCTCTGCTCTCCAGACATCCCTGCTCCTTAAGCAGCAGCAGGTATCCCAGTTCCGTGCCAGCACAGCCACCCCACTGTAGCAGTTTCATCCCAGTGTGAACCTGAGCCACATAGACCTGCTCTCAGACTTGCCCTCCCCTCTCCAAGGGTATATCCTCCATCCTGCAGGGAGGGGGACCCTGTTCTGTGTTTGCAGGGTAGTTCATGGGGCTAGCCTGGTACTGTGCCAGCATGGGCTGGCTTCGCACTTGCAGAGCTCCTGGGACATGCAGGATGCCAGGAGGAGATCTACAACTGGAGCAGGACCAGGCAGCAAAGCCTTATGAGCTCCCAAGCAGGGAACTAGCTCCTCAGCTCTTTTTCCTCTCTTCTGGCTCATTCCACTTCCCTGCAGGCAGCTGCAGTCACTGGGTTTGCTATGGGTTTGCCCCAACCTTAGCAAGGAGCTGAAATAAGGGTAGAAAAGCAGCACATGAAACGACGTCCCCATCAAGGGACCTAGACATCAGCTTTGGGGAGGTTCCATCCCTTTTCTTCTGCCAGTCTCTGCTTTCCTACCCGTTCCCTGCACTGACTGCTGCCATTGAGCAGGCACCCCTTTGGTCTGCTTCATTAATCCACTCCCTGGGAGCTGCCGGCATGGATGGGTGCTGCTTTGGTGTGGGGAAGAGCCAAGCCGTGTGCTAACCCCAGGGGATGCAGTCATAGGGCTGAGTGCAGCATCTCGTGGGCTCCTGTCTGACTTCATGAGCCCAGTGCCTTGGCTGCCCCTTTCCTGGGAGCCAGCCCCAGCTGCCAAGGCCTTCTCTGGGCCTGCTGCTTCCTGTGGGATTGCTCCAAAAGCCAGCTCAGGACACAGCAGTGCCTCCTGCCAGGCCCCACTCTGGGACCCATGGCAGAACACCAATTCCACCCTTATCTTGCAAAAATGGTCTGGGAAAAGGGCGCCCAGGTGAATTGCAGATGATACAAAACTAGGAGGAGTTGTTGACTCCCTCGAAGGCAGGGAGGCCTCGCAGAGACCTGGACAAATTAGAGGACTGGGCAACCACAAACCATATGAAGTTCAACAAAGGAAAGTGCTGGATTCTGCCTCTGGGATGGGGCAACTCTGGGTGTATGGACAGACTGGGGAATTTGATGCTGGAAAGCAGCGCTGTGGAAAGGGACCTGGGGGTTCTGGTCAACAAAAAGCTGACTATGAGGCATCAGTGCCTTGGCAGCCAGCAAGGCCAAGGGGGGAATTAGGCCCAGCATCACCAGCCAGGCCAGGGAGGGGATTGTCCCGCTCTGCTCTGCAGTGGGGTGGTCTCACCTTGAGTTGTGTGCAGTTTTGGTCACTGCAATATAAGAAAGATATTAAACTATTAGAGAGCATCCAAAGAAGAGCAACAAAGATGGTGAAGAGCCTTGAGGGGAAGCCATATGAGGAGTGGCTGAGGTCACCTGGTCTGTTCAGCCTGGAGAAGAGGAGACTGAGGGGAGACTCATCAAAGTCTACAACTTCCTCATGAGGGGAAGAGGAAGGGCAGACACTGATCTCTTCTCTGTGGTGGCCAGTGACAGGACCCAAGGAAATGGCCTGAAATTGTGTTAGGGCAGGTTTAGGTTGGATAGTAGAAAAAGGCTCTTCACCCAGACAGCGGTTGACTGCTGGTGTAGGCTCCCCAGAGACGTGGTCTCAGCACCAAGCCTGACAGATTTCAAGAATTTGTGATTCTGTGATTCTGTAATCCTGTAATCCTGATGCTGATGGAAACTTCCCTTGCGGCACAGGGAGACCGCATTTCCTGCAGCCCCACAGCCCGAGTAGGCAGCTCAGTGATGCACAGACAGAGGAGTGTGCAACCCGGCCCCTGGGACCCCTCCCTTACCAGGTGGGCAGTGGCAGATGTGCACTCGGTGCTCTCCTGGGAGGCGTTGTCGGGGCTGGGGCAGAGGTTGGTGCTGGGCACACGACGCCCGTAGAAGGCACTGAGGATGCTGATGGTGGTTTTGCGAGGGCAGACGATGAGGAGCTGCTCACCATCGCACGTGTGGGTGGTGTGGTTCCTCAGCACCTTGCGCAGGTACCCTGGAAGGGGAAAGCAGGGGTGGCACTGTCCAGAGGAGACACGAGGGCCATGGCAGGGGTGGCATTTGGGCACCCAGCTGCTGGAGGCAGTGAGGATGTCTTGAGATGGGGCACTTATGGGGTGAACAGGACCAGAGTGGGACAGCGGCAGAGAAGATAGGCTTGCGGCAAACAGCATACAGCATTGCTGCCAAGGGGTTGGAAAGCAGCATGGAATAACTGAGCTGGTTAGCAGAGGGAAGGGAAAGCTGGAGGCAGGACTACAGGTCGGAGAAGACATATACAGGGGAATCCCATAAGGGGTTGTCAAGTGCTTAGAGAAAATCAGGCTTGTTATGGAGCTGTGGTGGGGAGAGAGAGAGGATGAGTCAGAGATGGTCCCCCAGCAATGATCCCTGGAGTCAGGGCAAGGAGGATGTGCTCTGTCACAAGTCTGTCACAAGCTGAGCCATGAGCTGGAAGAGAGACGGATCCAGTGGCTGCTGCAGGCTTCCACAGCTGGCTGGGTTGGTATGGATGAGTGTGAGCCACAAAGTCATCACCAGAGCACAGCTGGCCTCAGCTGGTCTCTGCTGAAGGCCAGTGTATTGGTGCAAACCATTATTGGCCCACAACCCTTCCAATGGGTGCTGGCCCTTCCCTCCTTGAATTCCCATCTTGGAATGCTTCTCTCTTTCAATTCTGCCTAGTTTGTGTCCCGAACCACTGACCCTGTTGTTTTCCTATGGGGGACAGCAAGGTGGAACTGTCCTGCCCGGCCTCTCCGAGGGCTTAACAAGCAGCAATTGGCTTCAGTTGGCATTGGCTGTGCTGGGTGGGAAGCTCTGCAAGCTGCCAGGTGCTCTGAGCAGGCACCAGTTGCTGGAAAAGGCAGAGGAAGCAAGAAAAGCCGACAAAGAAGTGATGTGTAGGGCCCTGAACAGAGCAGTTTGTATCTTTGAATAAAACAAAAGCAAAGAGCATCATTTTCAGGCTGAGAGGTGGGGACAGGGCAATGCAGGGCTTCTGAGTGGATGACAGATCCCAATCCCCAGCTGTGGGGTCTTTAGAGGGACTGGCATCCCAGACCCAGGCCAGTGCTGGGGCCCAGGGCAGGACATGCGCCCTGTCCCCCAGCCCCCAGTGTGTCAAACTCCCGCAAACCAACACAAGAAGGTGGGAGCACCAGCTCTCCCCCCTCTCCCTCTGCAAACCCGTGCCAGGCTCAAGCAGCACAAAGGGCCCTTTTTACCTTCACTGCTGCCACTAACCCTTTGTCATCTGTGGTTAACATCCCTTCCTGGGATGTCAGTGGGTGCAGCTGGGAGCTGCCTCCTGCCCAGAGTTAATCTCTCCCTTGGCATTTCTCCCCACAAGCTGGGATGAGCGAGTGGGTTGCCATAGCCTCCCAGAAGCAAGTCCTCAATTGCTCCTCTGCATGCTGGAGGAGAGAGGAAAGGAGAGGTAGTGGTAGGTAGATGGCAGTAGACAAGGTGTTTTAGCCAGGTCAAAGCTCCAGTGTGATGCAAAGATGCTCCTTGGATGGCACAGAGCTGGATCAACCCCTTGGGGTGCAGTGCTCACAAGGAGGGGGCATGACAAACCCCATCCTGTCCCTCTCCTCCAGTTACCCCATACCACATACCACTGGATGCTGGGGGCTGTGAGGGGCACAGGACTCTGTCCAGGCTGCCAGCCCTCATCCCCTTCCTCTGCATCCCCTACAGCAGCCCCACAACTGCAGCAGCAGCCCCGCACCTGGCGGCAGCCAGGCTCTCCTGAAGGTTTCTGAGACACCCAGCCTTGACTTCTGCCTGGCACCGACTCCAAACCCACCTGCCCATGCCCAACAGTGCTGGACGTGGGGCTGCCCAAACCCCCTGCTGCTGGGCAGTTCCAGGGGCCTCAGCCATCCTGGGGATGGCAGGGAACTCAAGGGAGAAATACAAGAAGAAATGGGTGTCCCGAAATCCAGCCTTGCAGCGGGCACCCTGCTCTGCTGTCGTGCTGGCTGGCAGCACCAGTGGTTTGTATTTTAAAACTGAGGCTCAAACAGTGCCATGGGGGCAGAGGTTTCTCCATCACACTATTTTGGGCCAGTGAGCAGTTGTGAAGATGTTTTTTTGTGTGGAGCTATGTCAAGGAGACTGTGAGTGGTGCTGGTGGCCCACCAGTGCGGCTGACTCAGTCTCTGGTGCTGTGGTTGTGCCATTAGCTCTGCCCAGATGAAATCACATCCTCCTCACCGCAACCTGCACTGCAGTATCAGACTTTCACCCACCTGGGCCCAGCTGAGCAGAGGGAAGGTGTGCGTGGCTGTTCCCACATGATCCTTGGGGAATGCCTGATGCCCAGCCTGCCTGCACCTGTCCTGACTGTTCAAAGAGCTGGGGCAGAAGGGTTCCCAAATCTCTGCCTTGTCTATGTCTATGTCACCAGCATAGCCTTGGGAAGAGGCTCTGGCCCTTGCTGTGTCTCATGGCAGGGCACCCTGCAGCACCTCTGCTCACAGGTGGCTCTGGCTGGGGCACAGCCACCACCTCTGTCTGGGGACCAGGTACAGCTCCAGCCCAACTCTTCCCTCCCCTTCTCAGGGCAGGGAAGGCTGGCAGAGCAGCCCTGGGTGCTCCTTCAGCTCAACACACTTCCCAGCACTGAGGAAGTGAGCATTGTGGTGGATGGGGATGCTCAGCAAAGTTCAGGGACTCGTTTGATATTCGTTTCTTTGCATTTCTGCCTCCAAACTGTCCAAGGGAGCTCAACAGATCCGGGGAGCCACTTCCTCATGCAAACCAGGGCTGTGGGATGTGTGCAGTGTGTTTTCAGAGCACAGCCCTGTGTGGGGATAAAGAAATCCCAGCGTTTTGGGCAAACTCACTCTGGCCCCACATGGTTTATACCTCACTTGTGCCTACCCCACCAACTTGCTGTCGCTTCGCCCTCCCATCATACCGGCGCGGTCCCCAGCACCCCCCGCCGCCACCCTGACTCACCGGACAGCTCCGGGCTGGCCTCCAGACCCACGGCCAGGCAGAGGAGGACCATGGTTACTGCTGGCTGCACCAGCTCGGCCATGGCACGACCGCTGTGTCCCACCCGTCAGGCTGTGCCGGTCGGGGCCTCGGCAGCGGGTGGTGCCCGCAGGGCTGGCACTGCACGGGGACAATGGCTCGCTTCTCTGCCCTGCCAAAGCCCCGGGGCCGGGCGGGCGCATGTGCACCCGCTCTTTGTCTGCTGCTCAGGGCCAGGGGCTGCTCGGGACAGCTGGGCCACTCTCAGCACAGGAACACTTCCCCCAGGGAGGGAGTGAGATGTTTTCAAAGGCACCCTGTTATGGATGTGCCTTGGCATCACCATTGCTGGCGGAGAAACCAGCAGCCCCTTCCCTCCTGCGTTTTTTCCCCCTGGGCAGAGGAACAGGGCTTGGCAAGGTTTCCAAAGTGCCCCCAGCTTTCTCCTAGACACGGTAAGGCAGAGATCCAGATACATGTGTGCTGTAATCTCCATCTCGGCAAATGTCCGGCCATTCACTCTGTGAGGAGGAAGGGAAAGGCTCCCTGAACTGCCTCCCAGGCAGCTGTTCCTGCAGAAAAGACAAACACCCTTCCTGCACCCAGCACTGTGGGAAGGGACCTCTTTGCTGCCGCTCTTCTGCCCCACAGCCTCTGTGGGGCCAGGTATTGAGCACTCTGGCACTTCGTGAGGAGAGCACCGTGTCATTCTGTGCCCTCTGCCTGCAGGAGCTAAATCCCTGCCTGCTGCTTCCGCTGGAGGGAAATGTCACAGACTGGAGCTGCTGGCTCTGCCCCGGGCTGAGATCAGCAGAGATAGCAGCAGTCGGCAGTGCCAGAAGCCATCACAGCTCCCACAGGCTCAGCATCGCCTGGGCAGGAGCAGCTGGAGGAGGTTGTGGCAGCAGTGGGGACCAGCACACATCACCTGGGGGTCCACAGCAGGAGCTGGGTGCTGGGTGTTGAACTCATGATCATGAGGCCGCTGCCATGGCCCTGCAGGGAGCTCACAGTGCCAGCAGTGCGTCCCTCTTGCTCATGAGAGTGTGAGGCAGTGTCCTGTCCCATCGTTCTCCAAAAGCTTTGATAGGGCAGAAAGAAAAATGCCTCCCACCCCTGCAGCCCTCAGTATAAGCACCACTCTGGGCTGTGTAGCAGGACCAGGAGAAACATCTCTGTCGGGGATCCTCCTCCAGGAGCCTGCAAAATAATTTCCCATACTAATTGCCTCAGGGGGGATTGCTTTCTGATCAGGGTTTGATTATTTTTGGGAAAGTTGAAGCTTATCTGAGCTGAGGGTGGGGGGCTGAGTCAAGCATTGGGAATCCCCATTTTGTGCAATGGTACAAATGTGGTCTGGGGGCGTGAGACAGGTCTTGCCCAAGAGTTAAGCCCGTGGGTGCTGGGAAGCTGTCTCTGCTCTCTCTGCAGCCAGGGTGATCTGACAGCAAACATTTCCCTCCCATCCTGGGGAGGAAAGCAAGCTATTCATTCTTCCTGCAAACAGTCCAGTTCCAGGAATGGGGCGCTGCTGGGGGTCAGTCCTGGAGACATCCCATCCCACCATTCTGCCAAGCATCACCCAGCTGGGCAGCTGCCAGGAGCACTCTGGCATTCCCCACTGCTTCCCAACAGGCTTCAGCATATTTCCTTTCCTGCCTTGGCTGTTTTGCAATCCTTTCCACCCAAGGACTGCACCCCAACTTCAAAAAGCCAGTGGCAGGTGCCCAGGCAGCTCCACTCAGTTTTCCTGAGCACTTGCCCTGTGCAGCCCTGCTCCTTTCAGTAAGGGCTGCTCAGAGGAGCCCATGCAGGAGTCCCCCAAGGGTGGTGGGCTGGGAGAGGAGCTCTACCCTCTGTCTGGGCAGCTGCCTGTCAATGCAGCCGCAAGAGACAGTGGGAAGGTCAGCCAGGTTCACCCCAAATTGATAAAGAAGTCTTGGGGCACTGGACACTGGCCTGAGGGTCGGAGAGTGGCAAAGGGCCAAAACCAGACTGGAGCAGCAGGAGGAGCTGCAGGCAAGAGGCTTCTTCTGTAAACCCCTGCTCCCAGCTGTGAAGTGATGGCAGTGGTGCTGGGGACACACTGGAGCAGCACCTGGGTGGGTGCGATAGACTGGAACGGGACTCTGAACATGACCAGATAGACCCGTGCTGAGTCACGTCTGAGAGGCCCTACAGCTTCCTCCCCTCGCTGGCGGGTCCTGGTGCACACCCCATCGCTCCTCCCTTCTTCAAAAGGAAGGAAAGGGCGAGCTCCAGCCCTCTGCGGGGTGAGAGCAGCCAAGGGGCCGGCCCTCTGAAAGCCTCCCCTGTCAGAGCTCTGCAGGGGACAGACCAACTCACCACAGCAGTGTGCAGCCAGCAGTCCCTCCCCATACTGCTGAGATGGACAGTCGGCAGCACAACACCGCCAAGGAGCCTGAGATTGAGCTGTTTGTGAAGGTGGGTCTCAGGAGGGGCAGTGACTCTTTGGCTCATCCTCACCAAGATCCAGCTGGGTGCAGGTGGCAGAAATTCATGGGTGTGTTCATGTTCTGTGAGGCTGGAGATGGGTACCAAATTCAGTGCCACTTGCCGCAAAGGCTGGCTAAGTGTGTGCCCAGAGGAGGGCACCATGCGGGGCTGTGGGGACTGCGGGGTGTCACGCCTAGCAGTCTGAAAGATGCCCTGGTCTCGCAGTGGTCGTGCACCCCAGGGAGGCAGCACTGCTGGCAGCAGGGTGATGAAGGAGCGGGAACACATGCGCCTCTCAAAACCCAGAAAAGACAAGCCCCAACCTGGGAACAGTAAGCAGGAGGGTTGGGAGCAGCCATTTCAGCTTCTGCTGTAAGCAGGGTTATGAAACGAGCATGGACTGCCTGGGGAACTGGTGCGGAAGCCCATGTGTGGGCGACATGGGGCGGCAGCGCAGAGGGATAGTCACTGGAAACGGTTTCTGCTTTTTTCCCTGTTAAGCAATTTTCTAAATCCCTTCCTTGGAATATTTTAACACTTGAGTTCAAAATATCTGCAGTGGACATGGCGGGTACAAAAAAGAGAGGAGCCAAAGCTGGTGGCTGGTAACTGTGTCTGCCCACAGCAATGCCAGTGGGGCCTGGGACACGCTGTCAAGTGACAGTGACTTGCGGGGTGATACCTCCCTGGGCCACCACATCGAGGCTTTAAGGATGCTTTCTCTGTAGCCACTCAGCCTGAGCTTCATTCCTCTCTTCCTGGGACAGTTTGGCGCCCAAAAGGTCTGTGGCACTGGGTTGGAGGCACTGGCTTCCCTGGCTCAGGCACCCACAGTGCTGGGCACTGAATGGTGCCTTCCTTGGGTAGTAGTTGGACAAACATGTTAGAAAGTATTATCTGAGCCTTCTCAGGAGGGGCCTCCCCCATCTGCTTGCCAAAATTGTGGCCACAGCACTGCTTGATGGATGTTGAGCTTGGCTGAACTGAATCTGGACAGGCGTATTCTCGGTGAAAGTAATCTGAGTCTTGAATTCTTGCTTAACACTTCTCCCTGGAATGGCTGGAAAAGAAAATTATATATGAGGTTACTGCAATGGCAGCAGCATATTCTAGGGAGTTTTCAGAGGGAAGTGAAACAGAAACCCAGCAGCGTTGTCAGGACTTCCCCTGTGCCTTAATTTAGCATGAAAAAACCCTCCTGGCCTTGTCTCTTCATAGAAAAGTTGATGCTGTGCCTCCTGCTCCCAGCACTCAGGACCCAGCTTTACCAAAGACACAGTCACTCTGGCTGCTGACAGGCACCTTCCTGTGCCATCAGCACCCCCCTGGGCTGGGGACACCCCAGACACGGCTGTCAGTGTGACTAGTGACAGCTGTAAACCACTGGCACAGTATGGCATGGCACCCTGCCTGGCTTTCACTCTGGCAAATGCTGGAGTTACCATAGTGAGGATGGGCAGGGTGCAGTGCAGCTCCCGCTTTGCCCTCAGGTTGGGGCAAGCGGTCCCCAAGGGCCTGGCAATTTCCCACCCTGCCGTGTCCCTGGCAAGAGCAATGTCCCTCCAGCTGGGGGGCTCTCCCTGACTGGAAGGATGCTCTGCCCTGCAGCTCCAGCAGGTATTCAGATGCTTCCTGGATCTCAGGTGGTTGTAGGAGCTGTTGCAGATCCCACAGAGGCTGAGTACTTAGCAGTGCCCCAAGCAGGCAGAGCTGTTCCCTCCTCCCACTGCGTTTCAGACTATTTCACCAAGGGGAAACCACAGGAACTGCTAAGTAGCTTTGGGGTTTGAATGCCCTGTGCAGCCTTGTGAGGCCTCGGAAGGTTGGGGCTAAAAGCCTGCAACCTTCTAGAGATGCTGTGCTAGCCCATGCGGGGTTTATCCATCATCTGAAGGCCAAAGAGTGAGGAAAGTCAGTCTGTGACCCCACTCTGGTTCCTGCTGCAGTGGGAGGAGTGGCAGAGGCTCTCTGGGGAAGGAAGAGAGAGGGGTGACTCCCCCCACCTCGTGCTGCTCTGTGTTTGCCAGGGAGGGAGGGCAAGTGGCTGCAAGTCTCCCCCGAGCGCCCCTGGCTCTTGGAGGCTCCCCCCATGGCCAGTGGTTGCCAGCAAGGCCCTTCCAGAGCCCAGTGCTCCCCCAGCAGTGCCCAGGTGCTGGTGGAGCTCCCCTTCACTTCCTCCAGATAAAGGTTTTGGCTCTAAGCATCCTGGTATGGGCCTAATTCTTTCTCTTTGCAGAGGCCATCCTGATTTTCTTTTCACTCTAGTCCAAAATTCCCCACCTCTCTATTTTTAAAAGATGAGGGAGAAGTCCAGGCTGAACTGCTCAGGGGCTGAAGCTACCAGATGAGCACGGAGAAGCCTGAGGCAGGAGATCACAGTGTGAGCACAGAGCAGCTCAAGCGAGGGGCACCTACTCCCCTCACCGACCTTCCATCCCACCACTGTCCCAATGCCACTCCACCAGAACTATGAGCTGCCGTGGCTCAGCACAACAGCTCCTTGAGGGGACAACAGCACAAATTAAGCCATCTCATTCCCAGCCTTGTGCCAGGCCAGGAAAGTCAAGGAGAGTGCCAATGGCAGGGAAAGCAGGGAGGAGAGCATCGGTCCTCATGCTGGGCAGCTGCAAAAGCACCAGCTCAGCTATTGGTGCTGGAGATGTTCCAAAGAATGGCAGTAGTTTGGGGTCATAGGTGGCAGTGGTGCTGGGAAGGGGGAGCAGAGATGCCCTGTACTCTTGCCCGTGGGCAGCCCTTGAGGCTGTTCTCTGACTCTCCCCTCCAGCTCTTTCAAAGGAAGTCTGAGACCCAGTTTCACCCCTTTGCAAAGAAGCCTGATTTGCTATTAGTGACACAGGATGCTCCTGAGCCATAGCCCCCTGGGAGCATTTGTCATTAATAGCCAATGACCAGCCTCGTGTGTGGATTCAGCTTCACTGTTGGGCACGTCCCAGGGAATCAACACATTTCGTGGTTCCCACTTCCTTCCTCAGGAACATAATTTAATGACAGCTGAGCATAAAAAAAATACTTGTTAAGAGTAATTTTCTTTCCTCTAGAAGAACTAAAAGGTGTTGGCATGGTGGAAAAGCAGACCCCCTGCTCCAGCTCACTACCTGGAGTGTCGAGGTTTTGTTTTGATCCATTTACTGTCCCCTTTAGGGTGAGTTTGATGCTGGTGTTCTCTTCCTGGAGAAGCCAAGCACTCCAGACTCCACAGGTTTCTGGGCACCTGTGGATACAGACAGGTGACTCGTAGCACCTACGTCCAGCCCAGGAGAGCCAGGCACAGGCCTCTGCCTCCTCAGTCATGCTGACTTTGGGGCCCCAGAGAGGAGCGAGTTTGGGAGCCACATCCAGCTGCCCGCGCTGGATGTTTTTGCTGCTACTTGACTCCACCAGATCCTCTTAAATCTCATCACCCTCCTGCTTAGCCTCTGGACTTCAGCTCATATGATGTCAAGGCTTAGTGCAGAGCTTTCCCACCGAGGCTCATCTCCCACCATGGGAGCAGCATCCCTCTGTGATGGGGCTGGTGTGAGCTGTGTTGCTCCTCCCTGCCAGGACAGGGGGGCCACACGAGCCAGAGCACGTGCAGTTCAGGAACTCGTTAATTCTCTTAAAGCTGAATTTCCTGTGAGCCATTTTACCTCTTACCACAGCACAACCTCCCTCTCAGAGCAGCATCTCAGCCAGTTTTTGTGCAGTGGGGAACCTGCCACATTCTTCTTGCTAAACTCCTCATAAGACGTGTCAGTCATTTTTGCAAAGGATATTTCCAGCTGCTACATAGCAAGGAAATGGGCTTCACTCTGCCTGCAGCTCTGCTCATGCAGAGGGGCTGAAAGATACTCCTTTAGCAGCTGACAGTCATCTCTGTTTCCTGCTGATGCTGCGTGGGATGCCAGCATGAGTTCCCCTCAGCACAGCCGTGCTGCGCCCAGTCTGGGGCAGGCTGCTGGGTGGTTCTTGTCCATCGCCAGCCCAGGAAAGTTGTGCCTCGGTTTCTTAAATGCACATGAGACTGGAGGCATGAACAGCACATGAAAACAAACTGTTTTTTTCCTGGCAAATATGAGCTCATTTCCCTTTTCCCACCCTCTCCAGCCTGGTCTGGCCAAGTGGACCCTCCCTTCCTCCTCATCCTTTAGCAATCACCCTCCGCCTTCTCCCCCTGCCTCCTTCTCCACTTCCTCCTGGCTTTATCTCACATTTCTGGGAAGGATCCGACCCCGGGCACCCTGAGGATGCTCTTATGTTCTTTCAGTGGCCTCAGGGCCATGGCTTAGGGCGGGTCCTACAGCTGAGCCCGCGGGAGGGGCTCTCTGCAGCGTCTTGTGTCCAGTGGCTCTCCAGCTCCGGGCATCCTGTCTGTGGCAGGGTTAAATCCTCATTTTTCTGCTTTCCCGGCAGGCCGGTATGAATGGAGAAAACATTGGAAACTGCCCCTTCTGCCAGCGCCTCTTCATGGTGCTGTGGCTCAAAGGGGTCAAGTTCAACGTCACCACAGTGGACATGACCAGGTGAGGGGGCACTGCAGCCCTGGGCCAGCAATGAGGCAAGACAGCCCCTGCTCAGCTCCCCCCGTCAGCACGGCTTCCCCCTGCCCGTTCTGTAGCCAGTGTGTCACCCCACAGGGACCATCAGTGCCCGCACACTGCCCATCTCACGTGGGGTGCAAGGGTGGGCCAGCATGGCACTTGGGCCACCTGGCGATGTGCCCAACCCAGGGACCCCCTGTCCTGCTGGGTGTGAGGATGAGTCGGAGGCACCACAGGGCAGATCGAGAGGCTGGGGAGCGCTGGACATCTCCCTAAAGCCAGCAGTGTGCAAATGGGAATGCTCCTGGTCCTCTGACCCACCCACCTGTGCCGTGGCCACTTGCCCTGGGGGCTGGCGGGGGCAGATGTGCTGCAGGCTCTGAGCCGGTTTGTTTTCTCTGCTCCAGGAAACCTGAAGAGTTGAAAGATTTAGCACCGGGCACCAACCCACCCTTCTTGCTGTTCAACAATGAGCTGAAAACAGACTTCATCAAGATTGAGGAGTTCCTGGAGCAGACCCTGGGTCCACCCACGTAATTGCAAACTCCCTCCTTCCCCTTTTTGGGGTCTGCCACAGTGTTGCATAGGGCTGGGCAGATTGGGAAACCGAGGCAGGGTGCCAGGAGGTGCCGGAGCCAGCCCAGGCATGGCGATGGCCCCCCCGCTAGATCTTGAGCCTGCTCTGCAGGGCAGGGGCTTCGATGCTGAGGGGCTGGGTCCACCATGGAGGGCATGGGGACAGCAGTGATGGAAAACAATGGGAGGAAATTCACCTGTCATCGCACCCCTCTCTGGGGGCAGAGGGAGAGTGTGGGGAGGTCCCTGCAGGGACCCCGGAACTGGTGGGTTTGCCACTGGCTGTGGCAGCTGATGTTGAGGTAGAGGGAGAACATGAGTCCCCCTTGGCTTGTTTATGTTCGGTGTGCTCACTGGAGTGAAAGCAAATGCCCTTGCTTGACTGCAGCAGTTCAGGTGACCCACAGGGCTGCTGCAGGGGTGGTCTCCCCTGAGCTCACTGGGGTGCTGCCTGCAGCCCCCTAAGCCAGCCCCCCGTGCCCTGTGTGGCTGCAGCTCCCCCACTGCTGCAGAAGAGGAAGCGCAAATGCATTAGTCACCCTCCTCCTCGAACATGTCTGCCCTTGCAGCACACTGTGGGACATGTCAGCAAACAGGAGGCAGTTCCTGAGGAAGTCATGGGAGCTTCTGGCTTCCCGAGACCCTTCTGTGCCAATGTGCATCCTCTAGGCTGGGCCAGAACTTCCTGCAGGCAGAACTCTGCTCTGGGGCTTCACTGCCACCAGTGTCCCCAAACTGTAGAGTTTCTGTGCTGAAATTGTCTTCTGGCAAACACCCAGGATAGATGACACAGCTCACAGGGTGGCAGCTGCAGTAATTCACAGCATCGTGAATCCCCCACAGCCAGCTGAACATCCCCTGCATCCTCCAGTACCAGCCCTGGGCTCTGCAGGAGCTGATGCTGCTGCACCCCTGCTCCATCCCTGCCTGCACTGACCTGGGTGTCTCTTTCAAGGTATCCGCACCTGAGCCCCAAGTACAAGGAGTCCTTTGACGTGGGCAGTGACATCTTTGCCAAGTTCTCGGCATACATCAAGAACCCACGCAAGGAAGCAAATATCAGTAAGGACTGTGGGTTGCTGGGCTGTAATCCACCATGCTGCAGCAGGAGAGATGCTTTTGTCTGCAGGCAAATCCTGCCATCGGGTTAAGGTTCCTACTGCCTGCCTCACCAAAGCCTCCTTGTGAAGTGGAGGGGCAGGCAGGAAGGATAAAGCCAGTTCTGTGCTCCATGGGGATCATAGCGGAGCATGGGGTGATGCCTCTGTGGTCCCCTGGGAGCAGAGACTGGCCAGGGTCACTGCCAGTGTTCCACTCATGTGGCCCTGAGGGCTTTTTCCCTCTCTGCAAACCTGTGGGAGGCTCAGCCAGCCCAGCACAGCCTGAGGCTTGCCTGAGAGTCCAGGGCACCCACTCACTGCTCTTGGTTCCCTGCCCTCCCAGATTTTGAGAAGGCCCTGCTGCGGGAGTTTCAGCGCCTGGATGTCTACCTGAACACTCCTCTTCCGGAGGAGATTGACCAGGACAGTGTGGACGACATCACCATCTCCAAGAGGAAATTCCTGGATGGAGACCATCTGACTCTGGCTGATTGCAACCTCCTGCCCAAATTGCATATCATCAAGGTAATGGCACCAGCCTCCAGGGCCAAGGTGGGGGCACCTGCTCCAAGAGGGGTGGCCAGGGAGTACCCCTGCCAAAGCTAGAGAGCAAGTCTCCCCCAGGTCTTGGAAGTTTCAGCCTCCTCCTCCTTCACTCTCCTCTAGATTGCAGCCAAAAAGTACCGTGACTTCGAGATCCCAGAGGACATGACAGGTGTCTGGCGCTACCTCAGCAACGCCTATGCCTGCGACGAGTTCAGTCACACCTGCCCCGCAGATGAGGAGATCGAGCACACCTATGCCAGCGTTGCCAGGAAGATGACCTAACCACAGTGTGGGGTGGGCTGGCAGCTTTGCCCTGGCCGAGCCCTCTGACTCCACAGTCCTGACACAACCAAAACCAGCTGATGGAGAGACTGGACAGGGTTTATAGCATCTCTAGCTCCTGCCTTTCAGAAACAGTGCCTAGCTTCACAGCCCCTGCCTCTTCCTCCCATGCTGCTGGCTGCAACCCCTGGGCACCATCAATGCTGACCACATGTATACACTGGTCCCGTCTGGATGTAGCTGCATCTCCACTCCCTGAAAAGGTGTCTCACAGCCTGTGACTCTATGTTGTGGGAAAAGCTGAGCACTAGCCTCCTGCAGTGGCACTTTTGTGGAAGAGATGAGATCCCCAAATGGCTGGGCCAGCTGGGCTCCCCATCCCCATCTGTCAGCCCTGTGTGGTCCCAGCCATCCTGTGCTCTTCCTGGGATCCCAATGCCTCCCCTGGTCTGAAGTTGTTTGCATTCGCCTGGTGCCACCCTGCACAGCACCTGGGGCTGGCATTTGGGCAGCCCTCTCTTCTCCCAAGGCATCAGCTCCCTCTGAAGACATGGAAAGGCTCTGCCCTGGCAGCTCATCGCAGTGACAAACTGTGCTCACTGCTGAGGGCTGTGAGGTGCATCTGACTCCCCTGAGGACGTGGGGGCAGGTGGGTGCTGGGGGTGATGCCTGGTGCAACAGTGCCAGGACTAGCTATGGGAGGAAACAAAGGGTCAGGGGACCTGCAAAGGGCTGAGGATGAAGGGCTGAGGATGAGGGCATCCCTCCCGTGATTGCCAGTGCCCAGAGCCATGTGCTGCTGGCTGCAAGGTCCCGCGTGGCTCCTGCAAGCTAAGAAGCCTCTCTGTGCCTTGCAGAACCCTGCAGGGGGTGCAGCCATGCTCTAGCTCCACATTCCCCAGTCCCCACCAACACCTCGAGCACCTGAGACTGGGAGCAGCCTCAGGCTGGGGCACAAGTTTAGTTTCCACACCGAAGAGCCCAGGAGAGCAAACAGTGGCTGCTTGGCAAAGCACTGCATCTTTGGAAAGGCGTCTGCTGCCTCTTGGCTCAGAATGTCTTCACATCTCCTGTCGCTGACACAAGGCATCAAAGCTGCTCTGCACAGCCATGACATCCCATGTTCCCCCTCTGACACATCCAGCTCCCCCAGAACTCCCACCAGAGCTTGTGAATTCGGCCAGCCCTCCCTAACCAGCCCCAGAGCAAATTGATACTGTACAGTGGGCATGGTGGGTTCTGTGGGAATGCAAGGAGCAGAGCCCCCTCAGCCCTCACTGCCACTTTCCTCTTTGCACTAAATATGTGTCCTTGCAGGCCTGCCTCAGATAGCGCTGGGTTTGGGAACTGGGTTTGTTATTAACAGGTTTTGGTTTGTTGGGGTTTTTTAAACTAAGAACAGCAATAAACTATATTTTAATATGCCTTTCTGGTGTGCTGTTAGCCAGGGGTCAAGGCTGCCAGCATGGAGGGTGCTGTGGAGGGGAGGGGGCTTTCCTGCGGTGGAAACCCCTCTGAGATTTAGCAGAAGTGAAGCTGTAGCCCCAGGCTCTGCTGGCCTGGATCACTGGCATGCATGTGGCAGGAGAGATGTCCCCTCCCGGGGTACAGGCACATGTGCTGTGGTGGGAGGATGCAGGACCCTGCACGGGATGGGGATGGAGTGACCACAGGACACTGCTCCAGTGAGGGGGATTTATTCAGCTGCTGCTGGCAGCCAGCAGGTCCCTGCCAGGCCACAGTGGTCACTCTGTCTTACCACAGGTCCACTGATATGGGAGAAACACTGTCCTGCACCCCAGACCCCTGTGGGTCTCTCCACTGTCCCATGACGTTGCTCCTCTGCTGCAGAGCCTCTGCCCTTTTGCCAAACAGGGACCAAGAGACCTTCCAAAGGTCTGTGCACATCAGCCAGGTCAGGGTCACGCGTGGATGGCCCCACTGGAGGGCACTGGGACAGTGGTGGTGGCTAGCAGGCTGGCAGGCAGGCAGAGCTCCTCCTGTACCCCTCCACTGTGACAGTATCTCTTGGGAGAAAAAGGAAAAGATCCTCGTGCAAGGGGCTGCAGCAGCACTGAGCTGCAGTCAGGAAGTGTAAACGCAGGAAGGGAGATGCCTCTCTCTTCTCCCAGGCTCTCTTTTGGCTTTAAAGTCAGTTATAGGAGAACAGCCAGGGAACTTAATGCCCTGGTCCACATCATGGGCACTCTCCACCCCAAACCACAGGCAACCTCCACCCCAAACCACAGACACCCTCCACCCCAAGCCCATCTCCTGCTTGCCCTGTCTGTGGTGGCTGGACACTCACCTCTCTCGCTGGATTGCTGAGGGGCCTGGTCTGTCTGGGTAAATCCCTGACTCTGTGGTACCATCTTCCATGTGACTTAACCAAGGTCTCCCACCTGCCATGGTGCAGTGTGTGCAGTGCCCACATAGCCAAGCGAGCCCCCAAACCCTTCCCCTCACTACTGGAGCAGTGTGGGAACAGCAGTGGCTCCTGAGCAGGGCCCCATTTACTGGCCCACAGGGATGGGGTTTGCTGGGACCTCGTGGGAAACTGGCCCATGGGAGTCCCTTGCCCAGTGGCATCTCCGTGGTCAGGGAGTCACCCTCATTCACCAAGTGGTTGGGAACATCCTTCTGGAGTGTGCTTTTATTTTCTGAAAATAAAATAAATACACAGGAAATATCCTGAGTGGGCTGTGGGTCCAGTGTGGGTTCACTGCAGGAGCCAAGGTAAGGTGTCAGGAGGGGAGGGGACACAGCACCTTCACCTGTTCCTCTCCATGTTCCCCTGGGGGCATCTAGCCTGTAGCATCCTTTATTTTGGACATACCCTTTCACCTCTTCCAGAGCATCCTAATGCCTGTCTCCCTCTGTGTGTGACCCTTCACCAGTCCCATCCATGGGCCCAGGTCAGCCTCAGCTCCAGGACTCACCCTGGCTCTGATCTGCTCTCTGGTCACAGCTCTCTCCTTTCCCTGATGCAGAGAGACTCTGGTTCAGGTTCTGGGGGTCTGGGTCCTGCCAGAGTCTTGCTGTCAGCCAAGAACCCAGTGGTACTGTCAGCTGGGCTAAAATCCATTGGCATAAGGTCTGGGTTGAATGGGGAGACAGGGAGAGCACTCCTGATGTAGCCTGGGACACTGCTGGCTGCCCCTGCTGCAAGGGCACTGTCCTGGCTCATGGTCAGGCCAGTGTGTCCTGGTACCTGGGGCTGTTCCTCTCTCAGGGCAGGACTTGGCACTTCTCCTTGCTGGCCAGCACAAGGTCTGACTTTTCAGAAGCTCTGCTGTTCACTGTGGCTGTGCTGTGCCAGGGGGAAGCTGTGGAAGACTGGACAGGTTAACCATGGCTCTGGTGGGGTCTGGAGGATGATCAGAAGAGAACATGAGGCCAAGACTTGGTCAAAACACGTGGATCCACACTTTCTTTTTGCAGCCTCTTCCTCCCTGAGGGCTACCATGTGTCTTCTGCTGCTTTCACATCTCATGGCAGCACAAGGGCAGTGGCAAAGCCTTTGGGCACCTGGACACTCCAAGCTGCTTCTCAGTGCATGCTCCGGTCCCTGGAGACAGGACTCAGCCAGTAACAAGGCTCATCCTCTGCTGTCAGCAGCAGCCAGAGCTTCTTTGCTGGAGCAATATTTGCTGACATGCAGAGGAGCTTCTCCCCTTCATCCCAGAAGCTGGCCGTGTAATTTCCCCTTCCCCATCCGTGAGCTCCAGGTGACCGATGTAATCTCAGCCTCCTTGCTGGGGACATCCAGGGGACACTCCTGGTGACGTCCAGACCAGCAAGTCCCTGCAGACTGAAGGATTCAGGCTGGGCTTCACAGCGACAGGAAAGTAGTGCAATTCAGAGCCAGTGCTGGGGAGTTTTGGCTGAGAGGTAAATACTCATCCTCTCTCTCTCTAGAAAAAAGGCAGACGGTGATGGAGGCCTGTTCACCAGTGTCTCAAAGCACCATCCGTGAGACAGGGTCATGAAAAATGGCTTTTCTGAGAGAACAACACAGAGGTAGTGCACACTCCTCCCAAAGCTGCAGGTGCAGAGGCAGCCCTCAGCCACTTGCTGTGTCAGCTGGGACCTGGCCCAGCTCTCCTGTGTCCAGGTTTTTCCAGTTCCCATTTGAGATCCTGTTTTTTTCACTGACTTCACTTTCAAATTACCATGCTATCAGCCAATTGGAATTGCTTCTAATTAATTCTCTTCCCCTGGAAGGCTTAATTCAGAAAAATCTAATTAGAATAGGTACCTCTGGTGACCTCAGCCAGGCCCTTCCTGCTGTGACCACAGCTCGCACCCTACCTCACCAAGCACCACATTTCCTGAGGGCAGTGAGGAAGTGACTGACAGGCACAAGAAGATTTTACACTCTCAGGAGCTTAAAATCCTGAGGTGTTATTCATGGAGCAGAGGAGACAGGACGGCTTGATACAATGCCCTTTCCCACCTGCACCGAGGCTGGGGCTCAGACAGGTTGAACAGTACTTGCTTCAGAGGTGCCACAAGAAAGTCCCTCTGAAATCTTGTCAGGAGATCCATGTTTCTCAGTCTCTTGTGTCCTCTCCTCTCGTGGGGAGGGACATCACAGTGGGACTTTCCTGAGGAAGATGGAACAGGATGCTGAGCAGCTTGAGAATCTGTTGTTTAACCACGAGACTGATTGTGACCCTGCTGACCACAAAACAGGACGTCTCATTTCTCATGGAATAGTTGAAGGTGCATTATCCAGAGATCACTGATTACCTCTGTCTGCCAGTTCCCATCTATCAGGCATGGATCTGACTGAGAGACAGCTGAGATGAAGCGATCATCCATCCCAAGTGGACACGCCACTCAGGTGGGACTTCTCTCCAAACAAGAATCTATATCTAGCCTGTTTTCCATTCTCTGGAAGTCAGAGGATGGAAAAACCAGAATCCTGCCAGATTTCATGTCATATAATGAAAAACTCTGGAGGTAGGCTCATCACATCTGCTGTGGGAACATGGGCAGGAGAGGGTTTTCATGAGGAGGAAGCACAGAACACCCCCAAACCCAGAGTGCATTGTGAGCTGATGTGTGCCCAGCTCAGAGGGCAGCTCTGCTGGTGCATGATTGATCCTGGGTGGCAGAGAGCTACTGGAACTGTGCCAGGGAGCAGGAAGGTGTTGATCTGAGCTGCCATTCCTTGTCCACAGACCAGAAATCCCCTGACATGTGCATCTGGAGGCTGGGAAGCACAAGGACTGGCTGCATCTCCCAGACCCTGGGAAGAGCAGTGGTGAGCGGTCAGGCAGCTCCATCCAACACAGGGGAGGTTGTCCTGTGGAGTAAGGGGACCTGGTGGCAGAGCTAGGTAATATGTGACTCTGTCAGGGTGCCCATGGCACCTCCTGAGCGCAGACACTTGCCACGGATCCCCAGACGAGGGCACTCCCAGACCAGCACATGAAGTAGGACCAGCTTTGCTTCGCCTGGGGTGACCTGGGCGTTCCGATCACCCTTCCTGGGTCCTGACCCACTGAGTTGCAGGAAAGCTCGTGCCTGGAGAGAAACCACACGTCTGAGCCAGCAAGTTCACATCTCTGCAGCCTGTCAGCCCTTCAGCCCTCTCCATGCACATCCTCCAAACACACCACACTCCGGCTCCAGCTTTTGGGGCTCTCACAGTCCCCACCCACATCCTGGTGGGCTTCCCATCCAAGCCAAGCAGCTAAGGCCCCTGAGAGGGAGGTGCAGCTCGAGCCAGTGGCCTGGGCATTGCAGCTGGGACCTGTCAAACCACAAAGCCATTTTGGGCTGAAGGATGGAGTCCAGCTGGATAACTCCAGTGCTGCTGCACTGTGCTGCTTCGGGGACACACCTGGAGCTATGGAACCATTACAAAGGCAACTTGCACAGGGAGGCTGGGTGGCAGGGCCTCAGTGAGGTCCCAGGTCCCTGCCAGATAAACAGACGTGCTGAACAGTGCTTGAGTTGGCTCTGAGGACTAGGGTGGCTCTGGGTTGTCCCAGGGATGTGGCAAAGCAGCTGCACTGACAGGCAAGAGGGAGAGTGGACAGAGTAGGGTGGGCATAAGGCCAGAGCACACCATGGTCTCTGCAGCTCTGCTTCTATGGCTTTCAAAGACAAATGGGGATGGTCCTGGGTACTGCAAAATATTAGAGCTTGATTTTCCACTGTCATTTCAAGGGCCACCATGTCTCTCATGTTTGTCAGGCACAATGGTTCACGCTCGGCGGCTGTGAAAGCCCCATTAGTCCCCAAAGAGCAATTTTCCACTCTCTGTCACTTTCATAGGCTGGCAGCTCCGCTCTCTGAGAATTAATACTAAGAAATACACTCTTGCACAGTTCTAAACATGCTGTTTCTAATAAAGAGCTGTTTGCAGATGCATCCCTTTTGTGGCTTTGATCTGGCACCAGCAGAAGCTGAAAACAGCACGGAGAGAAGGCAGGAACAACCGATTGATCATGGTGAGTCAGAGCTTTCCCCAGCCCCCGCAGCAGTACCTGCAGGCACAGTGCTGTGCCGTGGGTCTGAGGCCAGCACCAGAGATGGCATCTGACCTCTGAGGTGATGGTGCTGCAGGCTGGGCTGGATGCCTAAGGCCCAGTCTCTGGATCAGCTCTTTCCAGGTTGTGGAGGGAGCATGGGGTGCTGAGGCAGGAGCTGGGTGCATGCACATACCTGAGGCTGCAGTGGTGATGGAGGGGCCAGCAGACCAATCTGTGCAGGCCTGCCTGGGGCTGGGGGCTTGCCCCTGACCCAGCTCCATTCTCTAGCACAGTCCAATCCTGCTCAGCACGTAGCACCTGGCCAGATAGACCAAAGTGGGATCTAATCCAGGCACTCCACCTGGGCTCTGTGCTGCACATAGTAGTGACAGGTCTCTGTTGGGACATGCTGGAACCTCACCCCACAGCCAGCGTTGCACCTTCTCTCTGTGGCTCTGTAGAACCCTGCACGCTGCTTGCGGCTCTGAGGCAAAGCAGAAAAACCCCTCTTGCATCCACTTGGAAACTTCAGTTGCTAAATGCCATCTTGAAATGTCACAAGCCTTCTGCCTTTTTTCCACTTCCCATGAACAACTCTTTCATATGAGTGGGAACATTCCAGCTGTTCAACCACCCCTGGGCCAGGGCAAGCCCCTGCTGCTGGTGAGTAACCAAAATCTTGACAGATTTTCTTTAAAGGTGTAGTCCTGATCATTATCATAGAATCAGAGAATGGCCTGGGTTGGAATGGATTTTAAAGATCATGAGGTTCCAACCTCCCAGCCATGGGCAGGGATGTCACTCACTAGATTGGGTTACTCAGAATCCCGTTCAATCTGGCCTTGAACACTGCCAGAAATGGGGCATCCACAACCTCTCTGGACAATCTGTTCCAGTGCCTCACCACCCTAACAGCAAAGAATGTCTTCCTAATATCTAATGTGGAAGAAGGCTGAATCACCCATAGGGACCTCAGCACCCTTGTCCCGCCACAGACGCACGAAAGAACTGGTCATCTTCTGACCTGCAGAGACCTGGCCAGCTGTGACCAGACCACTGGCCGTGCCCTGGCGCAAGCCCAGCACCCACAACACAGCGGTCGCAGGAGCCAGGCCAGTGCCTCCCGGCAAACTGCTCCGGGCTGGGCTGGAGCAGCATGATGGACACTCTGCTGGGCCTGGATGAGCTCCTGCCTGGAATGTGGCTCCTGCCCAGAGCCTGCAGCACAAACAGTGGAGCAGCTCTGACCGATGCTCCTGCTGAGAGGTGCCTTGCAAGTGCCTGGGACCACGCAGTGACCTTCCAGAGGGGCGTGGGGCTGGAGGCCTTGTGGGGTATGGGCAGGAGGCAGTTGCTCAAACAGGGTTCCATGCATGTAGGGCTTGACCGTGACCTTGAGGCAGATCAGAGACTGTGAGGCACAAAGGAGATGGTGACTGGACACCAACTTTGTAGGCTGCAAAAAACATGTGCGTAATACATGTGTTGCTCAAGCAGCTCTTGGAACTCTTTCCTTTTTTTTTGTTAATTCAGCTCAATCTGTTCAATACACCACATGTCCTCGCATGGTCTGAGCGGCGTTGACCCAGGCTGGATGGGCAGGCATACCTCAAAGCTGCTCCATCACTCCCCCTACAAGGTCCCTAGTCCTGTTAGCAAACCTGTTCCAGCTTGGGTTCCTCTCTCCATGGAGCCACAGGTCCTGCCGGGAGTTTGCTCCAGCCATGAGCTTCCCTCCATCAGCCACCTGGGCCCTGGACACTGTTTTCTCACCTATTCCCAGATCCAGAGTAAATCTCATGAGTCCAGGAGCCTGGATTTGTCACCACACTTTGACTCCACTGATCCCAGCCTGCAACACAGCACAAGGAGGTCTCCCCTTGCCTCTGTGGCTGCAGGTGCAGCTTCAAAGCACATCCCAAAGGACAACCTCAGGGCAGGGCTTCTCAGCAGGATATCACCTCTGTGCTGGCAGCAGGAATAATAAAAGTATCCCATGGTGCTGAAAACCAGTTTTTTCCCACAGGGCGGCAAGACAGAGATTGTGGGTGCAATTTTCTGCCAGGAAAAACCCAAGTTTAGTCAGTGCCTTTTCTGACTGGTGCACAGGGCAGGGCAGTGCTGGGTCTGTAACACAGAAACAAAGAGTACAGAAGCCAGTTTTCTGAAATAAATTAATGATATTTAAAAACAGCTCCAGCACACAATCAGCATTTCCACAGAAGTAAAACCCCCAACATTCCCCTTCATTAAAGAACTTTATATATATTTATACATATATATATATATGAGTGTTACATACATTTGCATTGGTATAGATACTGTACCACACGTGTACACATACAGACAACTAGATAAGAGTTTTGGGGGTTCAGCTTTGGTCCATGCTCCTTATGCTTTGGCTCAAGATCACCAAACCCCCAGAAGGAAGCTCTGGATCCCTGGGTTCCGTCCATCCTTGGCGGCAGTGCCCAGAACACGCTTCTGCCTGCCTATGGGAGCTGCCCCAGCCCTGTCGTCAGGGCTGACACGTTGGGCCAGGCAGCCACCATGGCCAAGGAGCTCCAGGAGGCACCTTGGGCTCTGCTGGGAGCTGGGGGCTCCCGAGGGCTCCTGGGGTACCCCCACTTGCTACGGCTCACCGCCACACGGGGCATGTGGCTCATAGCCGAAGGCAGCTGCCTGCAGGACGTTGTGGGGCGAAGGGGGCAGCTGGCAGGGGCTGGAGACACCCAGTGCCACCTGCTCTGAGTGGCCTTGCTGCATGATGGTGTCATCTGGCTGTGGCTCAGTCCCGCCACAATGCACTGGCTGTGGAGCACAGAAGAGCTGCTCTCCCTCCTCCTCCACACTGGCTGGCAGCTTCACGGAGCTGAGCAGCACCCAGTGCCCAGCTGTGCCGAGGCTCTGCTGCAGGTACTCTTGGCTGCAGCTCCTGCCCAGCATGGGCAGAGGAAGGTGGCTGCCTGCTCCCAGGGCTGGGCACTGGCATTTAGAATAAAGCTGGAGGTGCAGTGGGAGCCATATCTCAGGTGTCCAGCTCTCCCTGTCACCTATGTAGCTGTTTCCAGTCAGTCCCACTGGCACCAGCTTCTCTGGTACATCATCCCCATCACCTGCCTCCCCATCCTTCTCCAGCTGTGATGGGACCTGGGTGCCCAAGGCATGCCCCAACTGACTGTGGGTGCAGGACAGGTCCCTTCCCTCAGCAAAGTCTGAGCCAAACCCATTGGCACAGTAGCCCCTCACATCCTGGGCAAGGTCTTGGAGGAGCGGTGGGACTGTGGGCAATGTCTGCCCAGCTGCAGGTCGCTCGTGGGAGGGCAGCACAGTCTGCAGGAGCAGGGCCAGTGGGTCCTCCTCAAGCTCGAGGGGAGGCACCTGTAAGGCCATGCTTGGCTCACTGTTCAGGAGAATCTGCAGGGACACAAGCAGTGACATGGTCAGCCTCAGTGAGCCAAAGCCCTGCCAGCTTGGGGGTGACAAACTATGCTCTACACTGAGGGCCCCCTCCTCTGCTGTGACCCACAGCTGGCTGAGGTCCTCCCTGAGCACCTTCTCCTTGGGGGACAGTGGTTCAGACAGCAGGGGAGGCACCTGGGTACCAAGACTGGCTTGGTGGTGTGAGAAGTGGAGGGAAGGAGGTGCTGCGCCCCTGCAAATGCCGGGGACCCTGGCTCGGCTGCGGCACACACAGGGTGGAGGCAAGAGGAGGATCGTCACTCACCAGTGTTTTTGGGAGGCGTGTCTCCAAGGGGCTGGAGAAGACATGCAGCTGGATGAAGCAGAGCCCGGCCACACTCAGTAGCAGCAGCAGGAAGAAGGCACTCAGCCCGGCAAGGACCCAGGGGAAGCCTGCCAGGAGGTCACAGAAGGCTGAGGGGTGACTCCAGTGCATCCCTCCCAGCCCACCCTTTCCCATCCACGTCAGACTGGGATGTTTCAGGAGGCAAGCCCGAGGCAGATAATGAGAAAGCATCGCCCTGAGAGGTCCCCACAGGGCAGTGCTGGGCCACAACCCTGACCGCAGTGGCTAGGGATGAGGGACCCACACCTTCACACAAATCTGTGCTGTGAGCAGGACCCGAGGTGCAACTGTGCCACTGGTGAGAGTCCTCCCACCTGCAGGGCCTGCCGGAGTCACCAGGCACTGCTCAACCTCCCGGCTCCGCTCTCTGGCCAGGTCTGAGGCCACCGTCCGGACACAGTACTGTGTGCTGGGCTTCAGGCGCCCAAAGGTGCATGGCCCTTCCTCGCTGTTCCGTTTGCAGGGCACCTGAAAGCAGATGGGACAGGTGGCTACAGCAGCTGAAGGTGGGGTTTGTGCATGGCTCCACTGTTCTGTGCAGCCTGAACATCCCACTTCCCCTCCTCCCTGGTCTTCCTCCCTGACACCTCCAACAATCGGTTCTTTGCCCCAGGAGGTGTTCAGGTCCCAGAGCATCTCCTTAAACACATCACCTTTCATCCAAACAGAACCAGTCTAGGTTCTTACCCAAGCTGTCTAGGGGAGGGAAGGGGTCTCCTGCCTCGCTGGATTGGGGGTGCAGAGCACCTCACACCTGCATGCGTGGCCAAGTGTGGGCAGGGCTGCAGCACAGGCACGCCCCCACCAATGCAAGCTGAGATGGTGGCTTTGCTGCACCAGGAAAGCTTTGTGCAAGTTCTGCACCTCTGGGCCCTACCACGCACCCGCTGGACAAGCAGGTCCCCCTCATACAGGTGCAGCCAGTACCACAGCTTCAGCAGCACTCGGTCTACTGGCTTGTAGGAACCACTTCTTCTCTGGTAGGGAGTGAGTGGCATGATGATGTTTACACTGAGGATTTGATCCTGGAGCAGCCAGGACAACCTGGGGGGGCCAACAATTGCTGTAGGGAGGGAAAAAAGAAAATTAAGCCCTTCAAAGCAAGGCAGGCATCTTGTTTCTCTAGAAATGATATTTTTCTGTCTGACATCCCCCTCCCAGCACACAGATGTTCCACGGATCTTGCCTGATGGCACTCTGTGCTTTGAAACCAGCTCTAGGAATGACAGCTACCATGTCTTCAGGACAGCCAGCACTACCCCTGCCTCCTCTTCACACAGATCTGCGGCACCACCGGCTCCTGCTGATCGCCCCTGAGCCATCCACCAGGACCTGGAGACCTGCTGCCAAGGGCAGCAATCACTTCCTAGCTGAGTGCACCCATTTCCACACCAGTTGGATGCCGAGGGAATAAATAAGGGAACCCAAACAGCCAATGTACCACCCATGTAGCTCCTTGCATGTTCAGTTTATTGCAACAACCCATGTGAGGAGGGTCCTGAGTATTTCCTAGCTCCAAGTGACTGCCAGGCTTTTTGGACAGAACAGCCAGTCTGTGACTGAGAAGAGGCACTTTTCTGAACCTGGAAAACACAGTAGCCAGGATGAAGGCATCACCGGAGGGACTGTCCCTACCAGCACCTGCCTGTGCCAGCTTCATCTTGCTGGCGCAAAAACACCCTCACCAGGCATCTCCCAGACCATGGCAGGGGTGGGAAGGGGAGCCTTTCCAAGCTAAGCCTGGAGTTGTATCCTCTTGCCTGCCCCATCTTGCTGCAGTCTCCAGAGACCCAAATTCTCACAGTGCCTTGTTGGCCTAGGGCCTCCTACCCATGGTCCTCACCTCACTGCATCTCCTCTGTCCTCTTGCTCTTCCCCTCGCCCTCCTCCAGCAGCTCTTCCCCATCCCTTTCCTCCGATTAGTGCTCTTGGCACTTTTCCCATCAGTAGCCTCATATGATTTCCTACTGTATCCCACAGGATCTCTCCAAGGACCCCTCTCCCCATTGGCTCCCCCAGGAAGAGCCCAGCTGTAGGAGCTCCCCGATCCTTACTGTCTCTGTACAGCTGCAGTTCGCTGGAACTGGCCCACTCGGACTGCTCACCTCCGGCCACCGCTCTCACCCGTGCCCAGTAGATATCGTGGATCCTGTCAAAATACAGCTCACATACCCAGGAGCTGGTGCTGTTCCCCCCACAGGCACCTGCCTTGGTCCAGTTCGAGTTTCTGCCCAGGGAGAAAGCACAGGAATTGCTCCTTTTCAGCACCTTCCCAGCCCTAAGGGAGGGCTGCCCAGCAGTCACCATACTGCCCAGGTGGAAAGCATAGGAAAGCCCAGGTATTGGCCAACAGCGTCCTCGGATGCATGAGGAGGGGTGTCACCAGCAAGTCAACTCCCTCTTGGGGACAGGTGGCATCTGGCTCTGCACCCTGACCTGTGCTCTCCACGATGAGGAAAGACACAGCCATGGCAGGGAGAGCCCACTGAGGGGCTGAGGTTCTGTGGTACGAGGGAAACTGAGTGAGCGATGACTACTGAGCCTCAGAGAATGGTGGCTTTGGGAGAGAGCATCTTATCCACACGATGGAGAAAAGAAGATAGAGCCTTCTTCTCAGTGGTGCCCAGTGAAAGTACGAGAGACAGCGAGCACAGGTTGAAATACAGGAAATCCCATTCAGCATAACGGAAAAAAACCCAAATTCAAAACCCCAACCCAAAATAAGTCCCTTTGTTTGTTACTGGGAGAGTGACGAGGAAAAGGACCACGCTATCCAGGGAGGTGTGGAGGCTCCATCCCTGAAGTTGTTCAAAACCCACCAGGACATGGTCCTGAGCTGACCTTGCCTGTGCAGGAGTGCACAAACCAATCCCTGCCAACTTCAGTTCTGTTACTCTGTGGTATTTATTGTCAAACAGTCTTCTGGCTACCAGGGGTCCCCAATAGCCTCTGCCAGGGTGTGGGAGGACCAGCCCCCTTTGTCCCCTTCTCCCCTCCTACCTGTTCCTCCACTCCACCTCGTAGGTGGCATGGCTGGGTGAGCTGGGGTCTGGCTCCCAGCGCAGCCAGACGTGGAAGTTCTGTGCCTCCAGCCTCACACACCACGGCTGCAGTAGCGTTCCTGGGGGGGCAGAGGGGTGTCAGGCAGCATCCTGTGGGGTTCCCTGTGGCCATGCTGCACAGGTTCCCCAGCTTCAGCCCAGTGTGGGCAAACACTGACTTCAAAGGGGGTGCTCAGCACCTGCACCCCCCAGTCCCTCACACACCGAGAGTACCCTCTCCGTGCACCTGCCAAAGTAGAGACACAGCTGACACAATAGGAGAGACAACACCCCGACACAGCTGCTACTACTGACTGTGGGGTTTTCTTTCCTGTCACACCTTGAAGACCGTTCAGGCCCCTCCTCTCCGCAGGTACCTTTGGTAGGTCTGAGAGGTGTCCCTGTGCCTCCCCCTGCCCTGAAGCCAGGCTCCCCCCCAGCCCGTGGTGGCAGCTTCGGCATTGGCTTACCCTGGAGCAGGGAGCAGCTGGCCAGGGACAGGAGCAGGTGCAGGCAGCTCATCCTGCCACAGCCCATCCATCTGCCCCCACACTACGCTGCCACGCGGGGGGCCATGGTGAGGGACGGGTGTGCTGAAGCTGTTCCGCTACCCGCAGACATGATGGGCTGCTGGCACCTGGGATTAGAGACAGGGTATTATTCCCAGAAGCTTCAACCAGTGACACAGGCCCATGGAGTCGGCATGCCCAGCGTGGCACAGAGGGCAGGGGACCTCCTCCTGCACCCTGGGGTGGGTGAAGGAGCAGCAGGGCAGGTGCCCTCAGGGCTGTGGTAGTAAGTGGACCCGCAGGGACAGTGCGCAGATGCCACACTCTGCTATGGCACTGTGCACGTGCTACAGGGACCTTCTGCTGCACCCACCTCGGGTACCCCATAGTGAAGAGCCACGCTGCCTGTGTCACCGGGATGTGAGTCTGAGAAAGCTCCTCACCTGATGCTCACACCGCTGTGGAGGTGACTCAGCCCAGCTCTGGGCATGACTCACACTGGCACAACCGGTGACACCATTGCCAGGACACCCCCAGCCCTCCCACAGCCTCCCTGGTAAGGGAAGGGCACCACGTGTGGCACCCACCAGGCAAAATAGGGCACCCCGAGGGACCCTCTTGGACTGTAAGCAGAGACCTCAGTCCTGTGAACCACAGTGGAGGCTGGTCCCACTTGGCACCTGCATCTGATACCTGGCCAGTCCCTCCTTACCTTGGCCTTGCCCCACCACTCCCAGGAATCTCTCTCTGCTCTTGCCAGTCATGGAGGTAACCTTGCTCTCCAGGATCAGATGTGCAAGGGCTTTGATGCCCCCTGGTCGTGGGGACACATTCCCCCATGAAGGTGAGGAGCCCAGGGCCACTTCCAGAAGCAGAGGGGTGGGAGCACCCCTGGTCAGACAGGATACCTGTAGGACTGGTTCACCACTGCCACTGCCTCTCGCTCTTCCCATTTCACACTGACTCTGCACTAATGTTAAGAGTGCAACCACCTCAGCAGGTGGGTACAAAACATTTTCCCCATGTTTTCTGTTCCTTGAAGCATTAAAAGCTTGAAACAAGGAGCAGCCACCAAGCAGCTGCAAACCGTGGGTGAGAGCTGAGGTGAGACCTCCAAAACACCCGAGCCAAAGTGCAGGCAGCAGGTCTAGCGATTCCCCCCACCCTGAGGCCAGCAAGAGCCTTCCCGGCTTTGCAGCAGACCCTGGTGAAGGCGGCAGCATTTCTGACTGGAAGGAGAAAGAGCCTCCAGGACTGTTTCTGAGACTTGTGGTGGCACAGAGGTGGGGAACTGATGGAGACTGCGGGACTGGCTGCCTGTGCAGGCAGGGACAGGGCTGCTTCCCCGCGGCAGAAGGCAGCGCAAGGGGGCCAATGCTTCCCCGCGGCAGCGAGGGTGACCGCAGGCCAGTCCCTGCCAGCCCTCCTCTGACCTCAGTACATCCGCTCCCCTTCCGCCATGGCCAGAGGGAAAATCCTAGCAACCCTTCCGTGTTGTGGCAACTGTAAAAGTACGGTTTAGCGGATATGCCGGCAGCTGAGATTGCGGGGATTAACCCCCTCCTCTCCGCACATCCTCTCCTTCGTCTGCAATCCCCGACACGCCACCCTGAGGCACCAGCACTCCCCCCTACCTTGACCCAGCATTCCCTCGCTGCTCCTCTGCTGTATCAGGAACCCACCTGCGTCCACCACGCTCTGGTAAACACAACACCCTCAGCTCAGCAACCCCACGTTTGGCTCCAAGTGTTCACTGGAAACATTACCAAGCTCTGCTCAGCTGCCAGGCTTCCTCCAGAAGGGGGACAGGTCCGTGCTATCTGTGCCACCACTGGGAGATACGTGATTTGACTCGGGTGGTTAGTGCCTTTTTTTCTGAGCCAGGGTTTGTTTTTTTTCCTTCCTTGCTTCCTCCTTAAGTGTCCCAGCTGGGCATGGGCGCTCAGCAGTGCCCTCTGTGTGCTAGAACCGAGGCACAGCCTGCCCCAGAACCCCATCCCAGCATCCTGCACTACCCCTGCAGGGACCATCAGCAGCTTGGGGACAAAAAGGAGCATATGGGGTTGGGCCAGGGCCAGAGGCAACACACAGCAGTGCAGACACAGGCCAGGACGTCCCAGCAAAACCAACACCAGAAAGGTTTTATCCTTGCCCAGACCAGTATTGCAGGCTGGGCACACAGGGCTTGGCCCCTCTCTCTGCCCTGGAGACCCCAAGGCACCTGCGTGTGGCTCTGCCCCAGGCCTTTGGCAGCCCAGTGGGACAAAATGCAGATGGACTTGTGCTTCCCAAGAGCTGTGCAACCATTACAAGAGTAATAGAGCCATCGATGGCAGTAGATGGAGCTCGACACCACCCTTCAGCTCTGCCAGGAGCCCAGCAGTCACCATCAGCCTACCCATTCCAAGACAAGAGCCCCAGAGTGGCCAAATGCCATCCCTGGGACCAATGCCAGCAACTCCACTGTTGTCCCTGCACTGCTCTGGCAGCCAGCAGCACTGGGCAGCCCCAACACATCCCAAGTAGAGATGGGGCTGGGGGCCCAGCAGGAGCTGGCAGGGTGCCAGCCATCAGGAACAAGGACACACAGCCATAGGAGACTGGACAGGTTCTTTAATACCTCCCTCAATGAGAACACCTTGTGCTTGCTGCCCACTCAGACCAGCCGCCCACATTGCTGCCCACATCTGCTCCTGGGTCAGAGGCCAGGCAGCTTGGCAGGACAGGTGGCAGGGGATGCCAGTGAGGCAGGATGATCCCCTGGAGACAGGGGGAAGACACAGGCAGAAGATGCTTTATCCAGTGCTGCAAATGCTCCCAAAACAACAGCAGCTTCTCCTGTGCCTGAGGGCTGCACATGCACCTGCCACCCCACAAAGTACTGTGGCAAGGTGGGCATACAGCTCCTCCAGCCCCCAAACCCCTCTCCCTTTCTGGTCAGAAGGTGGGGGGAACCCAGCAGCAGCTTGGAAGGACTGTGGAGACCTGCAAGCCTGGGTGCAGCAGGCACAGTACAGCCCTGTGGGCAGGATCAGACCAAGGAAGACCCTCCATGTGCCCAGGGGGCCCTACGGGGTGCTGGGCAGCTGCCCCCCAGCAGTCTGGCAGCACATCCTCTGCCCCGCTCTCACTCAGTGTGCAGGAAGGTTACAGAGCTGGCCATCTCCATGGCCTGGAAAAAAGTGGGTGCCCACTGCAGGCAGGTTGCAGGCAGGACATCCTCAGCCTGTGGCACTGCGGCTCCTGCGGGGCACGGGAAGGGCAGATCTCTCCCTGACAGAGGCTGCCGCAGGGATGAGGACTCCAGCGGCAAGAGCCCAGCTGACCTGGGGCTGGAGGCACCACTAGCCACTCCCAGGAGGCCGCAGGGGGATGCGGAGGGAGCAGGCAGTGCCATGATGGGATCAGCATAAGCACCTGCCACCGTCTTTGTCCCTGCCTCCTAAGGCTAAACTTTCCCTGGTAAAACCCATCCTCCAAAGGCCTTCTCCAGGTACTGTGCCACTGCCAGCGTCAAGTGGTCGTTGTAGGCGGCTGCCACCAGCTGGATGCCCAGTGGCAGCCCCTCGCTGCCCAGCCCCAGTGGGCACTGCGTCACCGGCAGGCCCAGGACGTTGAAGATGGCTGCAAGAGAGAAAGTTGGATCAGAGCGAGCACAGCGACTGGGATACATCACTGCCTGGCTCTCCAACCCCAGGCAGGCAGCTACTGACACACCCAGCACCAGGCTCCTGGGAGCTGGTGCTTCATGCAGCAGTGCAGAACCGTGGTGACAAGGGGCGTCACTGGCCAGAGGTTTCCAGTGCCCACATCACATGTACAAATGGCACCTACGATGGATGGCACACACTGCGGCGTGCCAAGTTTGGGACACTCCTGCCCCAGGCACCAGCCGTCCATCACTCCAAAGCCAGGCAGTGGCACGGAGGTGCTCAGGCCACATGGAAACCATGCAGCCAGCCCCAGACTGAACCCCAAGAAGTGGTGACTCTCAGGTTCCTGCTAAACCACAGCGGCAGCTGCAGCACATCTGGGGCATGGAAGCTCCTGAGATCAGACACAGCACTCAGACCTGCCCTGCTGTGGACAGGCACCTTTGGCAAAATATAAAAGATGCCACACAGCATGAAGCATTATAACCCTCGCCCCACTTTCTGGAGCAGCAAGACCCCTCTCTTTGCTGCACAGCCCACCGTCAGCAATGGGAACAGTCTGGGTACAACACCCTGGCTGCCAACCCATGCTGCTGCTGCACAGCGAGGCCATCCCTGCAGCCCTACATGCAACCCTACAGGAGTCAGAGCTGCTCACCTGTGTAGGCAAAGTTGAAGGGCATGCAGATGGGGGAGTGGTGCTTGGGGGCGATGGTGGGGTGTGAGGGGTAGAGGAGCACCCCGTCTGGCCCCAGCAGTGCCTCCATCTCCTCCTGTAGGCTCTTCCCCATGCTCACCAGCTTGGCCTTCCCACTGAGGTTCAGGTTCACCAGCTTCTCTGTCAGCCCCAGGGCTGCAGGCAAAAGGTACAAATGGGGACAGAGCAAGTGAGGACTGTGGACTATGCTGGGCAGAAAGTGCATTGCCCAGCCACACGCAGCATGCCCCGCTCCTAGAGCAGCCCCGCAAGTCCCCCTCCCTGCCAGGACCCACAGCAGATTGCCCCTGGCACAGCTTTGTGGGCAGCATCCCCCCCAGTTCTGCCAAGGGAAAGGCATTCAACCTGCCCCTTCCTTCCAGCTTTTACAGCCACTGGGGTTGAGCAGAGGTGGCAGAGCGACCTCAGCACTCAATAGGCAGCAGCACGTCTGCGCTAATTAGGGTTCTCTAGTAACTGTTGCTATGAAACAAAATCAGCGCAGACCCCTCCTGGCTCCCTCTGAGCCCTTAGCAGTTCTGGCAGGGCTCACAGCAGGAACGAATCCTGCCCTCAGCTCCATCATCCTCACTTCTTCTCCCAGGATACCCACTCCCATTTATCAAAGATCCACCCACTCTCTCAAGGTTGCATGTGACTCAAAGACACTGAGTGTCATTGCAAAACCAGGCTGAAGCTGCTCAGGGAAAACCCCAAGTTCCTTTGCTGGGCACTGGAAGGCCACTACCTGCATGTAACAACTTGCTCACCCCACCATTGCCTCTGCACTTCCCAGGGCCCCTCCTGACATTACCGATAGCTGGGAGAGTGTGAGAAGACATCCCCACGAGCCACTTCATCAGCTCCCATAGCGGCCACACTGGCTTCCCGTGATCCCCCAGCAGGTCTGTGAATCGCTGTGCCTCCTGTAACACACCCGCTCCCCCCGTCAGCACCACCAGCACGCAGCAGGGAGGCACAGGCTGCCAAGGGACAGTGAAATTCCAGCTGTCCCATTGTTCCAATGGGAGCTGTTCCCACTTTCACACAGGAGATGCCCATCAGAAGTGCTCCATAGCCCTAGCTGACCCAGGGTGGCAGCACGAGTACCTCTCCCTGCCAGAGACAGCAAGAAGGGAGAGCCCTCCAAAGCAGCACCCAACTGACATGATGCAAGGGATAATGTCCCAGACGCACGCACTCCTGTGATATGGCCGTGGGACCAGGAAGCAGGAGGCAGAGGAGCCAGATGTGCCCTCCTTAGTGTGGTGGGGCTGGGTTGTTTTATCTCTGCCTCTGTGCCAGGAATGCACAAAGTATAACACTCCCAGGAGTTTATTACAAAATACTTTCCTGCATGCAGAGCATAGCACAGTGGCTGCAATTCAAGGGAAAAATAACTCAGGCAGGCCTGCTACTGGAAAGCTGCTAATCCCCTGCCTGTCCTGGCATCCTAAAGGGTGTTAATCCCAGCCTACAAGTCAGAAGACAGAGCATGGGGCAAGGGGCAAAGAGCAAAGCAGGACGCCCCCTGCTTGGCTGACTTACCAACCTGCATGGAAAAGGTCAACATGCCAAAACAACCTCTCCCTCCCTACACCACATCGCTCCTCTGCTGAGAGTCACAGCCTCATCCCATGGGACAGCAAGGGAGAAAGGGCTGTGCAGTTTTAGAAGGAGATGAAAGGAGGACTGGAGGGACAAATGGAGCAGAGAAAGCCCCTGGGCAGGTCTGGGAAGTCTGGTCCCAAACAGTTCATTCTTCCTGCTGCCACCAAATTTGTGCTTTTAGCAGCTCAGTCTGACACACCTGCCCGTCACTGTCCTTGGATGACATCATGGCTGACCAGATCTGGAAAGAATACTTCATCTTGTGGATTGCCACACGCTGAACTCGAACCCCTAGGTCACTTTCGAGGTGCTCCACCACCTGAAGGGAAGAGCAAGGAAGGGTTTGTTTCCACAAGGATGTGATGTGCTGCCCTCAGCCCGTGGAAACTACGGAGAAGAGGGTAAGAGAACCTACTCGCAAGATCTTTTTCTTCAAGCCAGAAGAAGAAAAAGTTATTTTCACTTTTTAACCCCTGAAAGCATAGGACTGGGATGCAAGGCTGCCTCCCCAGCCCTCCATCCTACCAGCCCCTGCAGGAGCCACGCACACAGCAGCTCTCTCCCCTCCTCAGGGCTCCTCTGATTGGTCTTCCCAGGTACTATCTTCAGGCTCATCCCAGTGAGAACCATCCTCTGCTTCTTCCTACCTTCTTCTGGGCCTCCAAGATCTCCTTGTCCACAGGTGACACAAAAACAGATCCGCCATCATGATCCATGCAGTGGAATTTGATTTTCTCCAGTGACACTTTCTCATTCAGTTTCAGCCTGGGAAAGAAATGGTGCTTTGTCACAAATCCATCCCTGGCTTCTCCCCAGCTACCAGCGGTGCTCGCATGCTTGTTATGTGTACTCAGTAGACCCTGCGCTGTCCCCTAGGGTGGCAAGGTGAGACTCTGAAGACACACAGACACCTACTGCCCACAACCCATCCAGCTGCTCACCTGTCCCCTCAGTCCCAGCAAGTTTCTGTTGGGAAAATCCTCATCTCTCCAGAAGCACCCTGAGATTACAAACTCTGGCCACAGCCAAGGCTGGTATTGTGCAAGAGCCAGGGAAAAACTGAAGTGGTAACGGAGAGAGCAACCACATGCAGGCTGTGGCACAAAGGAGGGCTGTCTGATGTGCCCCATCTCTGCTCTGCTCCTCACTGGCACCTGCACACAACAGGCTCTTAGCTGCAGGGACCAAGAACTGAAGGGACTGAACTGGCCATGGTGTGGAATGGAAAACTCATTCCACAACAGGAAAAAGGCCCTGTAACACTCAGGAGCAAGGCCAGCCCCGGGAGGGGAGGGCCATTCAGGACAGAGCTGGGAAGCAACTCACAGGCAGACCTATCAGTCTGCCCATGGCTGCCTGTTCCCTGAAGCATGTAGGTTGTGCGCAGGGCAGTCCCAGCTGCCAAGGTCCCACTGAAGCCAGGGGCAGAGGAAGGAAATCAGTAACAAGCAAACTGGGTGGGGTGCAGATCTGTCTCATACAAAGGACTGATACACTGTGCAGACCAGGGAGCTGCTGACTCCAGCTCAGCAGTTGGAAGCAGCGGGAACAACTCACTTGCTGACCCCAGGACCGGCCATGACCCTCAACACAGGCTCCAGGTCCTCCGCGTAGCGGCACATGGGCCCTGTGCACAGGTAGCTGGTCCGCACCCCGTGAGCATCTGGGAACTGGCCGTCGTTGGGCACCACCCCTGCGAGCAGAGATGTTGGGTACCACCCTGAGAATCGCCTTCAGACAGAGGGGAGCCCTGCTGGGGGTCTTTAGGTGCAGGGGGATGTGGTTCCCCAGGACTGCACAACTCACAAGTGCTGACGGCAAGGTGCATGGGGGTGGGAAAGGACGAAAAGCACCCAGTCAGGACACTGAATGCCAGAGAAACACCCCAGCAGACCCCAACCCTGGGAAGACATCCCATGCTGAGGATGCAATACTTGGTAAAACCCCTCCTGTTTCCCACGTGCCTGGCGTTCTGCCACCAAAAGCCTCCTGCTGCCAAGCCCAGCTGTGCTCCCTCAGCTGGCTTGTCCTCTGCAAGGAGCTACCTGACTCCTTAGAGCAATCCCACCAGTGACCAGCACAGGGGCATCCTGAATGGGTTCATCCCACAGCCCCCATTCCACCTCATGGCATTTCTGCTGGAGGGGAGGAAGAGGAGACCCCCATACCCACCTTACCTGTCGTGGGTTTATGGCCAAAGACTCCATTGAAGAAGGCAGGCATCCGGATACTGCCGCCGATGTCGGAGCCCACACCTATGACAGAGCAGGCAGCTGCCAGGACACTGCCCTCCCCACCTGCATGGGAGAAAATATGGCAAAACCCCACAAGTTTATGGTGCAAATCACCCAGCAAAGCAGGAGCTCCTCACAGTAAGGGTGGGGGCCTAAAAAGTCAGAGGGATGGGGGCCACCCTGGCTTTAGTGATGGTGGGGGGACAGCTGGAGAATGTGGGCCAAAGGGATTTTCCTTCCAAACTAAGACAGAGAAAACTGAAGCAGTGACAGATGAAACATCCAGAAGAGATAAAGCAGCTGGACCTCCCAACAGCCTGCAGCAGTAACCATGAAAGAGGTCTGTGAGTTCTGCAAGAGCCCAGGTACACATTAAAAGCTGTGTGCAGAGACTTGGAACCCTTCCCTTGCTGCATTTTAACCTGCTGCTAGCGCAGGACTGTGCCAAGGTGCCAGGGTTCACCTGAGCTGCCGCCCACAATCCTCTGCAGGTCATAGGGGTTGTTGGTCCTCCCGTAGACCCTGTTGCTGGACTCATACCACATGCAGAGCTCGCTGCAGTTGGTGACACCCAGCGGGATGGCACCCGCCTGCTTCAGCCGCGACACCACTGTGGCATCTGAGGTAGCGATCACGTTGCGGCGGTTGACCAAGCCAGAAGTGTTGGGCATCCCTGTGGTGCCAAGATTGACAGGAGGGAGGTATCAGGGACAGTGCCTCGAGACCATCCAGGGCTGCAGGAAGCAGTTCCCAGCAAGAGCTGCTTCTCTGAGGCACCATAAGCTCTGCAGCACCTGTGTGCTACAAGTGAACACAAACGCAGAAGCCCAGGCAGTGCTTGATGCAAACCAGGGAAAGAGAAACTGCTTCCCTCCAAGCACCTGCCATGCCACAGCCACTCACCACCCCGGGGAGCACTTGGCCGAGAGGGAGCAAATAATAACCTGTGGAGAGGAACAAAGGCAAACCCACCGTAGAGAGAAAAGGCCTCCTTGACAGTGATGGGAACCCCCAACAAGGGGAACTTCTCCTCCAGGTAGTCATCACCAGGGCCCTCTGAAAGCAGCTTATCGACCTGCTGAGCTTCCTGCAGGGCCTCCTCAAACCTGCAACAAGGCGATGTTCCGGCGCTGCATCAGCGGGAGCGGGCTCCCCGCAGGGTGGGCAGACCCCACCGGTGCGGCAGGAGCTTGTGCGGGAAGGCGAGACTGCCTGGTCTTTGCCAGAGCCGGGAGCGGCATCCCGGCCTAGCCGCCGCCGGGCGCACAGCCCGCTGCTGTTGCAGAGGCGCCCCAGGCCTCCCCGTGCCCCCGGCGTCGTGCGGTGCCCTGGCGTGCGGCCCGAAGGGAGGCAGGCAGGGAACGACTATCCCCTCAGCCGTGCCCTCTGCCCCCAGCTCACCTGTCCTTAACCACAGCGTTGATGAGGGGATTCACCTCCTTGATCCTCTCCACGTAGGCCTCCACCACCTCGATGCACGTCACCTGGGCACGGGGCACAGCGGGAACCGCCGTCAGGCGGGGCAAGAGCGCCGGGCGGCCGGGACACCGGCACATTCCCTGCACCGCCGCTCCCCCCGTCCCGGGGCGCGAGTGGTACCTGCCGCGCGCGGAGCAGCGCCGCAAGGCGCCGCGCAGGCAGCAGCAGGAGCTCGCGCCGCGGCGGCGGGACGGC